>VXBZ01006714.1:87664-337411 GCA_013399135.1 Heliornis fulica
GAGAGCATCCTCTCTACTACAGATTGATCTAGAAATATGGATCCAAGGTCATCATGTTATTTTAATGACCTGAACTCACCAAGCACTACACGTTAAGCAAAGCAACGCAGGCAGCTGCTGTAATAAATGACCACTTTGATCAGCATGGGGTCCCACATAATTACCAAAGAGCTTAAAGCCTTGTTTACCAGATTACATTAATATAAACCACAACTTCTTAGCTACGTTGTCCCTGAAACACTGTAGTATCACTTCCCTCCCTCCACCCTGAATGAATTTATCAATTCCCAAATGCTGTATTTTGCAGCTAGAAAGGATAATTAAAGTTGCTTCTTACACAGCCTCTTAAGTCTCTGTATCATCTTTTCTGTGCTGGAGAGATCCAACAGGACATGCTCCCCTCAGGTAAGTATGCCACCAACGGGAACCATTCTTTCTTGACCAGCACAGCATAGCAGATGGCCAGAAGGACCGAAGGAGCACATGAGCAAGAGCAGTGCTGGCTGACTGCTGGCTACAGGCCACCACTGCCTGTGAGGGCACAGCAGGCAGGCAGGACTTCATGCTTAGCTCTAACGGTTTCTCTGACCCCAAATACTTTGACTTCAAACACTGGAAATGTGTTCTGGTTTTTAATGAGATGCACTGGAATTTGGGTATCTCATTTTAATGAGCAACATTTCAAAGCACACTGCTTTAGGGATTTGATAGAAACCACATTGATTCTGAACTTACAGTTCTATGATTATTGACTAATTATGTGTCATTAATAAGACAATAAACTACTTTGATCCTGATTTGATTTAAACCACATAAATTGAAGTTCCTCCCCTGTGACAAGTATCTGTGTATCATCTGATGATGGCCTCGGATTAATCATCAACAGAAAGAAGCCCATAGGAAGTGGAGATTCTCAAAATTAAGTATACAAATATAGTAAAACTGTGTGTTGGTTGATGAGTTCTGGAACTAACTTGCAGGTTAAATTGTTTTGTGGCCTTGAATGAAATGGAAGGTTATAACTTGTCCTAGTCAGAATCTTGTCTACTTTGTGCACTACTAAATCCAGAAAAAATAGCTCAAACTTTTCTGTCAATGCTGTATTATAAAATCAGTGTTTGCTAGCTCTTGCCTACTACAGAGGCTGCTGAGGCAACAGGAGTCCCAGCATAAGAATATACAGGTTACCTACTCCAGCAAGGCTCTTCACTTGATCCCAGATTCAGGAGTTAAAATACTACGTGAAGAATTCAACTTCTAGGTAACAATAACCAGCCAACCCCATCAGCCCCCCAGCATGCTGTCCTCCTGGTTACTTTCAGGAAATTGGGTAACCCCACATTTTCCCTTCACATGATATCTGAAGGCTGACATAAAGCTCCCCAGCTTTTTAGTGCATTGGTACAGCTTTGGAGAATCAAATCAATGGCTCTGTGAATCCAAATCAGGATGCTGGTATGAACCAGGAGGCAACAGGCAGGTTCCACCAAGTAACGAGCATGGCCAAACAAAGCAGCAGATAGTTGCTGAGCTTCTTGCATAGTAAAATTCATGCAGGTGCCCATAAAGTGAAAAAGCACCCATGAAAGTCCATAGGTGTGTGATTTTTAATTATTTACTAACAAATTTATAAACTAGAGTTCACACATGTTTTGCAATTTCAAAAATTTGCTCCTAAATGAGTTAAAATTTTGCAGTTTCTACTACATAGACAGGGTTGGGCTTTTTTTTTTTTTTTTGTCTTTATATACTTGTTATAGATATTTAAAATCTGTATCTACAGCAATCCCATGCAATGACTGATCACAGATTCACAGAATTGTAGGGGTTGGAAGGAACCTTGAGAGATCGAGTCCAACCCCCCTGCCAAAGCAACTTATAAAAGTTTATAAAGCCAATTTATAAACATTGATGAGATCCCCTCTCACACTTTGAGACTACTTCAAAGACCATTTAGTCACCAAAATCATAAGGCTAGCTCAGATTCTTTTTTCTGAAAAAAAATCACAGTTCAGACCAATTTTCACTTTTGGAAAATGAGTCCACTCATTTACCATTTAACATACAATTTTACTCCCATAATAATACTTCAAAACACTGTCGGAGAAGACATATTCCTCACTATTACTCTGGAAAACAAGTATCTAATTTGAATTTATGCCACATAATTCTAAAATTGGTTGTTTGTGAACAGCAGATAATTTTTAATTAACTCCCAAAACTACATGAAGTTGACTTCACTACTTATGCATTTCTAAATAGGTCTGCGTTATGGCCTCAAAACCAAAAAGTGTGATCAGAAATCTGATATCAGCTCCTTCAAGAGCAGAACAAGCTACTTAATATTCCAGTGCTCCTGCAGCATGATCTAATCCTCAATGAGCTGTAGGAATGACAAAATATTAATTACGGACGTATTTTGCTTCATTATTTATGCTTCACCCAAAAGGTAATGTTTAAGAAACAAACCCCTCACGCTTAATTCCCTGTCATCTTTTTGCTAATTATCACAGTAGGAGGGATGCACATTTAAACCACATTTAAACCACATCAGCTGACTCCTACTGTTTGCAGCCTCTCAAACATGTGTTCTGCTTGTAAGCTGTACTTTAAGTAGATGTAAAGGTCATGTTTGTATAAACTCACACTCCTAACATGAAACAACGAATTAGGGTGATCTTTCACAAAAGAGAATCTCCCTCACAGTGGAATAATAGAGGAAAAGCAATGCTGTCAAGAAATAAAAAGTTATAGATGCACAGAAGATGAAGAGTCCATATACTACATCCACAGAACACAATCCTGTTCCTCCAATAAGTTTTTTGTTTGGAGAAATAAAAGAAATGACAGCTTCTTTGAGTTTGCTGGCATAGTTATGCTCTTCAAAAAACTACCCAAGCTTACTGGATGATAAAACCATGTCACAAAACTGCTTTTTTTCCCCCCTCTCCAATAAAGCAGACACACAGTCTGGAAATATTTCAATTCCTGACTAGCAAAACTTAAACTATTTACCTATCCTGCTGCTTTTCCTCAAGGCTGCAGACTGGCGCACATGACATTTAATAGAAACGTTGGCAGCCACACTCAAATAGATTGCTTCAAAACACTGAAAATAAAACTGATTTTTCTTCAGGCTCTGAGGCATTGTTAGAAGGCAAAATGCTGCTGATTTCAAATTAAGGGCCTGATATTGATGTCCTTTACCTATCAGAACTACAAACCCTTTGACATATACAGAATTAGTAAGATTTTTTAAATTTATAGAAGAAAAAATATCTAGTCCCTACAAATTACTGAGCATACACAGAGTGCAAAGTACAGGGTAGCCGGATGCAAAGGACATTACCCTCAAGGAGTCCTGATAACATTTAGATACAGACTAAGCCTTAAATTTGCATTTCCTTCTGTGTATATGATGATACTGCCAGCTGAATATAGCCTAATTGCAGTATACTGCATTTTAATTAAAGATATACAAATGCAAATTATAAATGAAATGAAAAATTATAGAATAATTACTATTCATCAGGAACATTTACTATTTTATTTCACTTGTTATCTGTGAAGTGTTAAAAATGAAAAGCTATGGAGCTTTGAAGGGTAGAAATACCACAATACCTAACTCAGAGTTCTTATTTTTTAACTCTCTCAAAGAAATTCACTGTTTAAATAGCTTAATAAACAATGCATATCTTCTAATGAAAATGTTTTACTACCAATTTAGTATTCAAATCCCAAGCTCCCCTGCAGCATGTCCATTTCAAAATGGAGAAACCTCTACAGACTGCAAGATCATCTTGAAACAGTTCCACGCGTCAAGAACAGACGAAACTAGTCAGTGAGCGGAGGCCACGTGCCAAACTCCAGTGCATTCCTTCTCTGAGGCTTTAACAAAACGACACCTGGGATGTCCCTGACAAAGCGCCACTGAGCAGCTTATATAGCACATTAGACATGCAGCAATAAAAGAGGGTTTTTTTCTCCTACAGGACTTTCAAAGAGGCAACGGGTCTCTCTTTCCTAACTTCAAATAACATGTACAAGGGAAGGACAGAAAAAAAATAGTGAAATCTGTATTGGTTTCTTTTTTGTTTCCTCCTCTTTTTTTTTCTCCTTTTTTTTTTTTTTTTTTTTTTTTTTTGTTAAGCTGTAAATAATTGTGTACTTATTTTAACTAGAGACAAAGGAATCCCTCCTCATAACCTGCCCTAGGGAGATTAAATATAGGGCAGATACAGACTGGAACCAACAATGAAAACCTAGAGACCTAAACTGAATTAACCCAGGCCTGTATCAATGGCAATTAAGTAAAAACCCACACTAACAGTTAACAGAAGAGATTAAAAATCTGTTTGTCGCCTAAGGTCATTTAAATTGTTCTCCCAGTAAGTGGCAGATATGCATTACTGGTAAATCCTTTACCAGTCAATAAACCTCTGGTAGGTAGAGAATGATACACAGATTCATCTATAAACAAGAGTGATACATACTGTGCAGCCGTGATCCGTGTATCACAACCACAGGGATGCAAAATACACTGTTTGAAGACCTTACTGTGACTAATATCATCCTTAGAGCAAGGAAGAACATTTTGACTTACGTGGAACACCAGGGTAATTCTTTCCCTTTCTCATTTGATATTCAGAAAATGGTACATGCCCATGCATTAGGTTGCATGCTCAAGGGGAACTCAAAGTATTTTGGCATATAAAATTTGCAGCAGCTTGGAGTGACACCATGATCTATTGTGACATTCTGCTTTAACTTGAAGGATGCTTAGTAGAAGAAATTGGGATGACAAAACAATGCTTTAATTCCCCTCAGATGGAGAAAGATTGAATTGCTAAGAAAAGCAGAACCCACTTCATATATTGAAAGGGACATATCTTGGAGAAAAAAGAAAACAGAAAATTACTCTCAAAGTGCAAAGACAAAGAGTGTCATCTGTAATTGCTCTGCACCTTCTGAGTAAGAAAGCACATGATGTTTATATCTGAATATTTTTAAAGTGATGTAACACACTAAGTTAAATAAGAAATACTGTAATTTGTCAACAAACACATAAAACTAGTTATCAAAAAGGGTATACCTGAAGGGGATAATTATCAAGGTTAGTGATTCCCAGCCCTGCTAAATCACTTATTTAAATCTTTTTTTCAGTCACATGCTCAGTACTGGACATTTAAAGTGAAACAACTGCCCCATCTCATTTAGATTGTCCTTTGAATCCAGAGAGGACACTATGGGTGAAGACAAAATGTGGTCTTTAACACTCAGCCTGACAATGCCAAAATCCCACAGTGATTATATTGATGGTGCTCTCCTGTACCTCTGGACTTTCTCGGTACATTTGGTGAACAGTTAATTTTTTTGCATACTTGAGGAAGAAAAGATATGATCCTACATATGAAAGTCTCACATGGAAAGTATGTAGTGTTTGTTCCTAAGCGACAGAAAGGAGAGTGGGGGATGAAAACTAATCGGCATGCGGTTTTGAGCTTTCCTTATAACCTTTCCTATAATCCATTTAAAAGACAGAAGCACGCCTTTGGCACATGTTGTAGTCAGAACAGCAGTGGAGCAGACATAATGGCACGTAACAGACAAAGATTTTGATTCTGTTGTGGTAGTTACAGCAACAGCTTTATGATTAGGAGGCTCTCTTCACTTCTTCATTTGCACTAATTCTCCTCTATGCTTCATTTAGTGCTTCAGTGATACATACAATTTGTTGCTACCTTTGCCTGTCTGATCACACACAGAATCACACAGAATATTAGGGAGACCTCAAAAGCTCACTCAGTCCAACCCCTAGATGCCAGAGTTAGATCTACATCCCATTCCTAGTGATGCACAGTTCAGCACAGCAAGGGGCATGAGCCTGGTCCTTGTGCTGCTTCTCTCCCTGCTCCCACTAACACGAGGGAAGCCACCTGCATCAGGCTCGGTTCTGCTTTCTGCTGTTCACAGCAGCTTACACCTACTCTCTTCAGAAAACTGCTTACAGGCTTTTCACAAATGATCTTATTGAATATAGTCTTAAAGTTTAATTTACATACAACTTGTACTACACTGGATTTCTTTCCTGTCCTTGTCTCCCATTACCTTGGGTAAGTGTGAGATGACTAAGTAGCTCTGTTAATCAGCAAGTGCATTAAACATTTTGAGCTGTTGCTATAAACAGGGTTCTTTGCCTCTATGAAATGGACAAGGCTGAAATGGTACCCTTCTCTTGAACAAGAAACCTCACACTTTGAAACAAAGCCTGGACAAGCAGATTTGGCAAAGAACTCTCCAGAGACGGGTCCAGGAACATCGGTCTCTGCTTGTGCAGTTCCTCAAGTAGAGGAAAATGGATGGCAGATCCACATAGCCTGTTTTCCCAGGTTCTCCACTGTTAGTTTTAACATGAATTTAAATATCTGCAATGCTGTCAGAGTAGCATATATTACAAATCCTGCTCCTATGTGTCTTGTAAACTCTGCTTCCTCTACTAAGGCAAGTCTGGCTCAAAAGTGCCAATTTGAATGCTTGCAAATGTGACTGACTCTTACACCAGGACAGCTGCTGACTCTTTGAAACATTACTCACAAGTACATTACTTGCTAATTACATGTTCAAAGCACCATTTCAGGGATAACCTGAACATAACCATATAGGAGATTATTCAATATATTAAGAAGGATATGCCAGAGATTACACCCATTCTGTGTTATGTTCTTCTACTAAAAGTTCCTGGCTATGAAAGTCAAAACCATACAAATGGAAGTGCCAGTAAATATTCCTTTTTCACAGTCAATGGTAATCCACTCCCACTAGTGGATGAACACTGATGCTACTGATCATACTGACTAGCAGCCAGTCCATACACTACCCAACTCACAACCTGACTACCAAGAATTAGACTATCAATCAGAATAAATTGTTCATACATATTTCAACTTGACTAAGAAGTTAGACTGAGAAGACTGTTGTGACAGTAAATGAAAACAGCAACATATAGACACCAGAGGACATTCATAAGACCAACTATCCAGGCAATTAAATATACCTCCCCAAATTACGGATGGTGGGGAGGGATGGTGCAGAGGAGAAGTGTGAAAAAAAAATTTAAAGAGGAAAGACTTTACACCTACCTGTATCTTTGTTGGGACACAGATTCTTATTTTCCCCAGGAACCAGTTCACATTACTATGCAACGGTAAGTTCTGCGCAGGGGCATGTTCTCCTAAGTTCAGGTGGCCTGCAACAACATTGATAAACCAGTTCAAGGTTAAATTTATATAAGCCAAATTCCAAACTGCTGAAAGTATTCTCTGACTGTAGCATCAGGTTTTTGGAGTTAAAGGTAGTTTAGTTATAGACTCTTTAAATATATTTTAAACATATATATTTTAAACATATTTTTAAAGTAAAAAACTGGTTTTATCAATAAAACAAGACCTACATTGAAAACATTTGTTGTTTCTTAAATCTGTGTAATGCTAGGTAACTGCATTCTGAAAAAACTGTTGGCTTCTAGAGTACCCAAAACAGCTTTTTCTGCAGTTCAATTACATTAATATTTTCAAATAAACCTTAATAGTACAGGCTGGATGTCTTTCAGTATTAAAAGTAATAAATTCTCTATTGGAATGAAAACAACTAGTACACTGGTATATCATTTACACAGCTATAGGCTAACAAATACATTTGCAGTTCAACTTCAGTTATTTATGGACCTTAAATGTTCCTAGGAAAAATATTTCAATACTGGGGATCCACTTAAGCACCACCAGAATTAACATTTCAAACACATTTGCCACAATAGAATGAGCTGGTTCTTAACTGTCACAGCTAAGAGGAATATGGACATCTGAATTTGCATCTTATTTTTTTATATCACTGAAACAGCAGCTAGTGTAATACTGCTCAAAACCCCTTCACTCAGCTATGAGATATAATTTAAGCAGTGATGCTATAAACGTTAAAAGTTAGCAATAACCAGCTATTAAAATCATCATGCTGCTTACAATAAGTATATGCCCTGAAAGACCAATGCAATACAATGATCATGGGCTTTGTAGAGCTTATTCTAAGTCAAGAAAATGACACCAGATGATCCAGGAAGCCATTTTAGTTTCTCCATGTGAGTTAGACTTAAAGAAAAAAATCCTTGACAACACTTTACACCAGGGTTTCAAGTGTACTTGCTTTACATACTCCAGACTGATGACTAATTTTAAATGCTGACTTTAACAGCACATTACAGTGTTCAGCTGGAAAACAGCACACAACTGAGTGGAAATCAGAAAGGCAGCATTTGTGTGCATCAATGTTGACACTTATGACAGTGGAGATACAACAGTTTTTCTCTACAAGTTACACAATAATCACTGTGCAGACCGTAGTTTTGAAGATACGTTAGCACTTACTCTACCTTTATGCATCTAGTAATAATTCACAAACTTCCCTCCCCCTTGGACTAACATATGAGAAGTAAAAAGATTCAACCTCTCCCCAGCCCAGTGAAACCTAACGTAACAGCGTGCTGAGGCCATAACCATGGGCTGAGTAGTGCAAACCACTGAATATTCACAGCAAACCAGCCTGTAAACAAGCAAGCAGATGCTCTTTGTGTAGCTTGGCAAGACTGTCCAACTTGCACAGACTAGAGAGCTGCTGTTGTTGAAATCCAAGTAGTTTTTTTCCAGTACAGCTAAGAAATATAGAAATTTCTATATATAAAAAAAAAAGTATGGAAAGCATCAGCATCACTGGTAGAAGTTCTGTCAAAGGGAGATCTTTGACTGATTTCAGCAACTGATAGATCAAGAGGGAACCTATGTAAAGGCCTAGCCAAGATTCCAAATGCTTTCCAAAATCTTTTAAAACAATTATGTTGAAGCTAAGTGCCTCTGAGCAATACTAACAATGTAATAACAAAAAAACCCACTTCACATTTATAGCTGTATTTCAAGGTGAATGGCACTTAGATTTGTGCAAATATTAGGCCCTATATCTATGTTAATGAGACTGCACTGTTAAATACCGTACCCACACCAGCTGTCCCTAGGACATTAGAAAGCTAGCAGTGTGAGTGACCTTGAAGAATATTAACTCTCACCATAACAGCACCAAACCAGCCCCTGCTGCAGAATGACATTCTAAGTATAAACAAATGGATATAAAAGACCATATGGATGTGGAAGGAAAGGGATCTGGGGGCTGAAACTCTGGGTTTCCTCTGCAGCGAAACCATTCTGCACAGCAGTAAAGATGTGCTGCACAGAGACAAGTAGCTTATTCATACTTCTACTCGGCTGGTTCACCCTAAAAAGCAGTACCTGTAATTTGCATCTGTTCCTGAGGGGAGGAAAAGAACACAGGGAAGATAGGTGGACTGTTATCAGAAGCTGATTTTGATCATATAAACAGCTTACATAACACTGCAGCAAGTGCCTGGGAAGCCCTGCAGAAAAGACTGATAAATGATATCATGATAACTCCACAAGAACAGATAACCGTCACAATTTGTACTGGAAGACAGACTGATTGCACAGAATACAGCTCAATAAATATGAGAGGGAAGGTAAAAAAATAGAAACACTAACAATATAATAATAAGGTTATATGAAATTAGGAACAGCTCAAGGTTCGTTTTTGCTTAGGAGCTTATAATTTACTCTGAATCTGAGACATAGAGAGTCAATTGTCAGTGATGTGTCTTTTTCTTTCCAAGGAGTAACTTGGAGGCTGTATCAAATAGCATCACAATCCATGTGCTGCTACTATTATTATTAGGAACTCTGTGAACTGCGGTAAAAACTTTTCTGTAGAAAAGACAACATAATTTAAATGAGACCACACCACACTGAAAAGGCTCAGTTTAAAATGCTAAGTACTCTATCATGAATCACAGAGCTGAAATTTTAACTCCATGTCAAATTAGTGTGATTTCAGTTTTAGACACTGTTGAATATTAGCTTTTTCACAGGAAAACCATGGAACTGTGCTATGGTAAGACCTATGAGGCCACATGCTGTTTGCCAAATACCATAGCAAGTGTTTTAAGAAATACTTACTTGATAAAATTCTTTAAACAAATGCACCATCCTAACTGCTTGCTGACAGAGAAGGAAAGCCAAAGAAAATGAAAGGGTCTGAATAACAAAACCAAGATAAATTTGTATAGTAATAAAATAATGGTGAAACAGTGACTTAATCTGACAGAAGAGATGAAAAGGCATCTTGGCTCAAGCATTTATCTGAAAAATGCAAACCATTCTGCCATCTTCCTGTACGTATATGTTTGTATCACTTTCTAAAGCAGTCTGTGAATTGCAACATAAATTGTACATTAAATGTCAGCTGGTTACAAGCCTTACAAGAGTAAAATGCTAACAGAAAATAGAATTCATTTGTGTTGATAACCATAAAAGTGCATGATGAATTATCATATTTATTAGATCCCTAGTAAAACAACGTAGCATACTGATAGATCTGTACAGAGCTTGTGGAGATTTATTAACCGAGTTCAGAGCATTTTGAAAGGGGATATGAATTAGTTTGCTATTTATACTTTCTTCAGCTTCTCATAGCTTTTTTGTTGCCATTTTTTCTTTTGCTTCCTCAGTGAATCCATCTCATCCAAATCTTAAAATGTAACACAAACACTGTCTTAGGGCACCACTTCAGTAACTGCTACATTCAGTTGCTAGTCTCAGTTTGCATACACTCTACCTTAACTCAGACTATATTTTGCCAATAGAGAAATTATATGTGTTTGCTATAGACTGATATCAGATATATCATCTGAAAGGATCTTTATATAAAGTGTCTCTTTCAATGTGTTACCCCATTCTTAATTATATTTGATTCCTTCTATTCATTTCCTGATTAACTGTTGAGAAATATGCGTCTGGTTCAATAAAAAGCTTTGAAACTAAATTTTGAGTTGAGTCAAAGGCATACAGAAACAAATTATGGAGATCTGTGTATATATGGTGATACAACATCAGAAATTCAGTTGGGCACAGAACTGATTCCTTTCACGGTGATTAGCAACAGAAGGGAACATCTCACGCTCTCTAATAAGCGCCTCATCGCAGTGCACCCAGTAAAATAAGCACCTAAAGCTTCAAGCAAAATCTGGGCATTGTGCCATGCCCTATCACAACAGAATACAAGCTCCTCTGTGATTATACAAGTTTTAAAATAGAAATTTAAAAAGCAGTAGTGAAATATTTAAGGGAGTTTATTTGAAAGTAAAAAGTAACTAATGATTTTTTAAAAATAACCCTGTGTCTGTAAGAAGCCTCACTTTTCTTAACCTTACAATAAAATTTTAGAGTTTCTCTTTTTAGTATCTAGTTGATTATTTTGCTAAATATGAGAAAGCCAGCAAATGGTGGTAGTTTAAAAGAAACGTGAAGGTGATTGCTCATTTGTACTACTGAATTGGGACCTTAGCTATCTTCCTTCTGGTTTACTGGTGCTACTTCCAAAGTTTTAAAATGAGCCTGAAACATATAGGTTTATTATGGATATGGTAAAATCTACCCTGCAGCTCTGGGATGTTCTGTGCTTCTGGTGATTGTCCTTACTTAATACACAAACATTAAATGTGATAGAAGTTCATTTTAGCATTTTACATTAATATCAAGTATCTATTTACATGCCCTTGTGAGATGAGACACTTAAGCTATTTTGAGACAAAACTTCATAGTCTTCATTTAGTGAAAACACTATTTTTCTCCGTGATATATTTGGGAAGAGTTTTTAAATTATATTTAGTCACTCACTTATTTTTTCTTTTCAACGTATTTACTTTTTTATTAAAATACATTATATTTACTAGCAGCACAGCCTAGAATGCTCAGAGCCTTAAGGATAAGATTTATTAAATGATAAAAGGACAAGGCTGCCACTGGGAGATGAATTGGAAAGAGTAAGTGAAGATAATGAGCAGGTTTTGCTTGTTTCAGCAAAGCCCTATTGATGTGTCCAAGTGAAATCAATGAAAGCATGACTATACAGAGGAGCTGTTCTTGTCAGAAGATTTCAAGTACCTACCTGTTGGGATCAAATGATTTAAATTAAATATAACATCAAAACACTTCATTTTTCTTACTTCCTCTTATTATTCACCAGCATCACTCAACAGTGACCTAAAGAAAAATAATAGTCTTTGCTCCACTGCTGACACATTACAGCCCAATAACTTATATTCTTATTAATGTATAAATTTATTATCTTCTTAAAAGTAAGAAAGTTTAGTAGGCTAATGATTCAGAAATAGAATACATTGGGGAAAACAGCTGAAGTACACTTGAGTGTACTTCTATAAATTCATAGTTCCAGGAAATTTTAAGTTTTAAGAAACAATCCCTCTAAAACAGTAACCACTATTGATTTCAACACCTTTTCAAAAAGCATTCAAAAAATATGTTTTAAAACAGTATTAAAAACTTACAAAAGGGTATCTGTTTAAGCACCAAAGGAAAGGTTATAGTATTTTAACTGATTTGTTTACAGTGCAAGGACAGTTAATAAAGAAGAGATCTGACCCCTTTGAGCACATAGTTATGGTTCAGACTGTTGTTACATTCACAAGGGTTCTCTAAGTGAAGGGAAATAGCACATAGGACTGCTAACTGCAGAAATGTTTATATAAGAAATATTTAGGCAAAATTTGCAGATAATTGTTTTGATTTTAATAATCCTCACAGCCACTACCATGAAAGTAACTTCTTTGGATCAATATGAGTGTGGAAATACTGAGAGCATTTAGTCACTGGCACTGTTTCATCCACACTGTAACATCCAGGCAGTCCCTACATTCCTTGTTGTAGGGACTATTCAAATATTTGCAGATTTGCATTTACAAGGGTCTTACACCTCTAAACTCGTTATTTTCATCAGACAGTTTTGGTCACTAGCACCAAACAGCTACTCAGTACAGCCACAGCCTTACTGCCTTAAGAAAAAGGGGGTGTTCTTGATGCACAGTGTTCTACCCTCAGGAGATAAGGGTTGGGGGATCAATGCTGGATATAGAATCCAACACTTAATAGGAAAAAGCACAGTGAGAAACACAGTAGCCCACGGACAGATTCAAGATATCTGAACCAAAGCCCTTCTGTCTGGTTTGAATGCAGGAGAGAGATGTGTTTAGGGTCAAGACTTCCACTCCTTCCACATCAGGGAACACATGCCCTAGTGTTACAGATCATTTCAGAAGAGACTACTGGAAATAAGGGAAACTCCTGTGCTGACTTAGCCACAGTAATAAGGCACTGTATGCCTGCAGCAACAGGTACAGCTGGGGCAGATTTTTTTTTTCCTTTTTAAAAACAAAATCTGGGTTTTGCACTAAAGTTAACAAGGTGTGTTCAGAAACACATCTAAAAAAATGTCTCTGAATAGGCAACTGTATCAATTCGGTATCTACAAGTGCCTTGAGAGACAGAAAAAAACCCATCACAAAGCAAAAAAAAATAAAAATCCAAGCCCCTGGAAAAGACAAAAAAACCCAACGCTGGCACAAATGTATCTGATGGAGGAAGAAGACAAGCAATATTTATTCCATTTTTTGTGACCTTTTTCAATGGGCTAACACAGAAAACTCATTAATTAGCCTGAAATGTTCCCTTTCTTTCAGTCATTTTTTGCTTTAAGGGTTGAAGTGCAAAACCACATTTTGACTGGTGAATTTAAATACCGTAAGCTAGTTCATGGCCAACATTGCATGGAGTCTGTATACATGTGGAAAATAAAATTGATCCCTGGCAGAAGACACTGTGATGGAACCCTNTGTGGATACATTTGTAAATGTGTACAGAAGACACTGTGATGGAACCCTTGTCAGACCTTTTGTGGAGCACAAGCCTTAACACTGCAGTACTTGTGCCACTGTTAGCACAGCAGAGGTGCAGTGCCACGCACCGTTACACACGGTGTTGAAGTTCATTTACTCACAGTCAAAGGAGTGCACGTATCAGATGGAAAACAGCCAGGCATATCAGCAGAGAGTACACTAAGCCTGTCTACTTCTGTTTTATCAGACAATGATTATATTACATAACAAGAGATTAAAAAAGGCAACAAAAGATTTGGTAAATGTAAAAACCTACTGTAATGCCTGATGTTTTAAAACATTTCAGATGATTGTTTCATACGTCAATTTCAAAGTACGGAATGTGCAGATAGGTAAAAGATTTTCTTTCCACTAGCTTTTAATATATAGAAGAGCCAAGTCTCAGATTGAATTTGAAAGCTTCTGTATTTTCACAGCATAAGAATCCTATTACAATTTGATACTACAATTTTGTAGGAAATAAGGACTGTGAGAATTTTCTGCTTGAATACAGACGTGTATTTTGCTAGAGACCTCCAAAGTAATTTATTTAGTGTTTTCAACACATACTGAAACTACACATTTAATTTCAAAATCCCTTGGTATCCCAAAGCTTTGGAAATGGCAGCTATGGAATTGTGGTGTACTTGGGTTAGGGTCAACAACCTATTTCTTCTGCATCAAAAAGTAAGCAATAACAGATCAGGTATCAGTACATAAATGCCTGCTGTCCACAAATTTCTTCCCCTTCCTACTCCTTCTGCCACAGTATAATCCTTTAGGTAGGCAGTTTTCACCTACTGACAGGAACAGAACTAAACTAATTTCCCATGGATAGGTGCATTATTTTTTACACAAAACATTGAATAAGGGAAGCTTCTTTGCTTACCTAAATTTGAAGTTAATAGTAAATAGTAGTGGTAAATAACAGTAAATATATAGCAGTCATAGTGAATGATATTAGTGTATACAATAGTAATATTAAATATTGTGGTAGCACATTGGCCCAGGGATAATCTGCTTTGAAGCATGTGTTTAGCACTATAAATAATGAAAATAGGTATGTCACAAACCCACAAGAATGCCTGCTTAGGGGCATCACTACTACAGTTTTATTCCACTTACTAGTCAGACTGCAAAACAGATGAATCCAATTGGCAGGAATTCTGTTTGGCCAGATTATTTGAGAATGGCAGAGCCAGATCACTAAGTCTGTGTTCTTCAGTTATCATTAGAGGTTTTGCAAGCTTACAGACAAGATTGATTCTATAAATCACTGTTACTACAGGTGGGCAAAGGCGAGTTGACATCTTGACATTAAAATGAGAAGATACAACTTTTTTGAGAGATAACATATAAAACAACATCAGAATCAAAAGAAAATGGAATTAAAACATCTCAAACAACAAGATGAGTTGATGTTTCTCAGCAGCCCCCAAACTGAGATATCTTGTCTAGTACTGTGGGAGTTTTTCCTCCATCAGTTCCTTACAGCACAGATATGCAATTTCACGTCACAGATAATGTGTTCTGCTCAGTGGAATTCTCTGTTTTAAATTTTGACACCAAAGGCAATACTGAGTGCCCTTCAAGCTAGTCTTCTAAGGGAACACAGCACATGAGTGAGCACATGAAGTTCATCAGGTCTCACCAAATGAGAACTTAGCATACACAGGCACACATACAGAACCTGTAAGGACATGGGGTCTGAACCAGAGTTACTCTTTTAAAGGTCTGCCAAGGTCTAAGGAGCTTCTACTATTCCAGTGATTAAAAATTCATGAACCCATTACTGAACATGACATAGCCTTGAACACTTACCTCCACACTATGTGTCCTATTCCTCTCCTTTTACAACTGGAAAGTCGGCAGTGGAGATTCGATCCTCAGTCTAGAAGGTATAATGTAAGCCATGCTACATACATTTTCTCCGTTAAGATATTTTACAGATTTAGGTTATACAGAAAACCTCGAATCCATTTTACCATGGGCAACCCAAAATACCCAGGTTTTTGAAATCTGAATACCAGATCTATTTACACACATTTCTGTTGCATTTGAGCATTATATACTTCACAGTGATGAAGTGCTGAATCCAAAAGCAGGCTGTAACTACTGCACTGGGATCTTACTGAATTATATAAAAAATAGTTTCACTTATTTATCTTTGATTTTTCTTCATGTACACTTGAAAGAAGCACCTGTGGATAAATGAACTGGAGAAAACTGTAAAATGTAGCTAAGATAGACATGTAAATGTTCAATGAAGTTTCTGTCAATTCCACCTTTGTGGCCAAAGGGAGCATCAGGTCAGATTTTGCTTGATAAAGGGAGTTAAGCCCTATGGGAGATCTACCTAAATTTCTCTTCAGTAGACTTTCTGCAGGACACAACTCTAATAAGGGCAAACAATTTCCTGGAGTGCATCAGTGCTACAAGATTACAGAACTATGAGCTCGGCAGCAATGCAAGTCTACCCCAGGCTGTGACGTTTGTCACTAGCTGCTGCGGGAGCTTGTAACACAGACACAAGTCATCAGACACTCAGCTGTACCTCAACTGTGAAAATGGCAAACAAAATCAGTCACACCAGAACATACTGCCTTAGCAAAATTACACTGCTAAACTGGGAATGACTGATTAGTCAGATTGTACTCTGCTTAGTGAGGCATGTTTTACAGAACCACACAGAAATCATTTATATAAATCTTGCAGAAGAGCTCTTACTCTGAAATGCAACAAGCTACAATTAAAAAGTTTGCTTGCATATTCTTGGCACAGCAACACTGCAACCTGTGTTTGCTGAAGGCAGACTGCTAGTAATTTTTTTTACATAGCTTCCATACATGCCATCTGTCAAAAACTCTACAGAGATGTCTCATTTATTTCTAAAACTTCCAGCTATATCTCACTCAATTAAATGAGGGATTAAAGAAAACCAGTGAAGAAACATTTCCCTTTAATATTGTCTGACTAGAAACCAACTGATGAACTTCAACATTTTTAAGTTTAATTACATCTTCCCGTGTTAGACCACAGACAGAGTTTTAAGGAATAGCTATGAAAATAACCAAGATCAAACATTTTATTTATTTTACTGCCTATATAAAAAACTACCAAAATATTTTATTTGATTTTCAACCAATAAAATTTAAAGACAATTGTCATTCTCATAAGCCTTAGCAAATTACCAGCAGTAAAAATGTCAGGTGTCAATACAGACAACTCTTCTGGCATAGAGGAAATCCTCATATAATAGCATGCAAATGTTTTGATTTTCCCAACACCATCAGCTGAGAGAAGGTAACTGAGAAGACTGACAAAGAAACGATAGATGGATGAAACTGAGCAGATGCGTGAGCAGCATATTCAGAAGGTCAAACCTGAACAGCCACAGATACCAAATGTGAACTGAGATTCTGGCTGCAGAATTAGATTAAGACAAGGAGAGTGAGCAAGGATGGATGACACAAGTTGATCTGGGTACTGTTTTATCTCTGGCTGTAACAACATAACAATGGGCAGATAGAATGAAAGGAGAGTTGATAGGGGAGACAGACATACCATTTAAGAAATTTTCCACTTCAAAAATATTCACAAGATATTAAACAGAAGGTTCATAATCCCATTCAGAAAACAAATCAGTATCCCTTGAAATTGAAGGTAAGGTCTCCAGCAACGTTTACTCCCTCAAATATCTGCACAGGAACAAAGCGGGGCGGGGGGGGGAAGATGGGAGTGAAGATTTGTTGACCAGGCTCAGGGCAAAGTTTAGAGTAGAAGGATAATACTGAAGGAAAGCAAGATACAGTCCATGGACACAGCACTTTCCAGAAGAGAAAGCTTAGGAGATATTCACAGGCAATGCAGAAACAGCATGGCACAAAGTATTCATGCACAAGAAGTATGTAGAGGAAATGTGAGGTGCAATGACACGAGAGCAATAGTTTCCAAATGACTGCAGGAAAACCTTTTAACTCTTCTTGTTTTCTTAAGTTTTAAACCAGAAAAACTTTCACACATTTTATATCGTTTCCTAACATCAAATAATTGTTTCCATATGTTAAAGTCAGAAGTCAAGCTGACTACAGATTCTACAAAGAGACCACGCGTTTGAGCTGCTACCAGAGACATTCTGCCAGGTTCAAACTGGCATGTCACTGCTGCCTGTGCTGTGCCGCAGTGTTTTTTTCCCCTTGCATTACTGGTGATCTATGCAAAGGAGATGAAAACACATGGCACTAACTTCTGCAATGACAGCCGTGGCAGACATCAATCTCCTTAAGTCTCAGTGAAAAACACAGAGTTATATAAACACATACAAATTGAATTCTCTGGATTGTTTCTGCAGATACACTGAAGCTGCTGAAAATGTGTGCCACCTCTTATAAAAATTAAGATACACTGCAACTCACCTGCAGAGCTACTGGAAGAATCCAGGGCTGATATAACCATTGCTCTGTGTGCTGTCATGAGACAATGCCCTTAAATGGGAGACCCAAGTCCATCTATCAGCAGAAAGGCCATGACATTAATAGCTACCATACAACGCAAATGGTACAGACCTGAAGGACTGAGGTATCAGGCTACTAACAGGCATCTATCCTGAGATATCAAAACATTTAGTCAGTAACTTTCCACATACATTTTCCTCAAGACCTGTAAACCAACTTTATTGTGTAAGCAGCCACTATAATTTTTTAATTGTGACCTGAATGTCTACATTGTATTTCTAACAGTTCAAGAATACCCTCCTCCTCCTTTTTTTTCCATTAAAAAAGGAAAAAGGACACCTCCTCCATTAGCATAAAGGCTGAATTAAAAAAAAAAAAAAAGACAATCCAACATTATTTCTAATCTGTAAGAGTTTGTGGACTCAACAGAAGCTTCTGCAAGTTCTTCTATGTGCTTCTGAGTGATGGTTTCCTAAATACACTAATAGCTTAACTAATTGTATTACAAAAGATTAATCATCAGCTGGTTAGCACCTGAAAGTACCACGTTACTTCTTACTGAGACTATCAAACAAAAGGCCCAGGTTGGGGCACACAGAGAGATGTACCACAGAATTAAATTTTTGTTTGTTTGCCTGCAATTTCAGTGTTAATTTAAAAGACTGAGTGATCTTACCAGAACAGATCAAAAGACAGAAAGTCATTATCTTAGGGAAGAAGAGTACCTAATTCAAGATAATTGTACTGTAACAACCCTTTGGCAGTTTTCATTCTCTGGGAAAATTGCCTTCCTTTCACAATATTGTAGAAATCCATCTGCTATTATTGCTCCTTTGCTCATCATTTTAATTTTACGAGGAATGTCTTCCCCAAAACCAGAGTTTTTCTTATTACAACAGGAATGGAAGGCCTGAATGTCACAAGACATAAATTACACCAGTGTCTCATTTATACAGCCCACAGGCAATTCAGCAGCGGCTGAGCAGCGTTGCACATGAGGACTACACATGCAATGACACAGACAAGAGAAGAGATTCTCAGGTGTGTTTTAACTGTGTGGTGCAACACTGAAGCAAGAGCACCACAATTCACATTTGTGTACAATAATAACTAGGTGATTAATTATCAGTAAGTAATTGCTCAATCCTATTGTGGTCTCCTAGACATACCTGCAGACCTACCTTCCAACTGGAATGTGAACTATGATGTCTGTGGATAGACACGAATAAGCACAAATTGCAAAGAGATGATGCAGCCCTGTAGGAGCCTAGCCACATGCCTCTGATATCCAGGCACTTCTTAATCACTGCCACTTCTCCTCCCAGCTCTGCCATCAGAAATCCTCCTAGCATCTGAAATTCCAAGTCTTCTGCCTAGGCAGCCAAACCAGATGCAGACGTGACCATACTTAACTGGGATTTGAGATATTCGTTCCCTGTTATATCCTACTCCACCTCTGCCAGTTGTGTCCGAAGGCATTATGGCTGGGCTGCTCTCCAAGCATCCCCCAGATGTTTCCCAAAGCAGGTCACAAGTTTCAGTTACCTTGTAGCAGGTACATCCATATTTTAGGGGTACATATTGTGATACATCTGCTACATGGCACAAAGGTGAAGCCCAACTGACACATTTAGTAGTTCAATTAGTGCTACACCTGCTATCAAGTATGTGACTGTATACATTATTTGATCCCACTTGGCTTGACTTTCCTGGACACCGCCCCCAAAGGCAAATAATTGATTTTTTTTTCTCATAACTATTAGTCATAAAATTATCTGGTAATAAGTTCTCATAATCAGAAGTGGGCCTTCACAAGGAGAGGAAAAAGCCCTTGATGTTAATGACAAATTTCGTTTAAACTTACTTCTGTCTAATCCTTTTAAGTAGACGCTTGTTGAACTAGAGGAAAGGCCCAATCCCTCTAATTTTCCCTGCACAAACTCAATGAGATGTTGATTCAGTACAAATATTTTAATTTCACAGAATGAGAACAGAGAAAATTTCCCCAACATTTTTTCAACTGTCCTGCAAGAAAAAGCTTTGGGTTAGGGGGTGGAGTGGTTTCTTTTTATTGGTGGTTTGGGCTTTGTTTTGGTGGGGTTTGTTGTTGGTTTTTTTTTTGTTTGTTTGTTTTTAACTGCAGCCAAATACTACTCTCTAAAAATCATCTGACAACAATCTCATATGTCATAATGGGCAAAAATACAAAGGTTTCCAAAACTAATTTACTTACAAACTTAAAACAATCCAGGAAGGGGGGGCATGAAACAAAGGCAAGAGAGAGTCAGGATATTTTGATGATGATGTTGACTAGCCAGATTCACAGCTGATCTTCTATTATTCTGCTATGTTATACAAAAAGCAGCCTAATAGAATTATTGAAAACCAGTTTCTCTAATCACTCTTTTTTTTTTGCTTATGAAGGCAAAAGCCTCTTTTTTTGTATTTAGTAGTTACTGGGTATACATCAGAAATAAAACTGTTGAGGACAGAGGACTGACATTTTGAGGTCTGTTTCCAGATAAGTCATGATATGACCTGTCATATGATGCCAATAATGTAAATTCTGCCCATCAGTTTCCTCTCTTTCTGGAAATGAGGAAACATACTAGACTTTCCAAAAAACTAAGTTTCACAGTTCTAGGACTGGATGCCTACCCTAGTGTAGAATTCCTGTCTAACAATTTTGTTCTCCTAAAGTATTTTAAACTCATAATGAATTCAGAAACACACACACTACCATCTCCTCTGCTGATTTGCATAGGTCTCCAAGTTGTCTTATTCCAAACTTTTAAAGATTTGCTGTCAAGCTTATGTTAAAGAGCAGCAGCAGCTACCTGTATTTTTCTCTGCATATACCACCAGCATAAAAAAAAAAAGAGGATAATGTCACACTTCCTTATCATTCACACTTAACATCAGACTTATATTCAGCCTGGCATCTTTATGTTATTTCTGTAGCAGGTTTTATACCCAGCTTTTATCAAATGATCTCATCTACTTGTAAATGCCTCCATGAGTCACGGAGCTGGCTATAGATGTTGTCAGTGAGTCCCACTCTGCCAAGTCATTTAGTGCAGGGGATTGGCCCCAGGAGATTTACCATACCAGCCCACAACCATGCAGTGACACTCCCAGTAATTTGTACACCTTCTCTACTCCATAGCTGTTTCAGATGCTGTGTTGGGTGTTTCATAGCACTGAGATATTTTTTGAGACTCTGTCAATACGGTTTCCTCTTCCAGCCAGCAGTGCACCATTTTATTTGTTGGACATTCTGAGCAATATACATTGCAATGATAAAGACATTCTATGAAATTGCCACTGGCACACAAGGTTCCAAGTTTGGCATGCATGCCTGCATCATGAGGTCTGAGTAGGTATGAGCCCTAATAAAAAAGCTCTGAAAAAATAAATCTTCAAATCTTTCTTCTCCTCCTCCTTTTTTAAATGTCTCTCACAGCTCACAGATTATAATCTCCTTCGAAATTGCTCCCAAGAGCCACTGAATTTCTACAGAAACAAAAGTAGAAGAGTCATTTCAAAAGTCTATGTAACTGTACAGCTTCTAATAACTCCTTTCAAGGCAAAACAAACTCTTAGTAGTTAGTGCCACGAACAAGTGTTTTGTAACCTCTTCCAAACATGAACAAGGAGAGAGCATTTATCTCTTTGATAATACATCAGCTGTCTCTCAAATATAATTTACGTGCAACTGTTTAACCCAGATTGATTATACTGCCAAGTAATCTGTCAATTATTTGAGACATCTAATTTACAGTCTCACAATAGATACTTCACTAAATTCTGGATTCATCTGTCACAGCTGTGTTCAATGATTTGACCCTGATTAAAATTCACAGATTCTTTCTGTGGCCATTCTTCTCCCATTCATCTTTGCATTTTCAGTAAACTGGGAATGAAAGAGGAACCTTCTAGATTCTATTTACTGTATATGTTGCCAGTTGCTTGCAGACACTTGCTGTACAGTATGGCACAAAGGGTTGACTCCTCCCCTCACTCGAGTCTTTCAGGACTGTGGCAAAGAACTCAGCAATACCCCCTTCTCCACTTCCAAGACCACATGGAGTGTTACTGACAAAAGA
The DNA here is from genome assembly GCA_013399135.1 of Heliornis fulica. Lineage (NCBI taxonomy): Eukaryota > Metazoa > Chordata > Aves > Gruiformes > Heliornithidae > Heliornis > Heliornis fulica. The sequence goes on from VXBZ01006714.1 coordinate 110,065, forward strand.
AATCAAAAGCTTTAAAACCCCAGCACGTGGCAAGTAATGTTCTAACCATACTGTGAGCCCACAGTGAGGAACTGTGACCGATAATGTAGTCTGGAACAATTAGAGAGCAATTAGTTGCTCTCTATTCCAATTCTGGAAGCAATTCCAGACTCTGTGAAACCAGTGATGTTCTTACTGAATTACAGAGCTTATCACAGTACCAGCAGGGAAGAAAACAGGAATGTAAGAATGTATGCTGTCATCATTTAAACAGACATTCTGTGCTTGCCTGTCACCTGGATGAGTTACCATTTCCTTGTTTGAGTTGGAAAAAGTGACCCAGTTGCAACCACAGAAGACATTACAGCAGTATGAAGATTGAACCAATCTTCCCTCTCACATGAGAGCTTATAGCATATGTTAAACTGCTACAACAGCTTATTGCAGTGACCTGATTTTATTTGGGAGAAATGCAGAGAAATAGGAAGAAAGGCTGTGGCAATTGTCAGGCTGCATATAAATCTGCTAGCTACAGCTGTGAACTGAAAGATAAAAAGTGGCTTTGTTAATCAACAGCTGATTATAGAAAAATAAATAGGAAAATCTGAAGAAAGTAAGACCAACTGGAAATTGGTCTTGTGAGATGGAATTAGACTGACTCCTGCTTCCAAAGCTGAAACTCATCTGGCATACATCCTTCCTAATGTAGCAAACAAATGCAGCACAGGTTCTTCAGTAAAACCAAAAGACAGCAACAACATCTTTCCTTGATGAGACAAGCTTTATGCTGAGGGAAAAAAAAAAATAAAAAGAACTTCATGCAACAAATTCCTCCACATCACACTATTAATATACCTCCCATTTGCTGTCAACATATAGCAAGCAAAGCATGATAACAAGCAACTGAATGGTGAAAACACAAGCAGTAAGGCCACAGACTAGGAGGCCTCAGGAATCTTTCAAGTTCAATGGGATAAATGGGTAATGGTTTTAAATAGAGGGAGGGAGATTTAGACTGGATATTAGAAAAAAGTTCTTTCCTGTGAGAGTGGTGGAGCACTGGAAAAGGTTGCCCAGGGAGGTGGTGGATGCCCCATCCCTGGAGACGTTCAAGGCCAGGTTGGATGACGCCCTGAGCAACCTGATCTAGTTGGGGGTGTCCCTGCTTCTTGCAGGGGGGTTGGACTGGATGACCTCTGGGAGTCACTTCCAACTCTAATCATTCTATGATTCTATGATTCTAAATGAAAGCCTTTCCATACTCTTAAGCAAGGGATATGACAGATCTCGTTCGGAACAACTTCATTGTAATTTAACAAGATTCTTGGCTGCTGCATTTCCCCATCCACAGCAGAAACAGTGCAGCCCAGCAAAGCTACAAAAAAAAGCATACATCACATGCTGATGTTTGGATGAAAAAATCCAACTACTCCAAGACATCATTTGAAGCTGCCATGCTGGCCAAGAGAGAAAACGAGCACTGCTTAGTGTTGTGAGACAGCTGCTACCTCTAAGTAGTCTGGCAAAGATAAACACAGATGTAAGAGACTACAGGCATGCCTGGCAGGAAGCTGGGCTCTAGCACAAAGCAGGGTATTAGCGGCAGTACCTCCCCTTAGCCACCAAAGCAAAGGCACAGCTTTACTCACTAAGCTAAGACACAGCTCACCTTGGAAAGCGCTCCTGGGCTGGACGGCAGCGCCAGGGAACACATGTAACCTGCTTGCTGTCTTCAGCCACCCACAGAGATTACAAAAACCACTCTTCTGGGACATGCACCACAGAAGGCTGAAAGGCAGTAGTTATGAGCTGCAGCTTTTTTATTTTATCAAATTAGAAAAAAAAAGGCAAGAAGACAGATGGGAAAAGCTAATAGATTCTTTTTTTCCCCTCCCCATAATTCATCGATAAAATAGCAATAACCATAGAATGTATGACACATGAAAAAAGAACATCGGTGTGACTAATGCTAATAAAATTACACATGCATAGTGCAAATATCATCATTTGTTATACAGTGCTTTTTATTTGATAATCAGATTCTTCTTTTATTTTAGCATAGCATCAGTAATAGAAACATGATCAGCAAAGCCTCTGATGAACAGATCTGGTTTGTGTCCTTCACACAAAACCAAAATATAGTAATTCAAAGACAAGAAACAGTCCTTCCAGCCAATACTGAAAACAATATTGCTTTCCTTTAATACAATGAGAAAAATCAGTTCTCTGCTTGACTAAAGATATGTCCCTATACTTTAAACTTTCCATCTGACAGGTTCTTTTCTGGCCTGCCATCCCCCACCCTTGCACTTGAAGTATTTCAGTAGAAGGCTAGAGATTTCACTTTTATTGATTTATTTATGCATTTACTAACTGTTGGCTCCAAGCCTTTCCAGAAAATGCATAGGACATAATGACAAACTGCAGATGGATAATCCCCATCCAGTTGTTAACTGACATTCCCATCAAGATGGAAAAAAAAAAAATCACCCAAAACATACTAAATTACTCTCACTGAGAAATGCCAATTTCAGCAGGTACTAGAATTACAGACATTTGCCTTTAGCTACATAGATCTCAGAAGGGAAAAAATAAGAGAACAGCACTTTATAAAGCCTCTGCTGACAAGAAAGTTTAGCACTAACTTGGGACTCCTGATCTGTGCTAAACCAATGCAAAAATCAGTTTGTAAACCTACCTGCTGATCACATCCTCCTGTGATGCTGAGAGAAGTGTAGGGCAGAGTAACCATACTTGCCCTACCAAATTCACAAGAACAAAGTGAGTTCTGAAGAGCTAGCCCTTCTGAGGATGTTCTTCCAGATCCTTGAATCCTGAGCAACCTGAGGAAGCTCCAACAATTATTTATAAGTCCACTCCTAACAGATGGTATTTTGATGGCTGATAGTATTTCTGAACAGCAGAACATTAAAAATTACTATGTATCAACTTGATACAACCTTTTCTAACTATTTCAACATATCATATATTTGTAAGTTTTTACAGAAAACAATTTATTTTATGGAAAAAACGTAGCACTTTTGACCTGTTCTGTAGCCACTAGTGCCCCACATTTTTATGTGTATTTCATTTATTGACATGGAAAGCAGAGGTGTACCTAGTCTCTATTTGCCATCCTTCCCAATTCTTGACATCAGACTGTCACAAGGTAACTGTTGTTGAAAATACGCTGGATGGCTATTAATTGTTACAAATAATTTTAGTTAATTGCTATTAATAACACCGTTGGCTGCTAACACACTCCAGAACTGCAATACACACGTGAAACCTGTGAAAGGCACCTTGCTCCCACCTGATGACCCCCTCTGGGCCCAGAGAGGACTTCAATGTGTCATGAGTGGGACCCATCCACTCTCTCCTCCTCACATGGCCATTACAAGGACTCCCTGCAAATTCACAACCCTGTAATCTCACAGCATCAGTCTGACAACAGTGTTTTACTGCAGTGCTGGCCGGTATCAAAAAGGGTATGTAACAGTGTTTGATACGTTGTTAATGCCTCACACAGTTAACTCCTGCACAAGCAATATCAGCAAGCCCGGCTTTCTGTGAAACCTGAAGCCTTGAGAGTTGAGACAGTAAATCCTTGGGATGGGTTGAAAATGTGGCAGCTGTTAAAGGAGACTTTGAAAGTCACACAAAAATTACTTTTTGACATCTGTCACGTACACAAAATATTTGAAAATTCACCCCCCTCTCACAAAGCCAAGATAATTGCATTCTATGTCAGGAACTCTGCGAGGATAAGTTCAGTCCTCCTTGCAGAGACTTGCTGGTGTACATGGAATTTGCTGAGCGATGGTTTGGAAAGGATACGCAGAGACAGCCTTTGTCACCACAGAGCTGGTTTGTGAAAGCCAAGTATTCTTGTGCTTCCATGTGTCCTGCTTTCAGCTGAGATAGAATTTACTTTCTTCCTAGCAGCTTCTATAGTGCTCTGTTTTGTTGTGTAGTAACTAAAGGCTACCAAAATGTATGCCAATTAATCTTTTAATCTATTTTTCCGGTAGAAAATCTGGAGAAAGTAAGTAGCTCTTTTTTGTGTGTTGAGATAGAAACCTTTGTGGCAATATGCATGAATGCACCTGAAGTACAGCAACACAACTGGCAGGGAGTCTACAACAGTGACAAACATGCCTTAAGAGCTACTAAAGTTGTATTAAAATGTTTCATATCATATTTGGAACTTTTAAAGCAGCTGTTAAGTAATATCCTGTAGCCCTTGTATAGGATTTTATTTAGATTCTTATTCATGCATTGGTAGCACAGTTTACATCAATGTAGGCAACTGTAGAAATAGTATAAAATGTTTTAAATTGGAAGCTATAGCTTCAAAATTAATCTTTTTCTTACACAGTAACATTTCAATCTTTAAAAATACTGTTTGCCAATAGTCTTCTACTGAATTACAGCATCTTTAAAAGAAAATTGCTTTTCGATCAAAAAAACTATGACAATATTTCAATAACAAAGTTTTATTTCAAGTTTTATATTCACTTTGATTGTACAGAAAGAGCAGTGGCATTCTGTACACAGCCAGCATATGGCACATATACATACTTTTAAACTAGAAAATAGTTTCTTCTGCCCTAAGATTTGTCACGGGATTCTTGAAATGCGTTGTAGAACACTAAGCTCTACAAACCATATGTGTCAATGTAAATGTGCAGTACAGCTCACAGTCAACAGCCAAGTCATCTACCAGCTGTTCTCTTAAGTAAAATGTGTTCATGTGAATCTAGGAGATCAAACTTACTCATTAAAAGGGTAGTCATCACTCACTGCGACCTTACTTTTATTGTAAGATGAAAGACAATACAACGTATTTCTTCACAGTATTTTCCAATAACACACTTCCTTTCTGAATTTTGCTCAGTGCCTGTCAGAAGACAAGGTTACCAATGGTTGTGCATTTCAAACAAAAATCTGACCACTGTAACAGATAAGCATGTACAGATGGGATGTCAAAAATAGGGGTTTGGACCTACAGCATTGGCCTTTGTCTTCCTCCTTGAAAAAGCATACAGCCACCAGCTAACTCCTGTCTATCTACAGGTCTATTTTCAGGCTAGAACAGAGAAACCTATAGAAGAAATTTCCAGACTTGGAAAGACCTCAGATGTTAGCCTAAAGAGATACACAGAAGAGTGAAGGAGGAATTCCCGTCAAATGCCAGCATGCAATCTAAGCTTAGATTCTCCTTATTTAGGTGTTACCACCTGCATTCACTCAATCCTTGTTTTTAATTCCCAGTATTTTTTCAAGTCATAGCAAAGAAAAACAGTCTCTGTGTTATGACAGGGAATTGCAAGAAAGTAAGGAGGGATGTTTCTCCATTTCTGGTGTTAACCTTTTAGGCTTACTTTAATATGCCTCTTTAAAGGGCAGGGTTACACAGCAATAATGAGATGGCATTTAATATGATACAGTCAGGACTAAAAATTCAGTATTACCTTTCAAAATTTCTCACTTTTTCTTTAGGTTCTGCACCTTTGCAGAACTGCAAGTCATTTTTCCATTACAGTCAAACGAGATAAAAAATTAATTCCTCATTTCACATTCAAATGCAAGTCTATTAGTTAGAAATGAGATTTAGCAAGGGCAAGTGTAGGGTATTGCATCAGGGGAAGAACAACCCTAGGGACCAGTATAGGTTGAGGACTGGCCTGTTGGAGAGCAGTGAAAATAATTTTCTCTTTTCTTTTCATTTAGTTGCTTAGGGTAGTATGTTGATATTTCACCTCAGTAATGGATTTGAACTTTTTAGTATAAAGCCAACTCTACTATAAACAAAAAATTCCTGTATTTTTAAAGCTCTGGTAAAAACAGATAGCAGTGGCTATGAAGCTAACTGTAACACTACACTGACAGAATGACAGAATTTCTTTAAAGACCATTGGTATTATGACTTTGTTCCAGGACTTGAATTCAGATCAATTAACTTCAACTAATTACTGAAGAACAGAACAAGTTACATAAGACAACTAAAATGACAGAAGGGTAAACCAAAATGAAATTTACCATGAGAAGGGATGTTACAAAAAAAAAGTAAATACTGAAAAGAATTGCTGTAGTCTAACAGTACCCCAGATATGCTAACCTAAATTATAACTTGCCCTTGTACCTTCCTACAAAATTCCATCAAGGACATAGAGCAGTGAGATGCCAGGCTGCAGTAAACAACAAACAGCTCTGAGGATGTTTGCTGTCACAGGAAAGCTACTTTGTCAGATCCTTGCAAGGCCACAGAAAGGTACTTCCTGTAATACATTAGTTCCCAAATTTCTTTGCCTCTATCAGCCTTAAACCTATTTAAGTTGCCCAGCCTTCCTATTCTGCAATGTTTCTGCTGATTTTATCCAGAGACAGTGGAATCAATACAAACAGGTTCAAAGAGCCTATTTAGGTTAATTCTATATCACAGACATCCTTTGCCTGGTGTAGGTTGGTTTACACTTCACATCTCCCTTGGTTTCCTAAACACCCTCTCAAATATTTCTCTTCAAAGGGAAGATCCATAACAGGGTTTCTCTGTAGCCTTATGAGGCTAAAGGTTCCTGTCTCAAATTATAAGACACATTTGAAACGGGAAGAGTTGCAGATGACAAGAAAGCATCTTTAGCCCTTCCTTCTTGTGTCACAGGCGGTCCTGACACACCATTTGCTTTTGCTGCTTATGCACTACTTGTACGAACTGTGGAGGAATAAATGAGATTATACCATTTGTTGATTCTGTTGACTCATCCAGAATTGGAAGTTTATTACATTAACTTGGATTTACATCAACTAATACAAGTTTAGCCCAGCCCACTTGCATCAGTATACCAAATGATAATGACTAGTTTTAAGCAATCAGGCACAGAAGCACACTCTATTTTCAGTTTAATTGCATTATACTGGAACTAATGTCAGTAGTATGTCTAAACTCACTCTTGCTGCAGGTTTGATTACATTCTGGTGAAAGGCAGAGCTACCTGGCACTCACGATAGTAAATCATTACCATCTACATCCTCCTTTGCAACAACATATTTGTCCTCATTTGCCCCCCACCTCCTGCTATCATACTAAATACTAAAACATAATTGCCCTCACAATTTCATTCAGTAATAATGAGACAAATCACTTCTTCAGCACCAGTTCTATTAACTCTACTTGGATGAACAGTGCTAAGCAGCAGTGTCATGGTGCTTTGCTACTACAGGGAGCTGGCATTGAGAGGAAGCAAGCACACCATGGGCACAGCACTGTGCTACGGCACTGACCGACAGCTCAGTGCAGTGTGCCTGGCACGCTCAGCCTGCCAAGCCTGAGCAGCAGCACTTTAAAATGGCAGCCTACTAAGTGACCGTTTTTAGCTGTTCAAACTAAACCAACAGCCAACCTGGAAGCGTATTGCAGACAGACACTTTAAAACACTGTATGTCTAGATTTAAGGAAACATAACCCCTTGAATTGTAATTCAAGGGGTTATGTTCATGTACATGCACAAAACCCCAGCCACACAAATTAAGTTATTCCTGGACAGGCATCCTGTTGGAGGTGGCTTTGAAGCTAACAGCTTCTCTATTGATCAGAGCCTCTGGCATCATTTAACATACAGCCAAAAGGCCAGAGTGATTTGCTGGAGAGAAGTCTGTGCAAGTAAATACTTAATATGCATTTCATGGGTTTAGTGACCCTTGTGGACTGGTTGATTTTTTAAATACTTTTCCCCCTTTTCGCATATTAAGCTTCATTTCCATAGAAGTGGGAATTAATGATTCTCCTAAAATAAGGATATAGTTTCAGTCCTGTGTTTATCAGTCTGATAATTTCACTGAGCACACAGTTGCAAGGTTCTATGATGATTGCTTCTCAACACCAGCACTGCTTGAGCAGTCTACAGTAAGATTTTTTTTTTCCTTCAGATGTTGTGTAATCTCCACAATTCAAGGCACATTGCTCTCTTCTCATGCACTACCGAATGTAATTAACATTTACAGGTCGGAGTATGACCTCAGTAACATCTCAGCAGCCCATGATTTATGGCAGCTTGCACTGGTGTAACAGAGCAGGGATATATACACACTATCTCACTGGTAAATCCATGGGAAGACATGCATTTCACTCACACTCAGCCGCACTGGTTCTTCAGTATTTCATCAAAAATTATTAAGACATATTAAGTAAAAATAATAAAATCTTTACAGTGTTCACAGCACAGTTGTTGCACTCTCAATATGACAGAAAGGGTCACACAGAAAACTGGCAACAAAGGGAAGAACTGGACACAAAGGAGTCAGCAGAGAGACAGCTCAGGCAAAGGGCCACAACATGCAAACGGAGGAAGCCAGGAGGAGACAGTGTCACCCGCTCCTGTTCCAGTCCTCCCTCCAGACACAGCTGCCACTGCAACTTCAGCTCGGATGCAGGCTTTGGGATAACTCTGCATGGTGCTCTGCATGCATAACAAGCTATCAAGAGTTGTCATTGTTTGTGATAGGTCTATATTTCAATTTCCAAATATTCCCCTGATGACTAGGCAGCATATTTCAATAGGTTTCCAAAGCAACTTTATGAAGCAGATGGCATTCCACCATTACCAGACTTGGAAATCGGTAAAGTTGAGGTTGGGAGTTTTAGAGGACCACACGGAATAGTCACCTTAATTTAAATACTATTTATCCCATTTATTCTTAATTATCTTTTATTTACACACAAGCACATAGCATCTATGTTTGGAAACTACATTTTATGTACAATAAAAGATTCTATACATGTTTGAAACTGTAACTGATTAAGATGCAACTGCTGAAGCCAACTTACTGACCCCAGCATTACACATAAAGGTATGTAACTGGGTGGGGTTTCGGTGGGTTTTTTTTCCTTTTTTTTTTTTTCCCCCCAGATGCTGTTTAATCTATTCAACTGCTTAGCTATGTTAAATGCCAGCAATTGACTTGTGTGGAAAAAATCATTTACAAAGATCCCAAGAGAGACATTAAGGGTTTCTACATGTAGAAAAACACCAACTTCAATGGCTACAAATAGCTCAGATTATTTTAGTTACAAAATCTGAGACATTGTGACTAGATATAATGTAAAACACATGCTTTGCTATTGCTTATTCAAGCAACAAAAAATGAAATGTGAATCTATTATTACAGAAAATATGTTCATAGAACTGTTTGGGAAAAAAGAATTTGATCATAATTATTCCTATATGATTGATGTGAAATAAGCAGAAAGTATATTAACTAGTAAAACATCAATTTCCATGACAGAAACGTAAAATGTAATCAAATTCAGACTTCAATAAGAATGTAAAGCTTATGGCATGATTTCACTGCTTTTCTTAGGAATTCATGAACACAGCAACATCAGTTTATCCCAAAATTAAAATGATAGCATTCCTTTTACAAAAAACAAGTTTTTATTGAAAAATCAACTATACCTCTATACTAAGTAAACACATAAAGAAATCCAAAATCCTTAGTGAGTGATCCAAGGTACAATAAAGGTGCAAAGCCACCACCCTTTATATATATATATGTACAGCTCACCCCTTTCATAGTGTTAAAGGGACCTCATGATTAGTGATGATACATAACATTTTCTGTGCTTCTGCTATCATTTAAATCAATACAGTTTATATTAAGTTCATTGTGTGTCTCACATCATCTGAGCAAACAAAATTTCATCAGGAAAATGCTTTCCCAGAAAATCAGGATCTGAGTAATAGCACCATCTAGGGGTATCAGGTTATTAAGTGATATTTAACCATAAATTATTTGTATAGAATTATTTTCAAGAGCTTCATCTTCATTATATTATTATGAAGCAGTATGAGGAACTTTCATCTCTTTCTCATAGTTTGCCTTGTTATTCTGTTCAGAGTGCTGAGGGGTTGGTAGTTTAAATGTTCACTTCTCTGGTGTAATATAAACCCCACAAGACAATCAACAAATCAAACTCAGAATTCAGAACCACAACTGAGCGACCATAACTGCACTTCACACCTCTTATTATACTATAATAACTTATAATGATTATGTAAGTTAGTTATTTCTGAAATTTAAATGGTGCAAGCAGTATGAGAGGTTTCTAGTGAAATCACTCTACCACTTCCCTCCACTTAAGAGAAGACAATATTTGATAGCAAAAGCACTGTTCCAATGCAGAGAACTAACTTCATCTGACTCAATTTTCAAGCTTAGAAATATCAGTCAAAGTATACACTTGCAAGAAGCAGCAAGTTAGCCAGCTTGCATGCAGCAACAAAAAGAAGGTGCAGAGCAGGACAACAGAACCCCATTTCTTCAAATGGAATGCTGAGAACTGTTTTTAGGAAAAAAACAGACAAAAAAACCCACAAAACCTGCCCAATTTATTGCCCAAAGCTCTATCTCCTGTACTGAATTTCCCCACAGGCCTCAAATTTGAGCACTGATGAATGCTAAATATAAGTGAGGGCTGTCACTGAGATAGCCTTGTATTTAATTTTTAGCTAATGAGCTCTCCTGCTCCCCATGCAGTTACATGAGGCCCCTGACACCGAGAAGGAACCTGCACACACAGTGCTGAGAACTCCCTTTGGGCACAGCACACACAGCTCAGACCTGTCAGCAAACTGTCCTGAACACCTTTGGGAAGCAGTTTCAAAAACCTGCCTGATGATCAGCAGGGTGAAAAGAAAAGCAGCATCAAAGAGAGCAGTCTGGTTACTTTATCCCTTCCCTTACAAGTTTAAAAATGGATACTGTAAATACATATTTATCGTGTTTCCTATATAGAAGTGACATTTGTTGATGACCATTATGACAGTGTTATATTAGAAACACATTTCCATATATAAACTGTATGTAGAACTACTCTGCACTGGGAGAAATCCACATGTGCATGCAAATCTAATTTCTAATAGCACATCTGATAACAGCTATATTCTCACATCAGCACTAGCAAAACAATTTAATCCTGAGATAATTAATGAAAATCTCCTCAAATGCCTGTACTCAACCAAAATAGATTCAGTAATAATACACAACAAATATGCATTATGTATCTCTCAAGGGGCAGCAGAAATCACAACCTAACTATACCTATTAATACACTGCTCTCACCATAATTATCTGCACATGCATGAAGATTCTGCCCTGTTGCTCTTTTTCATGACTCACCCCCACCCCCAAAATTTTTGGAGAGTTCTGAGGAACGGGAAAACCTCATTAGGAATGCAAATACTGAGACACACAAGGGAATGCTTCAGCATACTTTGACTAAGATCACAAGACTGAATGATATAATACTGCCATATGTCTAAGAGTAATACTAACCTAAGTAAGATCTTTGATTGCTCAAAACTCTGCCAGAATTTTCTGAAGCTCTTCTAAGAAACATATCTTCTGCATGCATGCACATGACTAACATCATCACAGAGTGAAAATGTAGTATTTGTGTAAAATGCAGCAGCTAATTTATTATTTGCAGTTTATAAAAATGCAATACTAGTCACATAAAACACATCAGCTAAGCTCCTTTATTATAAAAAATGTTTCATATATAATAATGCCCCCACTGAGAAATTCTTCTGTTTTCATATTTCAAAACTTGAGGAGCAGCCTACAACATACTGTATTATGCTACATGTTTCTGCAGCAACACAAATTCAGCTCTGGTAATTAGTATCATCTTTTGAATAGGACTGTATCATCTTTCAGTTCTCCATGATTGTATGCCTTCAGCAATTTATTGTTACATTGCAGGTTCTACCTGCAATTTGTCATTTGCAATGATGCAAGAACTCTTGAGAGCTACAGTAGCCTCTACTACCAAGAAAAGGAGCCACTAATCTGCTCTGCTACCATTAACCACTGTGCATATATTCAGTGAATTAATCGATGGAGAACATTTAGACCCTCAATTCTCAACTGACTGTGTCTCACACACACTGCTGAAGGAGTCCCACTCTGCCTCTTGCCCCACATGGAACTGGTACCTTCTCCTGCAGCTCTGCAGAATGAACATCAGTAAGTTTACAAAGTAGCCCAGCGCGCTCATACACAGCATCACGTCACCCCTGTCCCAAGCTGCAGGCAGCTGGGCTTCTGAAAGCAAGATGGCCAACCTGTGATTAGAGGCTGCAGTGAAGTCAATCTTGATAAAAGCAGTAATCAATGTTACTTTAGAACACAGCCCCACAAAACTGAAGCCTCGTAATTCTGAAGGATCCCTTAGAGCCAGCTATCAGCATGCTCTAAGTCTGACAAGACAAGTCTCAGCATACGACTGAAGTCCCTCACAGGTTTTTTTTGCCTTTTTTCTTTTTTTTTTTTTTTTTACATAGTCTTTGACATTTACAGACCCATTTGCACAATGATTTCTTACCTGGCTGATGGAGTGCCACCTTTTCTAATGGTATGTTTGAAACACTACACAGTTAAAGAATACTTAAAAAAAAAAAGACTTTGTTGTTCAGCTATTGTTAAAAATAATTAAATGGCAGTGTTTTATCTCCAAACAACATTGTGCTTTTTAAAGTTCTAGTCTAATTCTATTCAACAATTTAATTGTTGTTCCAGAAAGAAAACAATACCTTAAATGTTGTAGAACTTGCTGTAAAAATAAAAAATACTGGCAATCCTAAGCTTCTGAAAATATATATAGAAGTCTGCTAGCTTTTAAAACACCTGACCAGAGCTGTGCAACCTTAGAAAAATAAAGCAACAAGTACATAAATAACCAGAAAATACTGTGTACTACTATAATCATGAGTCAAAGAGTGCCCACACTACAGGCTGTCACACTTAGTCTTTATGAGCAGGAAATATGAAGAGATAAGATTACTCCTAGATAGAGGTATATTAGGCATGTTTAAATCCTAGGAATTCCTTCTTGCTAAGGAAGAAAATGCATTATTACCATAGTGAGTACTCATAGCTGCAGTAATTTTTAGAAGGTCATTAACAGCTTCTTTCTGTTTGTAATTTCAAAGTAAAAGAAAATGCCCCACTCATTTATGGTTTTATTCCCAACGATTTTTCTTGCTTTTAACATCTCCCGCAGTTGTCATTGATTTTACATGTTTCTTGAACTACTCTAATCTCTTGGAAACCACCTAATTTCTCATGTAGCTCAAAGAACAGCTTAACAGATCTTTCAGAGCACAGTGACAACCTTCTCTCTCCATTGCCCACGTGTGTAGTAACACACACCCTTACCCATTATCTCAGTCTTCTATTCTCTACAGCACAAGTGGCAATCTTTAATGGTTTTCAGTTTTAGACATGGCAAACATGGATCTGTATCTATATCCTATGGCAGCAGACAGTTTTATATACAGTAGACAGCTAAACACATACACAGATAAATGGAAAAAGAGAGGAATCATCTGTACATGTAGTAGCCTATAAAATTAATTCTATACCACTGAAGATCTCCTATATCTGAAGCTACAGCAATATACAGATATATTTGTACTCTGTGATAAATCTGCTTCTCCTTGTTTACATTATAATCTTGTCTACCTTTGGTGAACCCATGGTACAGCCTCTCTTAATCTCTCCTTTTGTTATTAATGACTTTCAGTAACTTTACAACTTCACCTCTGCCAAAGGGATCCATTCATAAACTGAAATAGTGCAAGACAAGTTATTAACTAAGTATATGTATGTATAACCCGAGATCTAAAGAAAACATTCTTTTACCCAAACATCAGATACTGCGTTTTGCTATGGATATCTCATGAATTCTGCACAGATATCAGATAACTGAATAGCCCAGAAATCAATAAAAATTTCTGAAGACAACGCTGTAAATACTCTTAGGCTTTCAGAATATTCATTTATTGTTTTCTTGAAAGAGCATGAAAGTTTCCTATTAAAACTTCGTGATTTCAGTCATTAAAATCAAGTTTAATGGTAACATTCTGCACTGCCAAGACAATGGCATCTCAATAAACCCCTCTAAGACCTACTAAGGCTTATAAAAAAATTAACCATGTGAGTTTGTGTGACAAGCCACACAAAGACAGGGTATCACCTATTTTTCATATTGCAACAATAAACAAGATTCATTGAGCACTGGCCACTGAAGTTACATCATCTGAATTATACCAAAAACATTCTGGGGGAAAAAACCTCCATGTTGTCTCTGTTGGTCCATTATTGAGCACTGCTGTAGCTCAGCACACAGGTTTCCAGCACAAAGGTTTTTTAAGAATAGCAATTGCTAGGCAGTACAACAATTTTGCAGTCCTGTAATGTTTGGAGAGCTCCTTGTCACACTGTGCACTCCTTTCACTAGAGGAAGAATCATATAAAGTCCATGTTATTGGTATCTAGACAGACAAATTGGAAAGGCATTGCAAGAAGACAAAGCCATTTATGTAACTGCAAAAAACCAAGGAAAATTAATACTTCCATATTGTTACAAAGACTCCTGATGCCAAAACCAGAGCAGATGTCACATTACCCTGCAAGGTTTCAGCCAACACATCTGTCACAAAATACAAAACCCCCTTAATTTAGCAGCCAAGAGAGAGGTTTGCATCACCACTCCTGGGACTTCAATCTGAAGCTCCAGAAACACTTTCTATTTCAAATTTGATGTTCAGACCTCAAAGGCATCAGTTCTTACTACTGCTATCATTGAAATACATAATTTTCTAAGTGCCATGACATTTTTATGGCAGCAAAATAAATCTAATGCAAGCACCTATGCAATAATAAACTTACTCAGCATTTATTTTCTTTTATAATATTTGGACAATACCTAAAATGACCTCTCCTTCTAAAAAATAAACAAGAAATAAATCCCCATAAAATATATGTTTACATGAGAAATTAACTTCCTTCTCTAGTATTACTGTGTAATAAACACCAATCAACTTATTTTCTGAAACATTAAAATCTGCTATTGGTGACTATTAACATAAATAACCAGAAAATGATGGAATAAAGACACAATCGCAGTCATATCACTATACTTTCTTAAAATGCTAAAATATTGTAAGTTCTAGTGCATTCACTTACAGAAGTGCTGTACTCTATAGTGCTAATGTTCCATGTTCCCTATTAAATGATCAGGAGTTTATTGACTGAAGCATACCACCGCAAGCTAGTTTTCTCCCAGAAGGGAGTCACATTCAAACAGGAGGTAGATAAACAAAATATTGCCTCACTCACTTCTGATGTAACTCAATTTCACTTTGCTAGAGGAGAAAAACAATGTTTTTATTGATTTAAAAAAAAAAAAGTTAACTGATGCAATCAGAGTTAACTGTAACAGGAGTTAATGCGGGAAATTAAGTCTACAGGACAACATGTTCAGTTAAATAACTTAGTAACTAAAGAGTATTCTAAGCCATGTAGTAAGACTCATCAGTGCCTTGTAAGGTAAATCTGCAGCTTCATTATCGTGTTAAAGCAGGAAGACTGCATGAAGGAGGTTCCCTGACAATGGAGGGTATTTGCAAGGTATCACCAGAGACCCAGCCCAGAATTACTTAGACCAAACTTGTCTCTACTGGTGGACATTTTGGATTCTTTATTCCCTCCTACCACAATTATTTTTTACAAGTGTGTCTTAATAATATATATGTGCACACACAAATGTAAATATCTGCAGCAGCTGTGACTGACACAGGGCAGCCCCTGAGCCCCTTCCACAGATGTTACCCCACAGCACCTCCTGCCACCAAACTTGCCATTTATGCTCAACACAACTCTGACCTCCAACACATCCCAGATTTCCTTGGACTGTACTTGACTAGTTATTTACTCCTTGCATTTTTACCTGTCATACTGCCAAGTAAAGTAATGTCTGAGTGATTGCCCCTCCCCATGACTCTCCAGGCTGCAGCTTGCCAAATACCAGCACGCAGAGCACCTGTCCAAACAATGCAAGCCCCTGCAATGAATCTGTTGTACAAATGTTGACAATAATAATCTTAGAACCATTTCAACTTTCTTGAGACATTCATACAAATTCACTATAACTCCTATCTGCAATCCAAACTTGCACCTTTTGCTTGGATTAATGTAAAGACAAGCCAGTGTTTAAAGACTGCCTAATCAACACTTTTCAGGCACATCAATACTGTAAATCATGCCTGCCCCTACCCCCCAACCTCAGGAGTTACCCAGAACACCCTAAAAATTCTTCTCTGGACTTTCCACATATGTCCTGTGAAAGAGAAAAACATCTAAACCCAAGAGCATTACTAACTACCATGTGTATCAGCAAAATTTATTGGCTAACTGTCAAGCAATGTCCTCAACTTTTTATATTACTTTATTAAACTACTCTGTGCTGCTAATTAATTACAGACTACCTTAAGATGGGAAAGGGAACAGCATATGCATATTAATGTTATGATCACTCTTTACTGCGAAAGAAAAGCATGTTCTGCTAAGCTCACCTGTACTGACAGACGTGATCCAGTGAAATGTCACTCCAAAGGGATAAGAAAAAGGGCTGGATATGCCATCAGTGACATATGGCATATGACAGTTTGCATCAGGAATCTTCAGTTTGCATGAGCTTTCTGCATATTTTTATCACCTTTTTCACTGAATCAAGCAGTATAATGATTCAGCCCCTACAATACTAATAATTTATCCTAAAATACAAAGATGTTTATGTTTCATGAGAAAATGGGCCTATCATGTTTCCGCATATGGTCTGGACCTCACACTGACAAAGCCTGTGCTTGAGCAGCTTTCAATCAGACAAAAACAATGCCTACCATCTTGTTCCCTATTCTCTTACCTCAGCACCAAACCCTTCAGAAAAAACTCTACACTTTGCTAAAAAACCACCCATATTTTGACTAGGACTAATGTAAAGTGCATGAATCGTAATTAGGAAAAGAAAAAATAACATAATTCTACCACTAAAAAGAGAGAAACATAGCATTCGTGCTCTTTTAAATTTGTTTCCCCTATTCTGCCAAAAAAATTATAAAAACGTAGCAGTGAATTGAGCACAAATGGTTCCCTAAAGCATTATCATTACCACAGTGAGGGATCAGGAGACTGGGCTAAACAATCCTCCCATGAAGGTTTAATCTCAGGTCTTGCTCGGAATTCTCAGACAGTTCAGGAACTTGGCCATCAGCCTGTTGCCCCAGTCCTGGAAAGTCTGTAGCTACATGACTGCTTATGTTTACTGTCAGGAATAGCAGAGCCATTACTAAAAGCAGGCCCTGCAGCTGGAAGGTTTTTTCCATTTCTTAAAGAAACAGATTTTTACACTGATCATACTTATGGCCCTCAGTCCAATAGAATCTGTATCTGCTGAGGCTCTCCACTCTTGTTTTGGGAACCTTGTGGCCGCCACTGTCGCAGTAACTGGCTGCTGCCAACTAGTGCATTCCCCCCTGGCAGCTGCTGCCTGCACTGCAGTTTCTTTGCTACACTACTACTTGTCACTGCCTTGGATAAATTAAAGGTCTCCTAAGATTTCCAATAGTTCTCTGCTCCTTGGGATTTTGTTGTTATTTTTTTGAAAAGCCTCTTATGCATGGATAGGAGGAATGCCCTAACATGCCCTGATCAGTCTCAGCTGCACACCCCTTGCAGATGGACTCCAACTTTCTGGATTAACCTTGGACCTGCTTCATTCCCACAAACATCCCCAGTGATGTGGGCTTTCAGTTGATTGCAGCCACTATACCCAGTGATGTAGATGGGAACTAGTTTTAGTAGGCACATATTAGTATGACATGTTTAGAATTCTTAGTTTCAACATGTTTAACTACAAGACTGGACAGTAGTGGGGAGGAACTAATTATTAGCTAACAGATGTCTTTAACAGAGGGCTTCACCCAGTAGCATGGATGAGATAACAGAGGCTGCTAGAAAAGACAAGCAGGGATGTGAGGCAGTCTGAGAATACACCAGCTCTTACAGTTGCTGACTCATCACAACTTGGCATTCCACACCAAAGGTGAAGAGTGCATCTTGAAGAAGACCATGAGCCTTCCTCCCAAAGGCCCCCGCACACCACCACCAGGCAGCAATGCACAGGCACCAGAGGGAGGAGACTTATGATAATGAACTCTCTGAACTCTTTAGAATAACCCGACCTTTCCTCAGGAAACCTGATGTATTACGCATGACTTTGTGTAATACACAGCCATGTGCTCTGGTGAGACAGCGTGTGTGCTAGGAGGCGCTGGCCCCTTGCACCCAGCGTCCTAATAAACATACCTGCTTTAGAACCTTTCCATGGGTTGTGAAGTCTGATTCCCCAAGTCACCTGTCCTGTCCCACCTATCTCTGGAGGTAAAGCCCCCATGCCTCCCATCCCTTCAGGGGCATGCTCCTGAAGGGATGGGAGGCATGGGGGCTTTACCTCCAATGACAACTCCATAACTGATTTCCATTTCTTCTTTGTTAAAGACAACTGCAAATCCTACTGAAGTGGCCTTCACAACCTCCTCTCCAATCTACATTTTAAAGGAAATACAGAGCCAGGTTCAGATATTGCTCCAAGGCTGTATACAGCCCACCAGCACCAAAGCTGACTTGTGGCATTGCATTCCTCCCGAATCCCAGGACTACCGTAACAGATGCGAGAAGCAGCTTAAGCAAAGACACAGGCTTTGGTGCTACCAAGGAAATCTAAATCCATATAGCACTGTGCAAAATTAGGAAAGCCATGGATAAAATACTTCCAAGCCCTAGATATAGTAAATGAGAACCACATACTTGCTAACATTTATAAATGCTTCAGTGTAAGTGAAAATTATCTAATTAATCATGGTTCTAAAGAACTGTAAAGGAACGGCTTGACTTCATAATAACATGAGTCATTATTGTATCATTTCATTGATCATCTCATTTTCTGTGTCACTGGATCATGTTCTCAGAGTATTTATAATAATAGTAAGAATTAATAAGTGACTTCAACAGAAAATAATTAATTTCAATTTCAAGCCACATCACTACTACTCAGGTTCTTAATGAGAAAATAATCCTGTATTGCAGCCAATATGAAATATATTCTTTTTCTGATTCTACATAGGCAAAAGATTTTTTATGCTGAAGCTAATTTTTTCTGAAGTTTCCAATATACCTAGATAAATACTGAAACAGAATACAGACTGCCAAGGGAAGAGTTGAAGATTCATACTGATCCCGAGTCAATGCACTCTGACATTGAGTATCTGCCTTCAGAACAAAAAGGGACTTCATCCCCACATGGCACTGAAGACTCTTAATAAGGTGTAAACCAGTTTGAAAAGATGCATCACAGACGGAAAAAATATTCATTGAAAGCAGCTTACAATAAAAACAAGACAGACAATTTTGCAGGGCAATTTATACTTGCTAGCAATAAGGACATTATTTCTGAAACACTTGAAGTATCCATCTAGTGTAATTTCTAATTCCTGAATATGAAAGATCTATTTTAGTCACATTCTGCAGAGCCATTAAGTGGCATCCATCATTACTTGCTCACTGAGGCATTATACACAGGAGAGAGGAACATTTAAAACGATTTAAACCAAACTCAAAGACCCTTGATAGTTTTTGAGTCTTTTAGCTTCCAATAGACCAGATTTTGCCAGTATAAATTAATAAATAATGGCAGCTACCCTGGCTGAAGCAATCTTGCACATTACTGATTTAGATAACTGGCTTCAAGACAGCAATTTCTAAGTCACACTGGAAAGCTGAAGTAAAAGGAAAACTCTTAATCTCTGCACGCATTTTTTACCATAGTTTTAACGCTTATCCTGCTGTTTGAGAACAAACTGCACAATTCCAAATCATGAAATAACTCTAAAAGAACTTAGCAGTCACTGGCCTTCATAATTTTTACTAAAACTGAAAAAATCTTTAGGGCTGACCTCTCACCGTTTGCCTGGATAGAGAAGCTTTTCAAAACTGAAGTGCTTCCCGCGTCCCGAGCCACAGACACGCGCTGTCCATAACCTTGCGCACGGTTCCCGCATTCCCGTACGGCTACAGGACGTTAATTAACCTACAGGCATTCAAGATGGAATGATGAAGATGTCAGAAGCCTGGCAAATGATTTCAAGATGTTCTAACGCTTGATAAATTATTTGAGTCTGTATTTACTGGTTGCATAACGTGGCTTGCAGGGAACTTCAGCTATCAATCAGGATCCTGATGTGCTAGGAATCAGAAAAAACAGTAGAAAACATCTCTGCAAAACCGATTCTATGAACTTGAAGAAAAACATCCAGCAAAAGAGTCTGAGAGCAAGCCAGAAAAAGCAAGGACACCAAACTGAAGTAGTCTGCACAAAGCACAGTAACCTTGTCTGCTGATGACAGTATGCCTCAGAATTCAAAAGAACAAAGAAACCCGAGGCTAAAGTAACACAACAAAAGCATGGTTTTACACACTTAGTATAAACACAGTGGTCCAGATGAGAGTAGAGTCACTTTAAATTTGTTTGTTTGTTTTTACACACAGCACTGGGAAATAAAACATATATTGTAACTACTACTAGAAAACATCCTGAGTTTCTTAAAATTTAGGTGCCAGGGAGCATTTTTCATGAAACACAGCAACCCAAATGAACTAAAGCAAGACTGAAGCTTTTGAGATGGATGAGTTTTACTCCATTTATTGTATCTTCCCATCACGGTGTTTGAACTCTCCAAACAAAGTGAACTTTAGTACAATCATATGATGCAGAAACCAGCAATGTCGGTTTCTAGTTCCTTCCACAGAGGTAGTGTTTCAAAAAATTAAAGAACCAGTTAAAACATTAATATTTAGTATTCAAAGGTCTAGAACAGCAAAAAAACAAAAAAAGCTACTGAAACTTAATGTCATTGTCCAACGTTCATAAGCTCCACATGGAAGGAATGAATTTTCTTAGTAGTTCCCAATTCCGTACAATCTAGTAGCATGGAGGTAACAGACACATGACAAACAGTATAAATAAATCCTGTAATAGCAACAAATATCTCAAGAACCACTAATGTGATTGTTACCAGAAGTTAAAAGCAGGCATCTTTGGCACAAGGAATCTAATTTAAAAGCATGCTGCTTCATAACTTACCACTACATCATTAGTTTAATTTACATGATTTGCAAACAAATTGGAACTCCAAATGCTCCAAACAAAGGCTGCAAAGACAAAGAGTAACCCACATACTCCTCCTGAAAATAACTTAGAATATTGCAGTGTTAGGTCTTTGACTCATTTCCATGAAAAGGGCAGGGAGGGGTAAACAGAGCTGTAGCATTCACATTACAGTGAGGATATGTAATTAGCTATTTAGACAGTTTTGGGGTTTGGGGTTTTTTTTATGGCTTTCTTTCTCCTTCTGGAAGATTCACCTTTACTCAAATCTTTGCCCTGTACCATTTAGTTCACTGATAACTTTTCCAGTGGGTTCACTTATGACTTTCATCAACTGTAAACAATCACAAGTTCCAAAGCATCCTCACAAAACTCCCTTCTATTACATATTCAGAGCTCCACTGTGTCTTTTATCAAACTCCCAAATTAATCTTATTTTTCATATAAATTCAACCTTTTCTGCCTTCAAAAAAGATCTCCCACTGTTATCCCCTATATGTGGATCCTTGTACACTTTAAAATCCTAAAAAGAATCTGAAGTCTCTCATGCTTGCCTTTCAACAAAATCCCCCAATGGGAAAGCAGGAAGGTTCCGTGCTTACTGTAGTAGTAACAACTCAAGCTACTAAAAAACTCTGTAGCAGGACAGGAACAATGTGGATATATGAGAACAGTATCCCACTGCTACACTCTCCCACACTAAGCTGCTCTTAAATAATTGCATTTTAAAGCGTAACAAAACTTCCTTGATTTCAGATTCTGAAAGTATCCTTCTCATTGAAGGCCGAGAAGGTTCATCTTCTTCAGCTATCTTAAAAGCCACTTTTGAAAACAGAATCATGGTTCACCCACTGTTTAAGATTTGTGCTATTTCCTGCTAGAACCTGTTTCGTTTCAAAAGACTTCTACCACTGTGACAGACTCCACCTATGCTTAGCAGACTCTACAAGTAGCAAGTCAGGCTGACATTTGACACAAGCCTGCTCACAAATCTGGGCAGAATTTTTTACAAGTGTGTTTTTCTTCTGGACTAATATAAAGGATTTACCTCAATTTGCATCATTGATCTCTACAAAAGAACAGATGGGATTTTCCAGCCATTGGGGTAGACTCCTGCCAATGGAAATCACCTAGAGCACCTCCAGATACGCTCTCCTCAGGAGCTTTGAGAAGTTTTGTGCTCTATCTGCACAAACATGGCTTAAAGGCAACATGAGATCTAAAATTTATGTAAATGTTCATTTAATTTTGGAGAGAATATTCAACAGCATTTCTCAATACTTCAGAGAATGTTGCAGAGTCACCTAATTTACTCTTTCATCCCTGGAGACTCAGTGCTTGGTATTCTAGTCTTACACTTCCCAAAAGCAAGACTGCTACTCAATTTGGTATGCAAATCTTAGGATTCAGGAGGCAAAAATATCCAAGTTAACAAAAATGAGGTGGCTAATTATGTTTCCTATTTACACACATCAGACAAAAAAAAAGATGGATGAGTTTTTCTGAAATTGCTGAAGAAAGATTATGTCATAGAAAAAATCCTGTTTATTCCAACTTCAGTTTGCTCATGAAGCTTAACGCTGCCTCCACATACACCTTCAGAGATGCCACCTCAAATTCTGAGCTCTGCTTACATTTTATCACTTAAGAGAAACACATGTCATGTTAAGCAGCTCTCAGATCAATTCCTTTCAGGTAGGCTAAGTCCCTGTAGTATGTAGATTAACACATCATTGTTCTTTGAACACTTACTCATATTGATGTGATGCAAAAAATAGGTCACCTGTTCACACTCAAACTCTTCACTAGGACTCAATTTTCATTGTTTATTCATCTGAATCAACAGACCTGAACTGCTGGGATTCCTAAAATAGTCTTCCAGTCAATAAGAAGAAAGAAACAAAGCCACTAAATTTGCCAAAAAAGATTAATATAAAATAGACACGAAGCAGCATGCTCAGATTCAGCTAAACTATGTGCTCAGCAGTCTGCAGGTGGAAATATGGTACATAAAGGCTAGGCTGCACCCTCTGTCTGCAGCAAAGAATCCTTGTAAACCACATTAAAAAGACCCAAACCAGCCCATCTTGGTCTGCTGTGTCCTCCTTCCAAGACTCATACTGGCCTCAACAGGTCACTAAGGCCTGCACAGAACACCCACCCGCACCCCGTCAAAAAACTTTCAGAGTATCTGGAAAAATTCTAAATCCGAAGTAGTACAGAAGTGTATAAACTTAAATCATTAATTGTATAAAGATTAAATATGCAATTGTAAGCTTATACTGCTTTTAGCATTTACCTTTTTTCCCCTTCAGGATAGCCATTCTCGGAAATGTCACTTTCCCATAGTACCTTTGCAGGTTTCCTGTAATTTCTGATGAAGAAACTCTGACAACACTTATTCTGATACCACTGGTACTGCACATCACAGGAACTTTTAGATAAATGAGTGTCACTATAAACAAAAGCTTGAGAAATGTATCTATTTCCTTGAATCATAAAAGATTTTCTTCAAACAGGATTTGATAGCAAAATACAAAGAAATCAAGTATAGCAAATAAGCCAGTACTGTAGAAACATGATTTCTGTCATTTATCATGCATTAAAAACACAACTACATACCAAGAAAAATGTATTTTACCTTTATGCATAGCAGACAACCTGACTGAGGAAAAAAAAAGGGAAAATTATCCATGGGAATATACTGAATCCCAGCTTCTTTAGCTCCTGGCAATACAGTCTAAGTGTCCCTAAGACACTTTATTTTTCTCACAGAAACTCAGATTATTGTATGAACACACACCATCCTCCTAAAAATATAAAACATATGGTAGAACTACGTGGCATGCAGTGTCATCAGCACACTACACTCTCTTTTGCATCTTAAAGTGATTTAAAATTACCATTGGCACACCTTTTGTGACACCCTGCCTCTCCTCTCCCCTGCTGCAGAGCTCACATTGCAATTTAAATGCACTAAAACATAACAATCAGTTCAGAGAAACTGTGGAAACTTCTATGCTCAGGATCTACCAATTGTTCAGTACTACAACAGGAAACAAACAACTTGTGTACACACATAAGTAACTCACATTACTATCAGTAGGAAGCCAGAAAATGGGTTTTTTTTGGTTTATTTTTTAATGATTCTGTTCAGCAATTCTTAACAGTGTGTTTTAACTTCTACATTTAAAACCAGTTACAAGTAACAGACAAGGTCCAGAAGCACATTATTAATTGCAACTTCAGATCTCAAAATAAATAAATAAATAAATAGAAATTGCCCTCTCTGAAAGCTCTTCCAAAAGGCTTTCCAACATGAATGTCTGATGGCTCTGGTTCCAACACTAAGGCACCTTCAGCAATGAACATAAGCCTTACCACACCCTGTGGACAAACAGTAAACATCTGTCTCCTATGTAAAACTAGTTTGTAAGAAAAAAAACCAGAAACCTATGTGGAAAAAACAAACCACCACAAATTTTCCAAAAACATATATATATATCTAAAAAAAATTTTTTATCTGAAAAAAGAAAATAAACATTCAATGAAAAGAGGCCAGTTCACAACTCTCCTAACCCTAACTTCAAAACATGCAATAGACCTGCTGCACAACATTCTTCCACCACCAAGATAACCAAAGCTGGGGGTTTCCCACAGCTAAATAACACCCAGTGATTTAAACAAAAATCACAACAGACTTGTCCCAGCCTAGAACTTGTATCTAAAATAGCTGGTTTCTGTTAAAACACAATCACCCTGCTAGCAAAGTAAAAAGGGTACAAGATAATGCATGTGATGAGCATTCTTTTTGCAAAAGGTTTTGGTTACCATAGAAAAAGTTATAACCTTGTCTCTTTGGCATATACCAAGACATGTTCCTCCAGGAATAACGCCAGTTAATGCTACTACCATCACACTGCTAAAACAGTAATCAGAATTATTAAAAAAAAAAAAAAAAAGGTGGAACTTAAGTCTTTAAAGAGAATAGAATCCCATAATGCCCAGTTGTAGGTTTGTTTTCCTTTGAGGACTGAGGACAGCTAGGTTCTGTTAAATGCAAGGAATAAAGCTGAAAAAGTATTCAGCCATGTTATTGCATGTCCAGGCTTGGATCAGAGCAGTTAAAGGAACAAAGGACTGCCTTCACTCAATCTAGTAACTAATTACATATCTGCCAAAATCAGCTGATGCTACACCACTACAAGAGGCAGAGAATCAGGACTTAGTGCACTGTTAAAAATATCTGCTTTCCACTGCTCAAACTAGACACCCCAGTACTTTCAGTCCAGATAATCAGGTCCAGGGGATCATGCCTCAGGTTCATAGATTACTTATATAGGCATTATCATGCCACTTAAAATAATGACATTCTTTTTCTCCCTGCAAATTTGCCAGAGGCAAAAATGTGAGCCAATCTTCACCTCGAGTGTTCATCTGCATTAACTGCCTTTTGCTATGATTTCATTCTTCCTTCAGTTTTAATTTCTGCAACAGACATCTGAAAGAAATTTCTGTTATCTAGTCACACATCCAATCCTCTGAAAAGGGCACTCTGACATCTTGGCTTTGAAGTATTTTTGTTATGGAGGGCTCATTTTATGATTTATTTAAATTGATTACAGACTATTTCACTACATATTGACATAACCTCAGATTTAAAGAATGTAGTCATTTTAAACACATAATTTTCTGAACAGTGAAAAGCTACCCCAACAAAAGGAACAGATTTATGTTACAAGCCTTTTCAGCCAGCTGCAAGCAGAGCCTGCTGTTCAAGTGCATCTTTTATGGCCAGTCCTGCTACAGATTCTGGAGGAAGCACAGGGCAGCAAGGCTTAAGAGCACAAAGGTCTGTCACTGCAGTGACTGGTACACAGCTGTTTGCCACCGAGAGACCTAAGAAAGCTAATCAGAACTCTACGTTAAAGCAACATGCTTATTAGCATAAACGAGGAAGTCAGTCATTAGAGAACAGGAGATACACCAGACTGTGTTCCATTATTCATATTACAGTCTTGGGGTTTTGTCGTTATTTCTTTAGGAGAAATAAATTAATTTTGAAAAGAACATACAGAAATGTGGTGGCTTGGCCCCAGCCAGCAGCAATGCACCCACACAGCACCTCATTCACACTTCTGCTAACAGGACAGGGAAGAATAAAGGGTCAAAACAATGACAGGAAAAGTCATGCAGCAATTACTGTTACAAGGAAAATGTTCTTTGAGAATTTCAGTTAAAGCCAGTTATCACTTCAAATAAACACACAGAGAAAGCCCTTTCTCCTCCTCTGCCAGGTTCAACTTCACTCCAGACAATCTTCTTCATCTCACCACACTCCAATCTGCCCTCCCTTGTCAATCCCGACAACCCCTTCAGAGGCAGCGCCTGCTCTGGTGTGGGTTATCCACGTGCCATAGTCCTTCTGAAGACGTTACCAGCTCCACCATGAAGCACCTCCTGCTACTCTGGCATTACTGTTCCTCTGTCCAGGCACTTTCTATCCTTTAAGTATGTTCTTACAGTGGCTTGATCAGTTTCACTGATGGGTTCACACAAATCCTACAGCAGGTTCATTATGGACATCCTGCACAGGGCAGTCCCTGGCCTCATCGCTGAGTCTATCTTTGGAGATCCCTTCCCTCACCACCAAAACCTTGCCATTTATGCCCAATAAAAAATAAACATCGAGACAAAGTTTCACGATCTTTTTCTTCCTGCCTCTGCAATAATTAATCCATATGATTATTAGTTGGAATCTTGGAAGATGAAATTGCATCTAGAGCCAGCCCCATTTATTCTCTTGGCTCTTCCTGCCTACATTCAGGCATCCTTCAGGGATATAAGCCATGTTCCCTGACTCGATGCCAGCACAATTGCCCTGCCAAGGACAGCAATGCCTAAAATCCTACTGAGTGAAGCATGCTTCTATGCACAACAGTCCCCCATTCTTTAATTTCAAATTCTAATTTCAAATGGCTCTTAATCACTTAATGGTTTTCTGTTAAAGGTATGTACTACATACAAAGTAGTCTTTTTCTAGTAAGTTCCCAGATTGCCCACCAGTTATTACACACATTTTATATGGATTCATTATTCTGCACCATATTCTGGGCCACATCATCAGCAGCCTATGGAGAAAAAGACTTTTCAATACCTATGTAGTAAAAGTAAAAAGATATTCTTGTGGCAATTAGTGCTTCTGTGTGCCTGGGAAAAACACTAAAAGAAGCAGCTCTTCTCCCAGCATCTGTACTCTGGCAGTCTGAATATCTAGGAAATGTCCTATAAACCCTCCCAAACTGAAGCTCATTTCCTGACTCACTCTAAGTCACTTCTGATCACCTCATACACAGTGTTGTAAATGGTAAAATTGTATCACTCCTAATAAGTATCACCTGATATAAGAGAGGCATTTCCTTTATGCAGCAGTTTGGATTTTGTTGTATGTTTACTGCACCAGTGCTTCTGCCTAGCTGACCACAGAAAGCATTCCTAGCTGCATGTGAAATTCATTAGTTTGATACTAATCCTCCATTACACACTGGAAGAAAAGAAAGCAGAAGATGGTACTAAGGGACTGTACTAAGCTTTAATGTAATGCTTTTCACCTTTCCTTTCTAGGGAAACTGCTACAGTCAAAGCTTACTAATCACATAACCAATCTGACTTGTCTCCCTGCTACAAAAATAATCAGATAATTAGATTTCCAAGCACACACATTACAAAAGTGATTGATTAATTTCCCAGACTACTCTCATCAGTTCCTCTTGTATTACTGGCCAGCCTGAGCAGAATCTGTATTTCATGCTCTCTCAAGGAAAAGAGATAGCAGCTGAAGCTTCTTTTCTCTTTTAATTTTTTCTCTTATTAGAAAAATTAAATAAAGCATTGAAAACAAAGGAAACATTTGTTTCCAAAGGGCTTTTTAAAATATACATATATACCTTCTGATTAAGCACAACAGCAAAGCTCAGTTTTCTTTACTTGACAAGTAAGCCAGACATACTGCTCCTCCCAGACTTCATCTCACCTTCTTCCAGCAGGCACCTGCAGCATTTTCAGCCTGCCTCACTCCTGCTGCCAGCCCCAAACCCCCCTTGCCCCTCCTCAGGAAAGGACACACTGCTGGCAAAACAGAAAGAGAAGCACTGTGAAGGAAAACAGCATACAAAGACAAGGGCTGGTATCAAGTCTGAGCCTGGAACCACTCCAGCTGTTTGAAGTCAGGGACTTCATCAGTCTGTGTCTGTACTTAAAATCAATCAATTGATTTTTCATTAATTTACTTCACCTGAAGTAGATTTTTTTAGCACTTGCACATGCTTTGGGTAAGGTGTTTCATAGCTTACACATAACCAAACCACCTTCTGTCTGAGCTTACCACTTCCACTCTATGTTCTCTCTCTCATAAAAAGGTACCAAGAGTATCCTCTTTCCATTATTTCACAGATCTTTATCAACATCTCGTATTAGGCATCTGTTCTCCAGCCTCTTCAGTCTAGTACAACAAACATGCTGTTCTCTGTCCCTTTCCCCACAATTCCAGACATCACATGGCTTTTTTCCAGTCCATGTTTCTTCCATGAAACTAGTGTTACTCCTGAGGAGTTAATGGTCAGCTCGTGGTTCACTGCATCACATGCAACATTAGCATTTCCTCATCCATGTGGATCACTTAAAATGCAATGTAGCTCAACATAACCTCCTGGTCCTATTTGATTCATTTGAATTAGATTTTTAAGACATTGCCCTTCCCTACTTTAAACAGCATTTGAAATTAAATGATTATTTACAACTGTTAGGTAATCTTTAAGCACTGGCTTTGAGAAACACATTACTTGTGCACAATTTCTATTCTTACTCTTCACTACCTCACAAAAGGTAACATGAGGAAAAAATACCCTTTCTAATTACTGATACAGCTACATATGTGCATAAGAAGGCTAACTCAAATACATTTTAAGTAACAACATGCTAGGGTTCTATACTCTTTGTATTAAAAACCTCATTCCAAGCACCCACCAGCGTTTCTGCACCTTAGGAATCCAGATTTGCTTATCCACTATCTACTCCAATTTTCCCAGCTGGAAGAGTCAGGAAACTGCACTTTAAGTCATAGTTCTAGGATAGTGACATGCCTCTGGTGTCTAAGTTTCTAAAGGAAACACCTAGAGAACTGCACATCCAAGTGGCAGTAACATCTGTGCTGAGAGGTTCTGGAAAAAATATAAAACTCCATTGTTAATACCAGCCTGAATTTAATGCTCAGAGCAGTTACCAGGGCTTGACTCTCTGGAACAGCTGAGCCCCAAATGAACTCTGCTATCTGGCCAGCTACTGAACCTTTATAGGTTCAGTAGCTGGCCAGATAGCAGAGTTCATTTGAGCAGTAAGATAGAGCAGTAACCTCTATTTGTATTTTGGAAATTAAAGCAATTGTTCAAACATCAATGTAATTTTTCAGCCATGACAAATCCTGAAAGTAATTCTAGCAAACAGAACTGAGCACTGATTTGTCTTATAAGCTAATCTGTATTACTTTCTGGTTTTGTTAAGGTCCTTTCTCTTTGTTACTCCAAGTTCTACTCTGACAAGGCCATGCTTTTAGATTATACTACACAGTTTGGACAGCCTAAAGAATCTGTGACACAGAAAACACCACTGTCTATAAACATATATGTCTATATAAACAGTGGGCAATTGCATTTCAGTTTGTGTTATTTCAAATTCTTTTTTTATACCATTTCTCCAAATACACATAAATTTCCAAAGATTTCGTTTCAGCTAATTCAAGACACAACATCTTAACAACCCTCTAACGTCATACTGGGTACTGGGATCAAAGCTAAGCCTCTTATAAAGCACCAAACACTAAAAAAGGCATTTACAGTCTCGATCTACAACTGATATATTCACAAAGCTTCTAGAGAAGAGTCAAGATGAAGTAGGTTTGAGGAAAAAAATGCCTATTTGAAGGATTTTTTTTTTCAAATGTTCTCTTGAAGCAAGAGGCTCAAACACAAACTTTTGGCTGGTAACTTTCTGCCCAAGTTCTATTTGGTTAAACTCCAGTGGAATGTTTATGCCTAAATGGCTGAAGACAGATGCAAGAAAAAATTAACTTGAATCATTTACAGTTAATCCTTCATAAGAAAAAAAGGCTACCAATTTCAGCTGGGTTTGGCTGCAAATGAACCAAACACTTCATCCAATCCAGCAGCTGGCACTACATGTTTAGTTAATCAAGCTCAACTGCAACTATCAATCAGTTGCTTAACTGCAACTATCATTGCTTTCTGTTTTCCATGGCACGTAAGGGATTAGACTTTATTACAAATGATTTACAGATGCTGAACCTCTTGCATAAAAACCCAGGAGCATCCAATGGCAAGGTATACTATGGACAGCAAGCATTTTGCTAGTTTAAAACCCTAAAGGTTTTACTTCAGCTTTCCTTTTGTATAATTGAAGATAACAATGTTTAGTTCTGTTGCTATTATTGTTCTTCATTTGCAACAATACACTTTTAACTCAGCAGACAGTAACACAGCTGCAGCTCATAGCAGTTTGAAAATGTAGGCATTATGTTTGGCACTAAACTCATCCCCAGTAGGTAGCATGCTGGAAAGAATATACCTTTTTTTTTTGAGACAGTGCTTTAGGATTATAATTGTGAGCTCATTCAGATACTTGCCACTGAAATACAAGCAACATGGAAAAAATATCTTGTTTAAAAAAGTAAGTCTCTTGAATAGAATTCTCCAAAACAACCACTTGGATTCCTCAAAATACTGGCATGCATACACTTGCTGTGTTTTAGTGTACCTGACGTGTCATGAATTACATTACCAAACTGCAGTATTTGTCTCCAAGACTTTCAGAATACTTATTAAAATAAAAAGCAGAAATAATCATTCTTTTTCTGGACAACTTCCAGTGCTCAGTACTTTCTTCCCCTCTTGCACCACGTCCACCTTGTAATGGCAACAGATCTTTTATTAACAAGCTCTAAGATCACTTGAGAGTAGTCTATTTAGAAATAATCCTTCATGAAATTCCAAACTCCATTCATTCTAAGGCCTGCATAATTTTAAGATGTTGTGGTAAAAGCCAAGTGGTATGATCACATTATTAATTAAATGATTTTGCAATAACACTATTAAGAATAAACAAAGAAACACCTATGAGAGAAAGGGAACAGTGTAATATTGTAGCTTGCATTAATGTTCATCAAAAGTGAAGAGATTATGTAGAAACACTGATTTACCAGGATCACATACTTCATTAAACTTTATGATAAACCAGCTGTGTTTTTAAACATTTCCCCCATTTATTTTAAACAGTCTCCAATAAGCTATATAATACTTGGAAGTTGTCAAAGTACAGTTACTCTGTTATATATGATCCTCTGAATGGACTGTGCCCACCTCTGATAGCTATACTTCAGTTTCAACATCATCTGATAGGAAGAAAAATCACCATTTGCTTAATATAATTTCTGCAGACACACTAAGTGCCAAAACTTGTGTTGGGAAATCTACAGATAAAGGTGTATGCCCCCTTTGTTCAAAAGGTTTTATTGAGCCACTTTCTTGTGCTCCAAGGAAAAGGTGATAATGTTTAAAACAGCACTGCATAAAAATGCAAAAATCTCGATGTAAGTATTAGACTAGACTTTGGCCACTACCTTCTTTTACTATGTTGTTATACCAGTGGAAAACAGTAAGTCACACCAAAGCTATGTTTCTCTACAAATGCTGCTAAAATAATCTGTCAAAGCCAACAAAAATCCAATACAGCTCTCAGTGCTATCTGAGTTCATGCTGGCTACAGAACCATCTCCACCTCAGAAGTGAGAAAATGATTGGCAAGGAATCCACAGGAAAGGACAAGAAACCTCTAGGGTGGCAAACTACCAGTTTTTACAGGAGTGGCTCTTTGGATTATTTGCTGTGCTGGAAGACACTTGCATGCAAAGGCCATGTCCTTAAGTCTTCTTCAGAGACTTCCCGTGGTGTGTGTGCGAGCCGGACTCAAAGCAGGATTTTCCTGTGCAGTGTGGAAACCTGAGTTAAGCAATATACAACCCAGTATGTTCCTGTCCCAGAACTGTTACTTCTTCAGTGCCTCTCTTCACAGCTTCAAGAGATTATTTTTTCATTTAGTGTTCAAATAACCTTCTCAACAACACAACAGCTGGAAGATAGGAATCTAAGAGCTAGACTATATAATCATCCCTATGTAAATCTCCTGAGACAGAGCACCAGAGAGATTTTGGGTCTCTTCATTACGAAATGGGCAAAGTACTGCTAAAAGAACTTGTGCTCCCACCTTCTCAACATTCAGAGAGCACACTGCAGCATTCAGAAAATGAAAAGCACTGTATGACACAAACTTGGGCTACTTAAACACCACTAAATGCCGACTTCTGTTTAAAAATAAAATGAAAACTGAGACGAGGGTTACAAAGAAACACATCCATAGTCACCACTCACTGGCATCTGGTCTCCTCTACTGCAGGGCACCTTCAGCCTCACACATAGCTCATGCTGTCTAACTGAGAAGTTGAAAACACAGGCTAATTTCAGATTTCTAATCTGCAGAGGAAATGTAATTCCTACCTAGGAACATAATTTCAATTCCTTTTGATCTATAATAATCAGAATTCCAGTTGCAGAAAAGACTGCTTTTCTAACAGCATTAACTTAAATGAAAATGAATGGGTCATGTTTTATTTCATGTTTTCTCTTAGCTCTGCTTCAAGTGCCTGCAGGGCTACACACTGCCTCAGACTACATGCATCTACCTTACGTAAAAGGGAGGTGATCTTCTCGTGCAGGTGCTCTGTATGAGCAGACTCCGAAAGTTATGCACCTAAGCTTTAAAATTAAATTTCTATCCAACTGTTGGTGATAACTGGGAAAAAAATCATCCAGAGCTTAGGATGGATTCAGTTCAAGGCATATTCATATATTACCATGAAGATCATTAAAGCACATTAAACCACAAGACATGGGTAACAAACATGCGTTTAAATATAGGGTCCCACAATACTAAATTTATCTAGATGAAAATACTGAAAATACTTAACGAGGCTCTTCAAGACATTTTAGCTTGCAAGAAGCTCACGCTGAAAAACAAAACTCTTCTCCTTTAGTAAAAAGTGCCTTTGCATCTCTTGCAGAATGCCAAGAGGCTGCAGAGGCAAACTGAAAGGAGCAAAGTAGCAAACAACCACTTTCCAGTATAGAAAGATGCAGATGCTGTATCACAGCTAAGCTGGCTTTACTACCAATGAACCCCAGATGATTCATGCTGTTTTCCAGCACAGGACTGAAAAGATGCCAAGTATGCTGATCCTGTGTTAATGTGCAGAAACTGCAACTGTACAGCTGGAAGCAGGAGGAGGGGAAGGCAGTCAGTCCTCCTTCTGCACTACTAAAAGAAAAATCACTGCTTCTCAGCCACAGAATTTGTGACGGCGTGCTATTTGAGCAAAACAGCTCTGGATTCTATTTGTCTTGCCTTTCAGGAGGAAGTGTCCATGGGCTAAAAAACTAGCCTCCAAAAGCTAGAATATTGTTCTTCACTATTTCCTTATTAAAATAACATAAAGCTTTACTGCTGCTACAGGCTCCAAGTTCTTCAGACTTTTGAATCAAAACACACTAGAAAAGTCTGACTGGATACTTATGCTGGGGGCACAACTCGACAGTATCTAGACTGAAGCTAGAAAGTTTTATTACATTTCATTCTCCAGTCTTAGACTACATTGCTGAACAAGTCAGTTCAGTTACCAGGCAAAATTAATTTTCAGGCAGGTGCTTCTCTGTAATTAAGTTGGATTGGATTGTTTTTTCTGTTCTGCAGCAGCCAAACAGCCCTCACTCACAGTTAAAAGCCCACTTGACCTAGTGAATTTATGACAGCCTTTTCAAGCAAGCCACATTCCTTCTATTTCTTCAGCCTGTATCCTTAGCATACTCTCTTTTTCTAGGGCAATAGCAATCATTTCCAAGAAGAGGTAACCTTTAAGAGAAAAAAAAAGAGCATCCTTTCCACAAAACATACAAGAAAGCCAAGAGACTCTTTCAGGCAGAAGGAAAAAACATGGGTTTAGCCCTTTAATCTACTGCTTGTAAAAACAAACTGTCGCATGTCAGATGCCTCCTGGAGAACCAGTAAGATGCTACTTTTCTCTGCATTACCTGTTTCTTGATTTTAGTTCTGTCACAAAGTGTAGGCAAAAAGCTGCCATGGGGGTGGGAAAAGTCAGGAAATTAGACAACTTTAATGTTCTGAGGATGCAATGAAGTAATGGCCCTTAAGAAAAGACAACAGAGGATACCTCAAGACTTGCTCCAAAGCATCTTCAGTTCTAGCAACATTTTCTTCCACAGACATGGGTTTTTTTTCTATTTCACTCTGAAGTCAGAAGGTCCGATCCTTCCAAGGCTGGTGCAGAACTGAAGCAAGAGCCAGTCACATCCTAAGAAAAAGAACACACAGCTTAGTGTACTTCCCAGAGTAACATTTTTAATTTATATTTTATATTCTCTTGCTGGTATTAGTAGATCCACCCATATAATAAATGTTTTTGACAGAGACCACCCGGTACTGCAGTCTGGTGCAGCTCCCTTCATTTCAGTGTTAATGGGCTTCCAGGGAATTACTCCAGCACCGCTACCCACTGCCATTTCAGTCATCTGACTTGAGATTCAGGAACTGGAACTAGAGATGCTAAAGTCTAGGTAGTTATCCATGCAATTGCATAGGATCATCCACCAAGGTTTGGGGTGATTTGTTTAAGATTTTTGTTAGTTTTTTCAACACACATATAGAAGGAAAACCAAATAGAAATTCTGGGTAATTATTATATTTGCATTCAGTTATTAAAAGAATTTGAGAAGGAATAGCTCATAGATACTACTTTGAGATTCCAGTTTGCCTACCACACTGGAGGAAGATTGCCTGTATCTCAAAAAGCAGTTCATCTGCACAAAGTGATTTAAATGATGATTTTGAAAATGCTGGACACCAATGATACTGAAAGCACACAATGTAATTTTCTGTACATTACTGGTATGCTTCTCTGATCCATTTGCATACATATGTCCTAGTAACTGGACATTACTACATTAATTTCATATTATGTGCACTTTAAATATTTGCTTTCCTATGCTTTACTCATAACTACACAATAAGCTAGAATGCAGTATGAAAGTTACTTTAATATTAGAGTAAGTTTACTTTTAGTTCCCAAGGTACTCTATCAGATTCTCACTCTTCTGGAAGTCTGTATTCTTCAAACATTTACTTTTCTTTCAATATATCCCAGCCAAAAATGCATAAGAGAGAACAAACCAAACACAACAGACTAGTGAAGGAGAAATAGAAATTCTCTACAGTCTTCAAAAGCTGTGAAATACATTGATGTGCATATTCATTTCCTCTCCTTCACTCAGTAACTGCTTCAACTCTGCACAAAATCTCTGTTTTGGATCTCAAGATCACAATCACATCTCATCAGATTTGAGATTTCACCTGTAGAAAGTCATATGGCTGAAGACAACACAACTAACATTCCAATCTTAATATAATTCACAGTTCAGAGAAGGAAACTATGAAGTGCTTCCCTTCAACTTTCTGAAGGCCACCAACAGTAACCAACACTCAAGACCTTCACATTATGCTTTCAATCCACTCTACTTCAGTAGGGACCAAACACTTTTCCTTAACCAGCTAAAAAGTCCCCATAGCAAAAAGCACCTTTAGGCACGCTGACCAGAAGAGCTGATGGCAATTCCAAGTTCATCTAAACTTGCTGCATATCTGTTTTCACTTACAGCTATTCCATATAATTTTCTTCAAATGTCCATAGTCAAACAGAAGAGTAAGTAAGCAGTTGTACTACAGCATTTTTCTCTCCCCTTTCATAAATTATATATGGAAAAAGCACTGAGACAACAAGCTGTACCGAACAGCAATTTGTCAGGAGCATTAGCATCATTCAGACTTCACTTGGCCATGCTGTCACATCACTGGTACAGAAAAAATCCTTGCTTTTTCAAACCATAGGAGTTAACGGGGCTGTTTTTCTTCTGGCAGTTGAACAAGGTCTCATACAACTTTATTTAGGTCTTATTTCCCTTACTAATCTAGCATGTAAATGCTCATATAAAAGCGTTAACTCTCACAGAACTTTGCAGCAATTAGCCCCCAATAAAAGCGTCTCTAAGCATTTCACATAAATGCCAAGAATTTTCAAAGCCAAGAGGCCAAGAAGGATGCCATTTCCCTTCCCTTCTACCAGTAGCAAATCTAGCAGCAAGATTCAAAAGACCACCTCTTGGAACATACTCGAATTGTGCATTTGCATCTAACCCATCAGTCAGGAAAAGAATGAATGCCAATATAGTGAAGGTGAATGCACTTTGGGAACCAGAAAACAAAAGCTCACAAGAAAGAGATGTGGCATTTCAGTACGGGTACAACACCTAAAGGACAATATTGAGATGTTAAAATAAAAACTCTCATTTTGTGCTTGCACGGAAGAGAAAGTCCCAGATCCACTTCAAGCTACTGAGCACTCATCTCCTATAAAAAGGAAGTCTTTAACATGTAACTGCAGTAAGTTGCATTTTGTAATATAGTAACAAGGAGTAGTTGATAAATAGTATTTCAGATAAACAAGTGATTCAAACAGAAGACTAGCATCTAGAGAACCAAAATTAAGTTTTTGGGTTCTTTTAAGAGCAATTCTTTGGTTTTGCCTCGTCAACAAACTCTCGGTAATGGTTTCCCTTGGCTCCCCTTTCCTGTTAAGGCTGTGTGGCTAGCTACAGCTACCTAAGACTGCTTGCTGAAGAATATTCTGCACTAGCAAAGATCAACGCAGCAACAGGGTGTGGAGCCAGGCACTGAAGAGGACGGTTTTGCACTCAACCGCTGATCAGTGCAGGACTGCATACCGTTCTGTAACGCTGGCTACAGCCTCTACTGACCTTTACACAGGCACAAACCTACTCTGTGGCCACCTCACAATACGAAACCCTTCCTGTGCTACCTGGCTTGCAGGCCCTGACAGACCACCACGTGTACCACAGCTACCTCACGTCAGAGCAAAGGTGGGAAAAAACCTGCATCCACTACAGAACTCCCCATTTTACACTGACACTGTAAACATAAACACACAGGAGGGCAAGGAATCTATTATTGCATAACTACATGTCTTGGTAAATCAAGTTCTACACCTTTTAGAAAAGCAACTTTTGATCAAACATGGAGACACAAACCTCGGCACCTGCAGAGCTCTGAGAGGGCACCAGGCACTGGCTGCCGGCCCGCATGAGCTGCGGCCGAGGCCAGCGGGGCGGTACCACCACCCAGCACTGCCGCAGGCCGCGGGTAACGCCGTCCTCCTTGCCCCGGCGCAGCACCCTGCCCGCAGGACGCGGGAAGCACATCACGGCGGCGGGCCGGGCTCCCCTCGGAGCTGCAGCGCGCCACCGCGTTCGAGCGCGAACGGCACGAGGCGGCGCTTTACGGCGGCTGCGCGCTCCTCGTCTCCCCGTGCGCAGGCGCGAGGCGCACCGGCCTCACGACCTCGGCGTGATTGCGCGCACGCGATGGCGGCGCCCGGCGTACCCGTGAGGGCCGGGGCAGCGCGAGGCCCTCCCACCCCCCGCCCCAGCTTCGCCAGAGGCCGTCAGCTCCGAAGCGGGCTCTGCCCTTGGGACTTCGCTCGGGTGACGCCTGCGGCCTGCCGAGCGCTGGCAACGGGCGCACCGCCCGCATCCTCCTGGACCGCGTCCCCTCCGCACCCGGCACGGCGCAGGACAGTTGGCGGGAACGGGTGCGCTCCCCAGGAAGAAGTGCAGGATTTGAACCTCGCCTGCCAGCACAGGCACCGCCGCGCCGCAGGCTTCCCCCCCCTTCCCGGTAAGAGCAGCCAGCCGCCCCTCTGCCAGGCACGCACGGGACGCGATGGGCCTTATCCTGCCAACTGCCCGCGAAGGTGAGAGAATGCTGCGCGGGAGGTGGGCGGGCACAGACGGACCACCGGGAAACGGCCACTTTTCCCCAGTGGAGTACACATGCGACCTCGGGGCAGGCTGTCCCTCTGCCAGGCGGTACCGCAGGCCGTGCAGCCCTTCCCAGCGTGCCAGTACCTCGCCCGTGCCTACATTCTGGTAAGGACTCTTCTCAGGGGTGTTATGCCCTTGTTCGTACTTGTGTATAACACCAAAGAAACTCTGCAGGAGCAAATCGACCAAGTAAGAAAGAAATCATGTCACATACATTCATCTGAATTACTTTATTTTTCACAATAATAAAAAATAAATTAGTCATAAAAATAGTTAACATTTTTTTTCATCGAAGAGGAAATGTATACAGTATGGAAAGGATGCTGTACAGTTCTGGTTCAGGTGCACTGCTGTGGATACATATTCCTGAACGAGTCGGAAAGCAATGGCCTATACTCTCCCCTTTAATTCACTCAAGGAACTGGCTACTCAGAAGGTTTAGAAAAACGTATTATGGATTTACAGTATGACATATATACAAAAATATATATGCAATACCTGTGCTATAAAATTCCATAAAAAGCTGGGTTAGTATAATGAAAAAGCTGGACAAAGTTTGAATGGTATATGTAAATAAATACATATTAGGTCCCTTTTAATAAAAAAATCTGCCTATTCTAAATATTTGAAATATTTTGGTGCAGTGGCTTGTTCCATAGACACAGCTCAGAATTACATATTTCCTATAGACATCTTGTATTTACAAATAACAACAAAATAAGTTATAATAAAGTATATCCTTCTGCCAAAGTCAATTATAAGGGTCAAGTAGACATATTACATATTAAAAAAGTTAGGGTTTCTTTTGTCTCCAGTCCTTCCTGATCCTCTATGTAGATCCTGAGTGACTACGATGGGGTTTAGAAGCTTGCATGTACCCAACCCCTGCCAAGGCCACTGGTCTGAGACCCAAACACAGAACAGACAAAACCATTCAGGGGCAAGCAGCAACAACAGACAGTCACTGGGAGGTCCTTGATTTCTCAAAATCAAGCAGGTGCAGTGG
This sequence comes from Heliornis fulica, assembly GCA_013399135.1. Classification (NCBI taxonomy): domain Eukaryota; kingdom Metazoa; phylum Chordata; class Aves; order Gruiformes; family Heliornithidae; genus Heliornis; species Heliornis fulica. The sequence goes on from VXBZ01006714.1 coordinate 149,207, forward strand.
CAGTTTTCTGTAACCCATTACAGTAACTGGGGATATAGAAGATGGGGAACACTTAAGAACTTCTGGTTGCTAAAAGCTGAGAAGCTGAGAGCTGAGTTCAGGTCTGGTGTGAGTTCTCTCAAATAGAATTTTCTCCCTTTCACCAGGTCAGAATTTCACCCACGCTGTCAAGATACTATAATGATGACAAATTTGTTATAAAATACACTGAAGATGGTTAGTGGATGATTTTTCATTTCTGATATAGCAATAATTATTTTACTCCATTTCCTAAACAAAGATATTCCACACAAATATATTCTGTAAGCTTGGGAATAAAGGCAGTTTGAGTGCTCAAGATTTCATGTTTTGTGTTCCAATTACAGACATGCACATAAATTATCTGCCCAGCACCCAGAACAGTTCTTGAAGTCAGAGATGCTGAGTGTCTCAGAAAGCAAACACAGACATGTGGGTTTCCCTTTCTGAGTGTGAACAGCATAATTCTGATGTTAGATCTGAGAATGAAGGGACGCCACATACTTTAATAAGCTGTGCAATCACAGGTTCATTGCACAGGGATTAATTCAGTAATTACTTTAATGCCATGCATTTCATACTAGCCAACACAGACATGCAGAGACACACACACACACAAAGAAACAAAAACCATGGCCTGGCAGAAACACATCTCTCTTAATAGCTGGGCTTATTTCTAACAGAGATTCTTATTCACCAATGGGCCGGTTCAGGATTTTCAGCAATTTTTCTAGCAATTTTTTTTTTTACTGTCTGACAATAAAATCAGGCCCTCTGCAGGCACCATCCTGAATTGGTGAACTGCTCTATTAAACGCTTGTTATAGTCACATTTCAAAAGTAAACTTTGTGTCATGGTGAAATCATAGCAGGGCACTTACTTTGTGTAGAAAATACTAGTACAAAGTGCTGAAAAAAGGTTCATTAGTTCATTTTGCCAGAACAACTATTATGCTTATGCTGACACACAAGAAGAGATGATGAATTATTAAGTTCAGGAACATTCTGGCAGAATGTTCCTGATAATTAGAAGTGGAAATGTTTTTGGTTTATCTGGCTCACTAAAAAGGTACAACTTGCATACAACTAAGTTATAACCATATAACCATAACTTAGTGTATGCAATTCACAGAGGTGTGTACACCGTAGGTGTAATGCGGGGTTATATTGCTATGTGTATGCATATATATTTAGCTCCATGAACTGTTTACTTCAAGCTTAATGGAGCCTACAAGATGATAATCTTTGTAGAATAACCCAACAGCCACATATTCTGGAGCAAAATAATGTATTTTGTAGAAGACCAGAATCACCTGTCTCTGTGCCTGACTCGCTGTCTCACAGCTAGAAGTGTGTGCAAGTAGATTATTGCAGCTGATTGCAAACCTGATTACCTCTATTTCATTCATCTTGTGATTTTCAGAAAGTCTTTTTATGGAACAGATATTTCCCTCAAGCTGACAGGATACACTTCCTTGGGAGAAAAAATTACAGCAAAAATTACATACTGGATGTCAAGATTTCTGCAATGAGATATCCAGAAGAATATCTGTATTTACAAATACTGATTCCAGCGTTGTTTATGCTGTACTTTCTCAAGAAAGAATCTAAGGAATGTGAACCTAAATCTGCATTTTATCTTCATGGATAAGTCTTCATAATACAAGGGAACAGGATTGTGAAGGACTGAGCTCAAATGAAAGGTTTTCTAATTACCATTTTTGTTTCTAACGCTTTTTATCAGGTAATTACAGTGAAAAAGCCCAAAGTGTACAGAAACTGCCAGTGATGTTACTGGTTTATAGTCACACAGAATAATTTCAAAGTTTAGGGGAAAGATTTCTTCATTTCAGTTTAGTAGTTCATAATGGCCAAAATACATTTTTCACAAGTGACTGAATGAAAAAAGTCCAAGATTTTTCTCAGACCAAGACAGCTTTTAGACTAGAGGAGGTCCATCGTCCTGTGACTTCCAGCACACAAACTGATGTGACAAGTAACATGTCCAGCAACCTCTGCCTTCTAGTGCCCCATTCTCTCTTCTACATCCTCTCCACCCAAGCAGTGAGAAGAATACGCAGTGAGGCTCAAACGTGGCTCTTCATCAGTAGCAGGACACCTTAATGACTGTTGTATCACATCGCTGGGAGTGATTTCACATACATTATTAAAACTGTTTTTCAGTTCAGACAACAGGCACCTTAGAAATAGATGCACAGCGGGGTTTCACTAATTTACAAGCAATATGCTGTAATACACAGCTGAATAAGCAGCGGAGTTATTTTTTTCTCTCAGACTTACACATTTGAAAGACCTCTCGGGTAAAGGCTACAGAATTTGCAGGTAATGCAAAAACTCTCATCCGCACTGCATAGCACATTCAGTTTGCTTTTAGCAAGTCCCAAGGCTGAGTACAGTAATAGCAGAAATGAAAAATCACCACCTAAATTCAGCTCTAAGCCTGGAGCCAGTAGGACCAAAGGAGTGATAGAGTAGATCTGCTGGATGAAACTGACTCAAAAGACAAGTATGGTGTAATAACTGATCACAGCCTGAAGAATGTCAGTCACTAAAATCTCCTGCTTCTGATAGCAGCTACGACACTCACTGCTGCCTGACCCAGGGAGTAGCAGCCCACCGTAAAGCACAGAGGCCTGCCTCTTTCGGGGGCTGTGTCAGAAACTGGTGACATACCCAGATGAGGTCTGGACAAAGTCCTTTGGTATGGTAGTTGTTAAGCAATAGTGCAGAGACAAGACATAAGGCAAGGTGCCAGTTCACTGAAATAACTGCCCTACAGGAAAGAGACCTTTCCAATGGAAACAACCGCTCTTTTCATACCAGAAAAGGTTCTTCACCGTTTTGGTCAGTCTCTCACTGACAGCTGCAGTTGTTAAAGGGCTACACACTACTGGCACTCTGGTAGGTAATGTACTTTAAAATCCATACAAAATTAGGAAAGTGTAACTTCAAGAGTTTATGAATTAAATATAAAGGCACTTTTTGGCAGTCAAGTGTATATATATTTGCTGCCTGAGGACAGGAAGTTAGTTAAAAGCACAACTGAGAGAGCTTAACAGTGACTTGAATATATTAAAAATGGACTGGAATAATTAAGGAGATATGTTAGAGTGCTGCAAAACTGATGATAAATGGGTCTTCAAGGGTCTGGTTCTCTGTGAAGTAATTTCTCTCACGTGCATATTTCACTGATTTAGCCATCTAATTTAATGCAGCCCAAAATACCAAGAGTAAGCACTCAGAAAATGATGCAGCAGCCGCATCCATACTGGTGGAATATCTCCAGTAATTGCCTGTGATTGATTTAGTTTTTGTTGATTTCACAAACTAAGGCTGATATATTCTTTAAATAATTATCTGATGAGCAGGCACAAAGAATAGTATCATTAAAAATTAATGCTTTAAAAAGATCATGGTTTTACAACAAACATTTAAAGAAGATAACTGCGCAGTAACTGAAAGGGTGTGAGATTTATCATAGACGTGATGTACTGAGCAATAGAAATGTCCCTAAGAAGCTGAAACCTGCTGCAGTCGAAACAGTGACACTGTTCAAGCTCCATCTGAAGAATGATGTTGCTGCTTTGGGTAGAAGAGTGTGTGTTATCTACGTCCTAGGAAGCCTGACTGTCTGTTTGCCACACGCGTACAGGATGCACAGCAGGCTGTCTTGTAGTACGTGTAGACACAGAGCCGGGCCTGAACCACCACATTGCAGTTGTAGTATTTGTCTTTGCAGTTCTCATCTGTGGAGAAAAAGGAAGAGAGAAGAAACAGAAGGAAATGGTATTGAAGCAGCAAGTAATCAATCTCCTTCCTTGTACCACGTGAAATACCTTGGACTTGTATTTAAATATTCATCATCAGGATAAAACTGGCTACCTATGCAAATACATTAGAACATTCCAGATGTTTTACATTTAATATAAAGATACATAAAACCATGGAAGAGATGTACCTATTGCCATCTATGCTGTTGTGGGGTTTGGAACGGGGGATCTGGACATTGCTGCTAGATTTTTTTAAACAGAACATGATAGGAAAGTCACTAGTAGTCTTCACCTAGGTACCTGTCCATTTCATTTTTAGATTCACAGGCATTAATCCTTCATGGCAGTGTACAGGTAGCACCAGAACCTGCAAATGTTCTTAAGTACTGATGAATGGAAATACTGGGAAACAGTAAAACACTTCCCCCTTACTGATTACTTACATAACTGGACTAAAAAAAGACCAAAGTTGGTGTTCTTAACATTCCCCATTCCTAGCTGTTACAGCGTAGTCTGTTGACATTTGAAGTTGTCCTTTAAAACCAACAGGGCAAGAAATATTTTTTTAAGTGACAACTAAGATTTTCATGTGATCAGGAGGTATGTGATCACAGAAACTGATGTGTTAAGAAAGAGACTGAATGTCAAAGCACTAATAGAAGTAAAAATAAGCAATTCTATACAAACCTGTTTTTAATAAAGAAATACTAGCACAAAACCATTAAAATTTTAAGACACTGGTATACAAGGTTCTTATATAGATATCTTAAATTATGTTTAAGAATATTTCTGCACTGAAAATTGTTGTAGAAGGGGTAAAACTGTTTCTGAATAGCTGCATCTTCCTTTCCCTAGTCATTCTCATTACTATTAAATCAGATCTGCAGAGATAAATGACCGATTCCAGTGCTAAATTGTGTGTGTGTGTGTGTATATTTATATAAAGGAAAATTGCTTAACTCCCCTTAATGTCTTAGGTTAATGTTATTGGTTGTTATAGAACCTGTTCCTAAATACAGTATATTATACAAGATCCTTTTTTTTTTGTTTTAAAGACTCTGCCAAGAGAAACCTTTTGAGAACACAAGGAGGCTGGATATAAACTCCCTGCATGTGCCATTTTCACAGGAACAGATTTCTCACATTCTCAGCAAATTTAAAAGTAAGCCACTTTCTTATATGTCACAAGGAAAACATCTTTAATCATAAATGAAAGCCTACTTTCACAGCACAGAGAAGAGCTATATTTTGTTTAAAAATAAAACCCCTGAACTTGATAAAGAAAATACACTCTAAAAACTTACACAGCATTATTAAGTATTTTCTCCACTAGATGGAGTTCAGCAGTCAAAGCAGCAGCTTTGCTTCTTACCTATTTCAGGGACACAGTCTTGTGTGTTACATGGTTCTTTTTCTTCAGGTTTAAGCTGTGGATCGCACTGGGTACTGGCTGTCATGTCATCTGATAGACATCGTACCTCTCGAACACGAAACCCTCCTTCACAGGATTTGGAACACTGAAACACAAAAGTTGAAGTTATGAAGACCATATGAGATGAGCAGTGAGAAAAAGAAAGAAGTGAGAACCTTGAAGCCAGACCCAGGTATCACTGTAGCCTTTCATCAACTTCACCACCTCTGTTTTCTAACTATAAATCCCTTAGCATACAGGTGCAATTTCCTTCAAGGTTCAAAAGCATGATTTGTGACAAAAGGGGCAACAACTGCACAACTGAAAGTGTGCTAGAGTATTTCCCTTTCTGAATATATTAGTCAGCTGCTTCTACTAATTAGTCTTGTTCTTCTCTACTTATTTATACATATCTCCCAAACCTACTCTGTCCACGGTGTCCAAATTTCTCACATTAAGAACTTCCTGCACTGGGCTTTACTACTTGACTGCACTGGCCTCCATTGCCCTTTTGCCTCCAATTATACACAATCAGGAATAATTTAATTGCCTTTTCTAGGGCTCAATTATTTTCACTTCTTGCAGCACAGCATTCTTACTAAGCATTATACCTTTCTTCGAATTTCTAAAGAAAATATTACTGTGCTCCTTCAAAGTCTGTTACAAAGCCAGAGACTTTTGTGCTTGCTTGTCACGGTACTTTTAAAGCCAATTATTATACTTTTCTGCCCGTATTGAGGCAAATCCCCTGTTGATTTGAAGAATTTTGCCTGAGTGAGGTCGTTGAGTTTTGGCTCACTATCCAGTTTGACCTAAACGCTCACAAATTCAATTAAACCTGGGTCATTTATAATGATTAAAACCTTAATAGCCCCAAACTAGTAAGAAAGTTTTCTTTCTGACTTTTTGGCATGATTATTTCTTTCCCTAATATTGAAAAACAGCTATCATAAAATCAGATATTATAGCAAATTAACTGAAATATTCTCAATAATATATTATTAAATTGCTCTTTCAATTTCAAGTACAGCCTTTCTGTGCCTTAGAAAAGACATAGCCCAGTGGTGTAACAATTATAGAATTTTTTTTGTATAATTACTCTTGTTCCACACCTACATAAATACTGTATTTATCCCATATGCGACAGCAGAGCTTCAGGTCTGTGGAGATCTTAAACACTTAAAATGGAGCTAAGAAATTTTTTAGATGTTCTGTAGAAGACACTATGCACAAACCACAGGATCCTGCGTTGGCCAACCATTTAATCTCCAGGACTGAGAGACCATGCTATTTATCCTAGATCATGCAAATGTATGGTTGAAAAACCTAGTCCAGGGGCTTTGAACCAGCTATTCTGCTCACAGCTAACCCCATTCTCCTTTCTCTTCAGGTCTAACACCAAGAAATATCATGTATTCTGTTGGTACAGTAACAGTATCAGATGGAGAACTGAAGAACACTTAGAATACGACCTCATAAAACCTCAGCTAACATGCATGTTTGTTCTTACAGTGAAGCTGGTCACAAAAGCTTAGACCTTTAATAATTTTTAGATGCCAGATCTTACTTAAATAGTGACTAGGGATGTCTAAATATCATATTCTGAGTCTTGGCACCTGGCTGCTTCTGTGCCTGCCAAAAAGAGCACATATTTTCATATAGCTGTCTGCTGCATTGCATGGATGCACATGGCTGTGTCTCCTGTGACTATGCACCTGCAAGTGCACAATTCAAAATGAGTTTGCTAATAGGCTTGCTAATGGGAAGTTATTTAATCTAAACTAAAAGCTCAGTAAAGAATCCAAAGAATTTCCCACAACATCAAAGAACATACTTCAATCTACATGGCTTTATTATGAGCCTAACTTGGATGTTGTTTTCAAATAAACATCTATACCTGCAATTATTGAAGAAAAATCAGGATTTATTTTTTGCTTATTTCTTTTGTTAAATCCATTCTTGCCTTCTTTCCCACTTTTTAGTGCTGCCAGTAGGTCTGTCAAATAATGGAGCATTTAGTAAAAAGGAAAACCAATGTAATTTCTTTCTCTCCGGTCAGGTGGATGAGGTTTTTCCAAAAGTTCCTGACTAAGGGAACTCAAACTGAAGGCATCTGAGGTGCTGTCATTTCAGAGCTGTCATTCTGAATTTGGGTCAAGGAAGGCAGTAAGTTACTGTATTAGATATGATGTCATCTAAGTAGTTTTCACACCATTTTTCATTCTAAGATGACAGTGAACATTTATGATTTTTGACTTGGGAGAAAAATGTTGATTTTTTTGCAAAAATCCAATAAGCTTTCTCAGGTATACAAAATGATGGAAAGATAGAAAAGCTCAAAGGTTTTGTGGCATTGCTGAATGTAGCTGGTCTACTTCCAGGGGAAATTGAAGACACAGGAAGCTCTAGAGTAAGTTTTCTCACTAAAGTTACAAGAATTACAGTGAGTAGATACAGTATAATGGTAAAACAGACTTAAAAACTCAACAGATCCCTCATTATTTATTTCTCCTTAATTTTAATGAAACTAGAGGTCTAAAAAGAAGTTAGTGCACTGCATAGTTTCATTAAGGGGCAAACCAACTTTCTGAAACAGGAATGTTCTTGGAAGAAGAGATCAACGATCCTGCTGGGTCCTAACTAGTGTGCTTTCTTTTCAGTATCAATCCTGTGCAGGATTAAATTAATTTCATGATCAACAGTTTTATCCACATGGAGTTGTCTTTCATTGTTGTATCAAACAAAATTAGATACAGAAAACCATGACAGACTTACTGTGCTCCATTCAGTATGAAACCACTTGGATCCACAGGGCTTGAGGTAGCAGGATTGCTGGCTGGGAGGTTGCTCCAAATACGAACATTCGTAAGGGTTCAAAACATCAAAATTGCCTTCAGTTTTCCTAACACAAATGATTTCTCTCTGTTGAGTTCCACTGCCACATTCAGTAGAGCACTGTATCAGAGAACAAAAAAAAAAAAGTGGTGGAATTGGTTATTCTAATTATGTCCCTCAACTTGTTTCCAGAGTAACATGTTTCTCCGCATTATTTGTTTCTGGGGAAAAAAAATAAAAACACACAGGGAAGACTAAAACCAAACAACTGAACAAAAATCCCCCAAACACCACCACATACACGTCCTTATACTTTAAATTAAAATGGACATGTACCTATACAAAGTCCATCTCCTTCTCTATGTTCTTTCCTCAGTAAAATGAATTTAAATACTATCTTTTCTTCCATGATTGGCATACGTATGACTTGAAGAGAAATGATAAGAATAAAGTATTATTTAGATAATGTGGTAAGGTTTTTTATCCCTCAGAACCAGAATAGGTGCCTAGATAAGCCTTGGTGAGTGGTTGTTGTTATTACTTATGTAGTTCTAACATAGTAGCCAGCAGTCCCCATTAGGAACCAGAAAAAGAAAATAGTGAAGGGTATGATAATGACTTCATTCATCTAGTGACTACTGACTGTGTCAGGTATTACATGTTTAATTTTTAATCCTAAAAACAGTTACAGCAGTTAAAATTCTACTTATGTGAATTTTTATTTCACATGGTACCACAGGCTGAAAACATATTTATAGTTATTTTATGAAGAAAGATGGCATATGACTGTAAGCGTGCTTTGGGAGAAATCTGGAAGTTTGGTTTTGCCTGTAGCTACAAAAGGAAACCGTAATTTATTTTTCCAATAAAAAGAGAAACATAACTTTCTTTCTCCCTAAATGGTGTAACTGCTCCTTGCTGAAGCAGGACTGTGTGCACTGCACCGAACGTTTGAGGGTGACACGGTTAGGGCACAGGTTTGCAGCTTTGCTTTCCCCACATTCCCTGTGGTTTTAGAAAATGCCTTGATCTGCCAGGGTGTTCGTCTCATGTTTGCAAGCATCAGTGTGATGCGGTGTAGGTTCCAGTTCTGAAAAGTGTATCTGACTCACATGGCCTCTTACTGCCCATTTGAAGGTTAAATACACACGTGGTGCTGTTCCTGGCACTTGTAAAAAGGCTTTTAGGAGATGATTCCAGCATATGGGTTTCTATGTTGCATACAGGACTATGATTTTCATAGGCTTTTTCTAGCCTAAACCAGTGAAATGTTACTAATCCAGGTGGAATTTACAATCCCTTTACCAGATACCCACAATAAGCTTCAGCTAAATGAAGAACCTTGAGATGAATGCACCCAAATAAATTCAACAAGAAACAGCGTAACTGCACTTTCTTCAACACTGACCATCTCTGTCACTGCTCTCTTTTAATGCTCCTCCAAAAGAGTGTTGGAACATTCAGTCTTGGCTCTAGCAGAGCATAATGAGAAAGGTCATCCACCAGTGTTCCCTCCTGCTCTGGTTTACTGACTGACTGCTTTCAGTTTGGCATGTAGAAGGCAGCATTTGGCTTGCAGAATAGGAGTTGTCAGGCACTTCTTTCAGCTAGCATACAGCAAAGGTTATGTACCCTTGGTATAGATCAAAAAATTCATTGTCATGTTAAGAAAGAAGGTAAATTAGATTAAAAGAATAGGAAATTGTAAAGGATGGAATCTTTCTTTCTCAGAACAGTAAAGATGACCTTACTGAATGCTTTTCTCTGCAGTAGCAATAAAGGACACAAAGCTCCAATTCCCCTGTGTGAAGCCGTGTAAGTAACAAGGCCCAAACGTTACCTGTTACTAGAGCTGCAGCATAGTGTGTTTAAATTTGTTATTACTCTTCTACAATACAAATAATTAATTACTTACACTTGAAAGCATTAGCATAGTAGTAGCCCTGAAATCTCCATCTCAGCTGTACCAGTTTAATTTCCAACTCCTTATCACTTGGAAGGATCTTGGAATCTGAAATGCAGTGAGATAACAGCACAGCCAAGAGACTTGTCCCCAACCACTCAATGAAGTGCTGGTACCAGCAGCCCAAAAGGCTCTCTGGTCTGTATGAGAGCCTACACAAAGGCACCTGAAGGTTTGGGCACCCAGCTGACAGCTTTGGAAACACTTTTCTTCCAGATAGCTGAAATGTTTAGAGTAATAACTACTGAGATGTGGATCAAATGGAAAAAAAAATACCTAGGTGGAAGACCATCAGGACACAGGCCACTGACCAGATTTTGCTCTTTTCACCTGTTATCACAAATTTCAGCACAACTATACCAAAGTTAACTTTTGGGTTAGCCATTGTTTTTCACCTTGTTTATCCTTTGAATATTTTCTAAATACATAGGTCTGTAGGCATGCGTGATCACAGAGGCTCCACTTTAATAGCTATAAATCTCTGGCTTTAGCATTCTGCTGAATAACTAAGCAGGTTTCTGTTATCTTTCATTTTATAAATAGTAGATGAAGTCAGTAGATGAGAAAGAAAAATGAAAGTACAGAGGAAGAGAAGTAAAAAATCTCTTTTCATCAAAATAAGAAACCCCAACAAAACAGGTAATAAAAATTATTGAACATGAGCTCAGCAAAATACAGAAAAACCATATCCAAATACTGCACAGAGAAATACCATACACCACACATCACTGCACAAAACCACTTTTTTTTAAATTAAAAAGAAGAAAACTATGTATGTTAGGTAAAGAGCTTACCTGTGTCCAGCCCCCAGCAAACCACTCCACTTTACCAGCACAGGGCCCATTATTACAGGACGTTGTTTCAGAGGGTCTGTTGTTGCCACAGCCTTCCAGAGGCAAACTGCTGACATGGTTGGTCATACAAACCACCGAACGCGTTCGGACTCCGTCACCACATTCTGCAGAACACTGGGGAGCAAAGGACAGAACATGTTCACTAGTTCATCCTCCAGACTGCACCATGAAAGGAGGAGAAGCAGCAATCAGAAAAGTGAAGTAGTTTATGCAAAGTAAATTATTATTTGTAATTCAGCTGTACAAAACCATCTCAAGAGTTTCAGACTTTTGAATACAAGTAGTACTTGTCTTTTACAGACACAAAGGAAATAATCTGAAGCATTGGAGAAGAAATCTATTTTTAATAGGGTTTTTTTTTTTTAGCTTCCTGCTTTCCCCTCCTTCTTCCTGTGTAGATTCTTTTCAGTTTTAATTTTAGTCACCTTTTTGCATACCAAATAATACATCTGAGAAGGAGTAACATCAGTAAGCTTTTGAGACAGCAGTTACATTCCAGCCTATGAACTGTTCTATGAGCAAGCTCCCCCAACCATTCAAGCACATTCCCAGCCAGGTAAACTTTTCTCCTGGCTGAGAGGATGAGGCTGGGAACACTAAGGGCTGTGCCACTGGTAGTAAAATGACTGCATAACACATCCTGGAACTTTTCCATACAGCATGTTCACAGGGTATGAAAGCACAAAGACAAGGAAAAGTGTAACATTTTTTGACAGGTGGTTTAAAAAAAAATCAGGTAAATCTTCAGCAAATAGCTGTAACTAGCACTAATTATTGTCCAACCTGTTTCAACTGTAAGTTACTAGTTTTAATAGAAGAGGTGGCTGTAGAAGTTTATGTAGATTCAATGTTGCTTTCTAATGACAGGACTTCCCAGTCATACTAGTCACTGACTAATCCCAATCAGTGACTAACATTCTCAACTTTTCACAGCTGAAATCTGAAAGCTCTTAATAAATAGTGATATGCAGATTCTTATGTTACATATTTGGAGATAGTACCCACATCATCCATAAATCACTCAGGATAAATTCCATTTATGCCCTTACAGTTCAGTCATCCATCTCCACTGAGAAAGTCTCTGAGATTCTGCTGTTCTGAGCAGCATGAAACTACTGACATTTGAAAAACAGGCACGTGTAGGGAAATGGATGATTCTTGTGTTAGACTGGGGTTTTGCTGCTTAATTCTTTATTAAACTTCCTTTTCTTTTAAAATGTATTTGGCATTTCATGTATATATTATTAAAATAAAAAGGCACATGCAGCTTGCTGAAAGGTATGTGTATAAGTGAAATGAAAGAACTGTAAACAATTATATTGCACATGCAAAGCACATCACAAGTAAGTATATACTATATGAGAGGAAAAGATGCATTTGATAGACATTTCAGATTTTATTTTTAACATACAGTGTACTTACACAGGAGAAACTCTGTTACTTCCACCATGAACAGTACATACTATGTGAATGAATGTAACAGTGGGTTGACACATTTTCTTAAATTTTACTGAACAAAAGTCAGAATGATTCAAAGAACTGGTACTGGGACACAGGGTTGACCACTTGCTTGATTTGGATCCCATCAGTCATGATATAAGGGTTCACATCCAGCAGTTCGAGTACAGAGCAGCAGATCACATGAATATTAATAGTAATAATAACTCCAGTATTAATAGTGGGATTAACTAACAGTCATTTATCTTCTTGAGAGAAAGGCCAGTGACTGAATGTACAACTGGTTGCAAACTTCTCTTTACTCATACTGAAGAATACTGATTATTTGTGTGAAACACATCATTACATTTTACTTACTCCAGATACAATATAGAGAAACATTTTTCCTATCAGCAAGTTGGTTTCTTACTTAGGATGTTCAAACTGAAGGGCAAAATTTACTGAAATGGAATCCCTAGAAAATGGAAAAGTGATTCAACTATTTTTTTTAAAAGTCATTTTACAAAAAACCCCACAATTTTGGAATAACTGGAAATTCAGAATTTAAAAAGTTGTTGATGTACTCTGCAGAAGTTGGAAAAAAATTGCACGTAGTTTGGAATGGTTTCTGCCTCCATCTGCAAGAGTGAACAATTAAGCTCCTCTTAAATGATGTTATAAGTAGCATAATGACCTTTTTTGTTGGTGCTGCACAAGAAAATTCCCTCTGACACACAGTGTGAAACAGACTTACCTCCTCAGCAAACCAGATTTGGCTAAGGGGGACTTTTCAACACAAACAGGCAAAATCTTTGAAAATACAAGAAAGATGTGAATTGTGCTAGCTGTGAACACTGCCCAGCTTATGTAAACTAAAACTCAACTAAACTAAACCTATTTCAAACCATCCACTCATAGGTAAACTGTTCAGCTGAGCCCCGTAAAACGGCTACTTTTCAACCCCACTCTGCAGAAACACATTTTGTGTGTCTGGTCATACTTTATCCCCAGCAAGTATGTTCAATTACAGTATGTGTAGAGAACTATACATATACACTGCAAATGCTTTTCTTACTTCTAGGTAATTTTCATTTGACGATCTAATTTGCTTTTCTGCCTTGCAAACCAGAGCTGGGAATGAGTTTAGTCTATGAAGTCATCCAGAAAATCTCCATAGTCTTATGTTTTAAATGATTATGCATGAACTAGGCTTACATATCAAATAACAAAGGAAATACCAAATGGGAAGGTATAGGGTTGTCCCACCCTCTGCTGTAAGATTTTACTACAGATTAACTGCCCTCAAAGGATTTACAAAACAAACTTAAACCTGAATGTTCCTGCGCTAAGTATTTGGTTTTTCATGTTCTTTTTCTTTCAGTAAAAATCTTCCACGTGAAAGCCATGATTTCCAAAGCCTGAGGGAGGGAGTAGGGAGTGTTTTCACAGTTGACACACCCACTACTTTCAATTCTGTTCCATTGATTTGTTGCATTAATACACAGTAACTGCCATAACCTAACACTGTATGACATGAGGAGATTTCACAAGCTGCAACTTCTCTGTTCTGGTCCTATTATTACAGATATTTTGTTTCACTGTCTTGTTTTAATTGGCAGGAATTCCTCAGAAAACTTAGTCTGCGGAACACCCTCCCTAGTTTTAAGGAGTCTGATGTTTCTCTCCTTCCTGAGGTCCTTCCCTCATGAGTTCAGTTTCAGAAGCTTTCCATTCCCATTAAAAACTAAAAATAACACAGACACACACACCCAATTCAGTGCTCTTACAGTTGTCAGAAAACAACTGTAACAGCAGGCCAGGAAAGTAAGGCTTGTTCCTGCAAACTTGGAAAATGGCAAGTGGAAACGTGAATTTCTGTCTCAGCACAAGGCATGACAGAGTAAAAAACCTCTCTAGGGGTGCAAGTTCCCTTTCACTAATGTGCCAGCCCTCAGCTGGGGCAACAGACCACAGGACAGAGGCAGCAGGAAATCTACTGCAACTTGACAGACCCTTCGCCCAGGTCTCAGCATCTTTCCTAGTAATTAAACTTTAAATAACAGCCAATTGAGTTCCAGTAAAACATCCCTTTTTGAGCAGGATTCCTGTCTGCCACCCTTTAACCTTTGTCATGTTAATTACTCCCCACAAGGTAGTAAAGTTTTTATGAATCATCCTTCTGATACCGCACTACTATAAAAAAATGAAAGGCCTGTGTTTGAAATACATGAAGCACGTTGGTGTTATTTGACCTGCTTTGTGAAAAGCCCTTTCAGAAAGCATTTTAGAAGGATTATGTAACCTTTGTTTTCCCAATAATAAACTAAGAATTGTATTTGAGAAGGTCATTTCTGCTGCAGTTCTAAGATGGGTGAAACTGTGTAGAGTAGGCTTTACTTTAAAAAAAAAAAGGAAGGGGGGGTGTAGTCAGAAATATCCTTATGTATTGCAAAAATACTATGTGGTACTTGGATTTAAATTATTTTCCTTTAGAGTGCATTTGTGCACACAGTAGATGCTGGATCAGTAGTCAATCCAACCCTGTATTTAATCTAGCAGACCCATGGTGTCCTTCTAAGGTAACAGGATTTTTGAAATGGTTGTAGGATTTGTGGACACTTGGGCTGGATCACAATTGCTTCTATGTAAGCACTGTTACTTTGTGTGTGATTGGAAAGGCTCTTGGTACATTCCAGTTCCAAGTGCTCTCTGAGGTAACAGTGGTTGACAGACTTCACTATGGAGCACACAATACCTACCACTTGTCTTGAGAGCTGTACGGCCTTCCGGGCTCCAGTGTGCCTCACTGGCCTGACCAGTCTGGACTGGGGCCTCCACCCACAGCCCTGCCAATGGCCCAGGCTTCGCTTAACCTCAGCCCTAGTCCATCAGTCCCTGCCTGAGCTTTACCAGACATGTCTGTCCCCAGTGCCCTTGGCCTCACTTCTAGACTGACCCTGACCCTGCTCTCACCATGGACATGGCCCAGCAACACCAGGCTGTGTCTGACCCTGGTGGCTGACTCTGGACGTGAGCTGTGGACTGATCCCAGCTTGACCTTGGCCCTGCTTCATCACCATGAACTTGTCTGATGATCTGGGCTCTAATTTTCCCCAGCCTGACACCTCTGGGCCTGCCCTGCTGACCTAACCGGGATACAGTGGGCTCTAGCTGGCAAGGCTCTTCCCTGTCACACCTACTTTTATACACTGATTTTCTTCTAAAGCACCTGAGATCAGAGAGAGATCACCTCTAAGAATAAAAAAGAAATATGTATAGGTCTTGGCTACCTTTTGGTCAGTGTGCCCTCCAAAACTCTGCTGGATACACATTTCATTGCAAATAATGAAGTGAAGCACACATTTAAGCATAAAGACTGCAAACCTATTTCTATATGATTCCCACATGAACTCAGAGGAAAGGGGTATTTTATATTGTTTTCATTTTGTACTGAAATAAACAGTGGTAATCAAAATAACAAAATGCCTCCACAAGCTCCATGGTGGTCTCTTTGGATTTTTTTTTTTTTCCAGGATCCAGGAGATTTTACTTGAGCTCTCCAGATTTAAATAAAAAACAGCAAAATAAGAGTGCGAGTTATTCATTGCTGATTCCACATTTAATTGCTCAACAAACCTACCTGTACCTGTTAGGTAATGCTTTTGGATTGTGAGGAATAAAGTGTTTATTTCTACACAGCATACTGCAGCTCTCTAATGGAAGATACTACAAAAGCACTACTATTGCTGCTTTTAATGAAGAGTGAATACAGCGTATGTGTTTGATCTGTTCTGATTTTGTTCCCTGATGTGCAGCATTTTTTCTTTCTTCCCATGATTTTATTTTGGCCTCAGAATCTCATTAACATCTAAGAACTGTTGGTATTTTGGCTTCTTTTCTAAGTATGCTCTAAACTTAAAATGAGAGAAATGAATAAACGAGATGGCAACGAGGAATAAACAAAGATGCAGGAGGGGAATGCTCCAGCTAGCTGGAGGGAAACAGCGGTGAGCCCCCATTGCCGCAAACCGGGAGAAAGCAGTTTCCTGCCTTTGACCCACAGGAGAAGTAAACTTCCCAGCAATTAGAGCTGTCAGAGAATCAGTCATGTGAAATGTTTGCAAGAATCTCATCTGCTCCCATCAATCCAGTTTTGTTGCTAAGTTCACTAAGGTTCACCAGCTTTATTCTACTGATTAATGGATGCAGTTTGGTGGAACTCTACTGCCTTAACACAGTACGACATCTTACGAGAATTACAAGACAGGAAGCTGTCTTTCTACCGGTGCACATGAAAATATCCCCAAGGTTTGTCCAGACTCTCTATAAGCAAAAGGGGTTAAAGATCACATCAAAGGCAAAGCCTTGAGACTTAATTATCTTATTTATAGTCAAGATAGAGCAATAAAGGTAAAGACAAGCACATAGAATGTAACACGAGTCTTACTGTGCTGCTAGAGACTTTTAACCTGTAAACTATTCCACTGAAATGAGTGAAATATTCTGTTTCTTTTAAGACTGAACCTGGGGCATATCGGAATATGGTGCTTAGATCTACTTCAAAGACAAGAGAGAGTATACTTTTCAGAAAATAAGGGTTTGTTTCTAAAGGATGAATTCCTTCCTTCCCTCCCATGGTCCACCATACATGGTAACCACACAATTCATAAGCTGTGCAGGCAAAAGTGGGTGTGCAACATAGATACAATGGACTCCAATACCTGTTTATCAAAAGAAGTCAAATCACAAACTAATTTGTTTTGGGATCATGGAGGCTCTTTTAACTACTTAGGATTAATTGTATGTATAAAGAATCAGCCTGTGCAGAAACTGAATCCAAGACAGTCAATGCTATGGGGGGAACAGGTGGGCCATAAAATACGTAAATACATAAATGCATATTGTGGGTAATCAAGACAAGTGAACATGGTGAGAAGGCAGCCAAGTTGTGGAGTAAAGCTACATACAGTTCACCCTGGGAAGGGGGCACAACTCCTACACACAACTCTGTACTCTGCAGCTTTTTAAGTGCACATATACTGTATCACAGAAGTTACATTTAGGGAAATTTAATGCTATCATTTTCCAAGTCAGAACCACAGACACTAGTAATGAAAATGAAGGTAACTAGCATGATTCTGCATCAATTAAAACTTCACAAGGTTTCAGTAAAATAAGACAATGGAAAATTTTGCCATCGATCCTAAATTTAGATCCCACCTTTTTCTTAAAACTCAGATGTGACTATTCAACTCTTTCTCACCCCATGTTAAAGAACATCCTTGTCAAATTCTGCACACAAATATATCACAGTTATCAAATCCTGAAATTTAACATCTGCTGGCAGCAAAGACAACTGTAACTTTTATGTTACTGTGCTTTTTCTTGATGTTTTGCTAATTAACCAAGGCTATATTGATATTGTCCCATGTATCACATAAATCTGGACACTGAAGGTTGATATATCCCTTGCTGAAAGAGGCAGTATGTGCCTACCCGACTCCTGACCGGCCTCTGGAAATCTCTTTCTGCTGCACGTGCAACAGTACACATTAACTGCTCACAAAATGGATGCAGAAAAGTACAGGCCAGGCCTTCTCTTATGGCTGCAAACAAGTTTGAACTCAACCATTTCAAAGTTCCAATGTTCTGAAAAGTTATGATAAGTTCTTTTACCTCTTATTTCTAGACACGGCTGAAATGTCAAAATACAATGGGAAAGACTGTTCTGTGGTATTTCCAGCTGGGACTTGAAGTAGGCATGTAATAAATCTCACAAAGAAAGTCTGTTCTTGTAAGATTTCCACCACAGTTTTGTGGACTCAAGAGGTTTGAACAAGCTTTCTTTAAGCATTTGAACTTTTGGCTGCTTATCTGAACCATTTGTGGCTGCCCATCGCTGATCTATGCTTATTGCTGAAGTGTGGCTTGGCTTAAAGTAGTTTTTAAGTAATTGTTTGGGGAAATCATGCATGCAAAGCCCATACACCCGGGAATGCCTGTTTCCATTCCATGACAGAATTCTCCTCGTCTTTCAATAGAAACACACTCCTCTGTAAAGGGAGAGAGACTTCTGATCCTAAAACCCGGTCCTTGAAAGGCACAGTAAGAAGGTAATGGCTAAAGGCCTGACTTTGCAAAGCTACTGACTGCTCTTGTATGCCACTGACTTCCACTGGAATCAGTGCCACTACATGTCCCCCAACACCTGAGTTACAAGGTATCTGAGAACCTCAGAAGGTTCTGCACATTCTAGCACGAATCTACTTTTTTTCCTGAAATAAGCTGTTTCTTCCATTCTCTTTGTGAATCAAACTCCAAACTCGCTGCTGGCAGAAGTGATGGTTAATGATGCCAACTACAGTAGCAAGCATTTGGAAGAAATTAATTTGTACACTTATATAAGCTGAGAAGGTAACAAAATCCATTCTTTACTCTCTGACCCTAAAATGTTTGTGGTAAGAAAGAACTCCAATATTTTCCACATTACCTGCTTCACTTTTATGTCTCATTTGATACACATAAATAAGCATAACATTCTACAGTCGTAACCTTCAGCTACAAAAACTACTTTTAATTCTGCAGAGGACAAAATATCAACGTAGAATAATAAAGAAAACATTGATGCTAGAGTCTTCACGAGGACCTATGTGCTTTATGTACTGGAACTGCACTCGCCAGTAGTAGCTGGGCCAGCTTTTGTAAGAAAGATGTCTTTGAGAACTGAATTTATTTTTCTCTCTTGTTAAATATCATTTTAATAGCACTGTATAAAGAACAGCTCTATAAGCTAAAAAAATCCCACCATAAAAGGCACTGCCATTGCCCCTGCAGAAAAACTGCCATTTGCACCAAGACCTATACGTTACCTGGTAACTTTCTGACTATGCTATGCAAGAGCATACACAACTGAGTGAAAAACAACCGGGAAAAATAAGTTTAAATAACAACAACAAAGATTTATTACTGTATTTTGTTTTTATTCATTATAAGATCTATCTGAGTTGACTGGCCACTAAAAGTCATGCAGGCCTTTCATTCTTGCAGGAGTCTGATCAACCTTTTAAAAGTTATGTGACATATCAGGTACCTGTCCTATTGTGGAGTTCCCCTTCCTTCTCTGCATGTAAAACATGTGGAAAACATTCTGAGTGTCCAAACTATGGCATAACCCAAGAGCCACGCATTCCTAGCTGTCAGAGATCTGCCACAAAATGATCTAAATAATGAATCCATGAAGTTATGAATGCAGTCTTACAGCTCCAACAATAAATTAGATTATCTCCCTTCCAAAACAACCAGTCAAAGAAAAGGGAGATGCAAACAGGATTCTATAGAGCGAAGGCTCAACGTGTCTACAGACAATGGATATTCAAGCATCCACAAGAGGGACCAAATCACCACGCTCTCCTATCTCACGCCTGTAATTCTGTTAATAGAAGCATATAAGTATCACTACTGAACAACAACTCTGAGTCCAATCCTGAAAACAAGGTAAATCACCTGGTTTTATTGCTTTCATGCAAAGAATCTTATTCAAATAAATAAATAAAAAAATACATCCATGTCCAAAGTACAAAAGCCTGAATGAACCTTGCCTGCATCTAAGAAGTTGTTTCCCTCTTTTCACAGTTACAGGATAATTGTTTTACGGCTTGAACCTCAACCCAGACAGGCCTGAAACCTCTATCACCTAAAAAAAAACCACTAGGGAAACTTTTAGAGCCTGAATCTTGACACTCAGGGCTAAGAAAGCAGAATAATAAATCTCAGCATGCTCGGTACTTTGGGAAGATCAGACACAGAGCCAATTCTAAATCCAGATGTTTGGCCCCATACCCACATGCTTGCCCTTTCTGTGCATTCTTGTATCTGACAGAAACTCAAAATGCCCTTGGGATTATTTTTTTTGTTGTTTTTCTTGCCTGTTTAACAGACGAAGGATAAACATGGAAAATAAGTTCACTCCTTTTATGGCTACATACATAGATGTGAATTTTTAATTCTGATGCACCTAAACTGTTTTAGAAGATCTGGCAGCACAAAAATAATGAGAAGTCTTACCCTGTCACTCCACTCTGTAAGGAACCAGCTCTTAGCACAGGGACCCATGTCACAGTTCTCAATATCATTTGGGCGCAGCTTCATGTTGCATTCCTCATCATCAACAATGTCTCCAAGGTTGCTGACACACTTCACATCTCGTGTCCTCTGCCCCACTCCACAAGGCACTGAACACTGTAACAAAAGGGAGGTTGCATCAGGACTCTATGCAAGACCTGCAGCAGTTTAGCAGGGAGCTGGGATTCCTGCTATGACATCCACAAAAGCTACGGAACTATTCTAGATTGCTGGGAATAGGGAACAAAACCGTATTCTCAGTCTGTGATACATTTGAAAAGGTAAAATTAAACCCTATTTTCAACAGGTTATGCTGCAGCTCACCAGAACGAACTGCTGGTATTTAAACAGTAGGCTGACAGACTCCTCACAATTTTGATCTTCACCTCTAAGTAAATATGAAGTAAGAGAAATGCAAAGAAATCCAACTTCTGAATCCGTCTCACAAGGAAACGCCACCTTCTCCTGCTCTCTTCAGAGAATGCTGACAGCTATCAATAATCTCTGCCTGATGATGTGAAGTATCCACATCATAAAGCAAGACAGGAAGATAATTTTCTTCTTTATAGATATGAAATGTTTTAATGAGTCCCCT
This sequence comes from Heliornis fulica, assembly GCA_013399135.1. Taxonomy (NCBI): domain Eukaryota; kingdom Metazoa; phylum Chordata; class Aves; order Gruiformes; family Heliornithidae; genus Heliornis; species Heliornis fulica. Next base: position 170,231 of record VXBZ01006714.1, read on the forward strand.
AAACCCTCTAGAATGAAAGGGGAAAATCTCTGTGAATTTGAAGATTAAAGATTACAGTACCTGCATACAAGGGTACCTAGAAAAGCTTCCAAAGGCAGACTCCCAGTTTTATCTTTGCTTTCAAATGCTCACTTATGTTTACTACATTTACATGTCAAAGTTATTGTGCAAAATATATTCCCTACAGCGACATCTCTCACAGACTTCCTCTACAGACTGCGGCCATTTCAGCTCTTCACCCAAGAACACTGGCCAATCAATCATGAATCAATCCTACTTACTGAGGTCCACTCTGTCCTAATCTGCCATTCACTGCAGATCTTCAGCTGGCAAGTGCTGGTTGTCTCGGGTTTCTCCAGGTGCTGACAGCGGTACTGCTGAACTGTCAAGGTACGATTGGCGTACATTTGCCGGCACAGGATCTGGCGATGCTGCATACCAAGGCCACAGGTTTTGCTGCACTCGGACCACTCCCCAATATCCCAGCTAAAGAGTGATGGAAAGAGAAAAAAAAAAAAAAGAAGAAAAAAAAAGACACTTTTTTCAGTAAAGATTTCTTTAATACTCATCTTAACATGTTGAATGACATAGTTCTGATGCTGATAGAGAATCTTAATAGCATTTAAGCCACTGCATGCATGCATAACTTAATAGTTTATGAGGACAATGTTATATGCTTGTAAACAACCTACCTGCAATGGTTGATAATAAAATGGTTTAAAGACATTACAAACACTAAGTAAGCCACTAATACCTGGGGTTATTTTTTTAAATAATCTATCTATCTATCTATCTATCTATCTATCTATCTATCTATCTATCTATCTATCTATAATATTTATTATTGCTCTAATGACACTTGCCAAAGATTTAATGTGTTGCACAAAAGTTATCTACAGCAAAAGCTCCACAAAGCTAACAATAAATAAATTAAATGTCAGAGATTAAAAAAGTCCTTAGCTATATTCTGCTCATTCCAAGACTCCACTCTATTTATTTAATCACTTTTGTTTAATTGTGTCATTTTTATTTCAAACATGAAGACACACACAAACAAGGGAAGTATATTTCAGAACTCTTTAGGACAGAAAGCAAAATCTCTGTAATATCTTAATAAATATTTACTTGGTTTTGTTTATATTTTTGCTATTAAACCAATGAAATGAATTAATATGGGCTGTTAGAAAGAAAAAGGTCAGGAAAATGCTTGGTGAGAGAAGATACCTCCAAGTAAACAGCTTCAGAAGTTCCTGAGTATCTAATGTGCCTACTGAAAACTTCCTAGGGATAAGGAGTGACCACTTGCTGCTTAGAAGAGAACCGAACAATGTAAGCTCAACAGAAATGGATAATACAGCTGCTGACCTGAAATAAAACTGCTGTAATGACAATAGGGTTTAACCCTTTTCTGTCCTTGGTATATATCCTGGGTGAATTGTACTTTTTTTTTTTCTTTTGCTATTTAAAAGAAGTTGCTTGGACAATTTTTAAGCCATGGTCTCCTGATGGCAAGTATCTTGTCTTCAGAAGGAAATCAAATCACATCTAGTGATGTGATTCTAAGCTAGCATTAAGTATCCACTGGACACAGAGAATACCACTTCAGAATCCAGTCTTCAAGTTGAAGAGCTACTGAATTCCAGGACAAAAAGGTGATGATTGTAAGGGAGCTGTTGTGAGCACTACCAGCCTAATTCATCTTGAATATGACACCATGGATTGACCAGAAGGGTACTACTGAACACTGATCCAGTGGGAGTGGTATAACCTACAGAGTCTCTTCTTTAGAGAGGTATATGCAGAAGCCTGTCACTTGAAAAAAAGAAGGTACCCCCGAAGAGACCACATATAGTGCATATGCGCACATATATGCACTATATAGTGCATATGCGCAAACAGTCTCTTGAATTTTGAGAAGTTACTACACTCACTTGTTGCCAGCTTCCTTTTTGTCTTCTCTGAATGCTACTGCTCCCTGTGAAGGGGAAGAATGCCATCAACCACTACGGGAAGAATACCTCCTACTCTATTAGAGAACTGCACTGTACTTACAAGTTCAGTCTAGTTTCCTACTTAGAATAGTATCTTCCACATGCAAAACCTCAATGACATCGGCTTATTTCACTGGAAGTTAATAATATCTTACAAAGCTGGACATGGGAAGAGGTTGCAGGCCTCCTCTTCTGGAATGGGTTTGGTGCTGCTGTCACAGTAACTCTCAGATACCTCCTCATGAGTGATTCTGTTGACACAGTGGAAAACTGGGTACTGCGATCCTGAAATGAAGAAGAAAATTAGGTGATGCATTGTGAAAGACCACAGTGTAACACATCACAGTAGCACCTAATACTGATGCAGAAAGGAAAAGCATAACTTAACACCAGGAAATACAGACTAAAATTTAATCCAAAATTTCCAAAAGTAAGGCAGAGCTGAATGCTATACTGTTCACACAGTAGTATTCAGGGAAGTCCTTAGTATAAAGAGAGTACAGCATAGCAATGTAGGAAAGGCCGAGAAAACATGCTCCTTGGTGTGTATGAAATCTTTATAGTCCAGAGAGTACAGACATTAAGTATCCAGGCAATTTAAAAAATGTCGCCAAACAGCCACAACATGAGTTTGAGAGGAGGAAAAAGTTACCAGTCATTCTGTTGTGCTACTGGAAACTGACTGAGCCTCCTTGCTTTAGGGTGATGTGGTAAGTAAACACATGAGAATATTATCCATTTACTTGGTTAACTTACAGGTTAAACATTACTGTACATTAAAATCCCACTAAAAACTATTATTCTCCATATTTAATACTTGGTCTAGAAATAATTTTCACACTAGAGCAGAAAACTAGAATTGCACTTCTTTGTATTACAATTGCAAATTGACTACCAGAATGATGATGAAAAGTGAGGTGCTAACAAGCCTACTTGTATTTGGAAAGTAAAAGGTAGCAATTTAACAAGGTTCCTGACACAGGGATCCAGAAGACAACCAGGAAAGGTGCTCTGCTAGAGCTGATACAATGAAAACAAGGATTAATTAGCTCCACAGTGTTTCACCTCCTGGAGCTCAAACCCTCTGTAGATTTAACTACTAAATATTTTTGGATTTATAATTTCAACACAATATTTTGAAATTAATAATTCAATCTTCTCATCCTCAGTATGCTGATATAAATTTCCTGACATGCAACTGATGGGTAACTTACACTTGTGGTCGAGAAATAGAGAGAAAAGAGTTCAATACATTTAGCCAAGTATTCAAAAATATTGCACCAGAAAAATGCAGTAATTCTAAACTATGACTTTAAATAAAATAAGGTTCCTGTAGCTGATGACAACTGTTGGCTGGAACATTTTAATTTCAGGACAGAAAAATTTTAATTGCAAATCCCACTATGGTTATACTTGTTCAAGAATTTACCTCTACCAAATCTATGGCTTTGGATCTCACCAGCTAACTCACACAAATAGTTCAGAAGAAGGTAATTTGAGTTTAACTTGATCAGAACATGAACACATTTTCCAAATAATGGGAAAAGATACTAGTATTGTAAAATTTAATGGAGCAAATTTAGGCTGTATAGGAGGCTGAAAGATATCCTTTGAATTCTGTTTTCCTACAATGTTGCTATCATCATTATGTCTCACATTTCATTAGTATGACTGCCAATAGCTACAAAATCTCTAAAGAAATGGCAAGAACTGTGTTCAAATGCCACAAGAAATACAACCAAGACTTCTAGGATGAAACAGAAGAATACACATACCTTGATATGTGAAGCAACTGCATGACAAAATGCCCGATTTGGATACTAAAATTCACCATGTGTATAATACAATAATCCAGACATTCAGCAGGTGACACTGATCATTGCTAAGCAATAATCAGGTGTAATTAAGGATTCTACCTTTATAACTTGTATTAAAGACACATAGTTTATTTAAATGCCAGCCAAAATAATTGTGCTTTACATTCCTTCCTTTTGTCCACAAAAGGGCTGGCTTCAAAAAGTCGTTTGATTTTTATGGACTTTCTTTTTGCTTTAGCACTTCTGCAGTAATTTCTCAGAGGGAAAAAAGTCTCAATATACTGGGCAGCAATTTTGACTGCTATCAATATTCTTGGATTTTTTTTACTATCTGTAGCTATAACATGGGCACTCACCTGGCCTTGGACCAAATTCACAAAAAGTCCTCTCAAGCTAATTAGGAAGCAAATGTTCTCAATGTATATGACCTGTTGGAGTCAACTGAGTTCCCTCACTGGCATGTATGTATTTCTAAGCTCTGATTATTTAAGGATGGTGATGGGTAGCTATACACAGTGCTAAAGATTTTGCCTGTATTGTCACAAGAACTTATTTTTCCAAATAATTGCTTGTGTTATGCATTTCATGAACTCTGTGACTGGGAGTCTCTTAATACAAAGATTAATCTGGCAAGCTCAATGTAGCATATCCATCACATCACAAAGAAACTGGTAATTAGCGAGCTTTTCTCCCCCTCTCTGTCTTACTTCTCCCCTGTGAAAACCTCTCTTTTCTGGTCAATGAATTGCTGTTCCAGCAACATCCAAGGAGGCAACAATATGGCTGACAGAATTCCTGTGAAACCTTCCCATAAGGATCAGGAAACTCATCAAAGACACAAAAAGCACTCAGGGTGTATCCGACAAAGCTTGAGAGGCCAAATGGAAGGACAGAATGCCAAAGAATGCTAGGGAAAGCAGCTGCATTTCAAGAGCGTGAGAGTGAGCAGCTTGCCATAAAATCCTGAAATATTTCTTCTCAGAGGTAAATGCCATAAAGTCCCTTTTAATTTACATACTTTTAATTTCATATTTTAGTTTTGTTCCTACTGGTTTAAATATAACCACACATAATAGTACCGACCTGTCTTTTGCTCGTGAGGTAACGGGAAACACCAAGCCCAGCAATGCTTTGTGCGTACAAGACCTACTGAACAGTCAGAATGCTTCTTCCCTCCATGCTTCTCCTTCCCCATGCTGAAACCCTCCCGTGGGTCATCTGTTTCCTGTGTGCAGTGTATACAGCACTTACCTTTCCCACAGGTAGTAGAGCACTCAGTTTTTCCAATCTGTTTCCAGTTGTGTTCTCGGTTTTGCCTTGGTGGCTGCATGGCAGGCACCTGGTTTTCTGGCAGGTGAGAAGGAAATCTTCCTGGCTGGATAACTGGAAATGATCCAGCAGACTGTCCAGTGAGAGTGTCTGTCTCCCTATGCAAGTCCTCATCCTCATGATTTGTACTTTCAGGCATTCCTAATTGACCATTCAAGGGTTCCCCTGATGATGAACAATGGTAACAAATAAAATAATGAGCCTCACTTGCAAGTATCAGTCCACGTTTTAATCCATTAATAATGCACAACTAGAGTATCATTACACTTGACTATAATCTGGTCTGCAGAGAGCTGCTAACAGTGTCCCACAAAGGCTGTGTTGTTTTAAACTAAGATAGCCAAGTCTCAAACAGCAAATACATTAAAAATGAAGCATCTGCCAACACACTGTACAGTTAACACACCCAGTCTCAAAATTCCCAAAGTTTTTTTTTTTCACCATGCCCCATATATTCTCTGTGCCTCCCCATGTCACCGCAGAGCCACTCCTGTTACAGACTGCAAACACACTTAGAAATCCAACAAGGAAAGTCATCAACCTTCAAAGTAGGACCAAACTAACTTCCACATTTTCTGCTGTCCTTCAGAACTTCATAGCAGTACACACAGACATTATCCACAGCTCAGTCAGGAGCACAAGCTGTCTAGATTCTAGCTTGGGAAAGGCAGCAGTTTTGTGTTTGATCCTCTCCACTTGGGAGAGTAAAGAGAAACTGTGAAGTGTTGTTTTAAATTATCTCAAAATCCAAAGATAAAAATCACATTCCATTTGATTTCTGAGACATGGTTACATACTCCAGCTCATGCAAAGACATGATTCACATTTTAACAACAACAGTGTTACTGAAAGCAGAAATATGTGACCAGATTATCTCCCATAGTTTAAATAATCTCCATATTAATTCACTTAGGTTACCAAATCTATGTAGGGTGAAATTCCAGTCCTCCCTCACATCAATGGCAGCATTTGCACTGAATTCAAAGGTATCAATTTCTCTTTTACTGGGCAACAAAACGTGTTTAATAATAGGAAATAGTGGCATTTTACCTGGCCTCCTGTGAGTAAGCAACTGAGGACTAATGACATTGTCTCCTGGAATGATATACTCATAATGTATACCTGGGTTAGGCTGCTGATGTATCATCTAAAAAGAAAAACAGCCATATAATCACTTCTTCTACTCGTAATATTACTGATGCTTAAATATGTACTTGAACCAATCAACTACATAACATTATTTATCATTGGTCAGGATAGAAACAATGGTTAATGACTGCAAAAAAATGCAAAAAAAAGTACTTGTTTCTGGAAAAAAGTAAGAAAATACTGGTTAGGGTGTCTGCAAGCTGAGCTAGCTTGTGATGGAAGAGAAACCATTTCTCTAAATCCTCTCTGAAACATGTAAAATGACATGCTCAGGGCCAAGGTGCAGCCGTGGCTGGCCTTGCGCCAGCGTGGGCAGCAGAGCCTCACACCAGGCAGCAAAGAGATGGGCCTGAGGTCACCAAAACGTTCTCAGACAGAAGGAGCTTGACAGATGCCTGGGGAAATACAAGCAAAAAAGAAACAAAGCCGAGAAAAATAAATACTACAGACCCCAATTCATGAATTTAGCCAACTGCCTTTTTCAAGGTTTATCAGTTGTACTTGCACAGAGCACACGCATACATCCGAGTTACTCTGCATGTACCACCTCACAGATCTAAATGATCCTTTCATCACCATACAGCTACCCCTACACCACCCAATGGAGACTCAGCAATCAATTAGCTAAAATTAATAACACTATGCTGCTCTCACCATAACTTGCACTCAATAAAGACCAAGCAAACAGGTCACAAAGGCCCATACACTTGTTACACCAGCTGAAGAGCTTCCATGCAACCCTCCTGCAACCTTCCACATTAATCTTCAACTGAATGACGATGTAATGTAAGTGCAGACAGGCTTCCACTGTTTTACAGCTAGCCACCACAACTCTATCAAAGCATTGTTTATGAACCACAGGCAGGACCCATAGCTCTCCTCCTCCAAATGTGAAAACGAAGCCAAGCGGTTTAAAATGCGGCCGTGCCAGCCCATGTGAGCTGACACAAACACGCCTCTGAAAGCCAGTGTCACTTCTGGTGCTTGTTGTAGCAGTTAGGCATAATGAGACCTGAGAAACAGATGACTTTAGGAAAGCTTCTTAGAACTGTCAGCGGCACGTTCCATACCCAGCTGGGTTGGATAATGGTGCTGCTGAGAGCCAGAGCATACCCACACCAGAAATTCAGGGATGCTATCAGCTGCCCTTCTCACTATTAGCTTTGATTACTTCAGTACTGCTTCTACTGACACTGCTGCTGAACAGTGTCAGTAGAACTGACACTGTTCAGCAGAACAGAACAGCAGAACAGAACAGCAGAACAGAATCCTGAACTCTTTGTGGGGATTGGTCTGGTAGAAACCTCAGATTACACTTCAACTTAATGTACCTTTTTTAAAAAACAAAACAAAACCAAACACACACCAAACCTTACATGAGTTCTTTGGTTCTGACAAACCATTGGCTGAAAAAAAATAATTGTCTGTGTCAATGGCTTTATGACCCAGCAGAGCACACTTATACTTCAAGGTTTCACTAAATTCATCACACCAATCAAACAACATAAACTAGGCATTCAGACCTTTCTTTTCCTTGTGTCACTTTTTCCTTGCCAAATATAATAACTGTTCCTCTTAACTCTTTCCCAGCAGAGATCATTCTCTTTTCAGAACCATCTGATAATATTAAATGTAATATTGTTTGTAAGGGTTTCCACGTCTTTCGGAATATATCTATATCTATAGCTATAGCTATATCTACAATATAACTTTGTTATCCAAAAAAATACAATCTCTGTGTTTGGTCCGGAGAGATCTGAGCACTGGGAAGCTGAGTTCAGGAAACAGCACCCCCATCTTCCAGAACCAGGACCCTGGGCTTAGGATAGCTCCAGGAAGAGCTCTCCAAAGGTTCCCATGTTTTTTCCATCACTTCTCAAAACAATTTACAGGCACAGCTTAGCTGATGAAGTCCCTATGAATACACTGTCACAGCTTTCCTGCAGGAAAACACCTGGAATTATACAATAGTTTTGCTGTGAGTTAGCAGACGTAAATCTTTGCATACTTCACACTTTGACAAAACTTGCATCACTTTTAATTGCTAATTATAACCTGTTATAACTGAGCACTTTCCTCTTCATCTTCAAAGTGGAAGAAAGGAAGCATTATCTCAGGAAAAAACAACAGAAAGCCATTTGGATTTCCCATCTGTAAAATCTCTTCATTTTTTCACAAAGGCCACAAAGATTGTGAGCACGGATGAAAAGAGAATTAGATGACTCAGGAACTGCATGATAAAGTCTGAAAAAAGACATCTGTATCCCCACAGCTACAAATTTCAAACATGTAGGAGAGCCTGTGTCATACTGATGATTGATTATGTTTCATCTGGCAATACCCATTTTTATCTTCCCACAGTGTACTGAAAAACACACTAAATAGCTTAAAAGGAATTGCATTATTCCTCTTATCCATAAGAAACATCTCAGATAAGAGTCCAGTATGTGGCAATCCACAGTAGCAGCCACAGAGCAAGACTGATAGAGCTCTGTCCATCATCCCAGCTTTGTTATATACTGCAAAAGTAAAAAAAAAAAAAAAAAAAAAAGAGGCTAAGCCTAAACCAAATTATTAAAACATGATACATTTAAGCTTAAGGATTTTTTAAGGTGTTACTTTAGAAATATCTGTTTGATGCATTTCTTGATCCTTCCCTCTCTGGGTCATTACATATTAGACATCAATCAGCTAAGAATAAAAAAAAACCAAACCTCAGCTTACAGCATCCTGTAACTACACAACAACTCATATGTTTTAAAAACATGGAATCTGCATTGCAGAATCTAGGAGCCCAACCACTTAATATCCCAGTCCTTTGCCTGTCTTACATTGCAATCAATCACAAATTATCCCAAAAGGATATTTGCATAATTATTGCACTGCTTTACTAACACAGCATATAGCATATAGGGAATAACTTTGCCAGCATCTAACCTTCCCAGCTGAGCAATCATGGTAGTTACAATTCATTTTTCTATGAAACAACCCAGCACACTCACTTTTCCATCCATATTGCACTTAAGGGCAAAAAAGCCGTAGCTGGATGAAAGAACTACATCATCAGTTAATCTCATTTTCTCAATGAAAGGGTTTTACCATGTGAAAGCATATAATCTCAGAACACACCATTTATCTTTGAATAAGTTGCAATCAAGCCCAGTTATACCGATTATATCAATATGATGCAGCAAAAACCTGTCCCATCTGAAGCAAAGAGCTTTTTCAGCATGATTCCCATCTCCCTTAGCCACAATTTGTCTCCTCTCTTCTCTCTTGAATGGCTATTACCTATGGTCTCCTTCCAGAACCTTGTGTTAAAACGCCCCGCTTCAAGTCCCGCATTCTACAGTGTTCTGGACTTATGATTCCTTCAAAGAAAACTGAGATAGTATCACTTTGTGAGAGACCTTGTATGATTTAGGGATTTGCTTCAGTTCACTGTGAAATTAAAACTACATCCAATTTTCTTGAGTAGGAAAGTATCTGGAAAAAATCCAGTACACAAAAAACCCCAGACATTTGTATGCTTTATCTCTATTTTACCAAACAAGTAAAATTTGTTTTACTGGATCAGTAAAGCCTTAGAGGAAAAGGCCTCCTTGTTATTTAAACTCCCTGTGATCTGGGAGCAGCAGCAAACAACAGCAAACTTCTGAAGTTAAAGGAACAAACCAGTAACAAAGTACTGGTACCAAATGCAATGTTAGTGTTGCATGTTAACAATCAACTGAACATTTTTTTTTCCATAGGAAGACTAAGTACAAGAAACTTACATAGACATCAAGGACTTCATTTGTTGGACCATCAGCTAAAAAGGACTCTCCTGCAGTGCTGGAGATTTCATTTGGGCGTTTGTAAGTGAACATTGTCCCACCACCTTCGTATCTTCCAGGGCGATCAATCGCCCAGTTTCCATTGATGATGGACCGTCCTGACCGACTCCGCAGTGCTGTGGAGGATGGGGACAGAAACACAAGGTCAGAGGACATTGCCTTCCCATACTGGTGCCAAATCAAACCCAGTCAAACCCAAACCCAAAGGTGCACTGCAGTACTGGGTGTTCTCCGATGCCAGGGGACAAAGCTGTGTGGGTGTTGAAAACAATATAGTTATATTAATAGTTGTGCAAAAATGCCCAAGCTCAGAAAACTGTCCAAACACTTGGCATGTTTATGCTGCAAGGCAAGAAAGAAAACCCCAGGATAGCCTGGAAACCTTTCCCAGCAGTTTCTCACAGGTTGTCCTGTGACTCAGCCAGCCGGCAGCATACATGGATGCCGAGGAAGTGATTTCCCTCCATTTCCTTCCCCCTGAATTGGCTATTTTCTGATTTAGACAGAACAAACCACGGAGGCAGATATGGAAAATCAGTACATTACACAATGCAAAAGCACCAAATAATTTAGGTACACACGACTATCCTGGGTTGCCAAACGTTCCAGTTATTCTTCATTAAGCCTTCTTCATTTGGCTACTCCCCCCATTTCCCTTTCAGAACATCATCTCTGGCCAGAACATCTGCAGACCCTGCATCTGCAGCACTGTTTGGAACGATGAGCTCTCTGCAAATGCCAGTAGGATCTTTTGTGTAAGGAAAAGTAACTTTGCAAATCAGATGCTAGCCAGGGCAGGATAAAATATGGATGCATTATACAATGCCTTGTCTTTGCCATCATGAGCTAATCACTGATTTCTAGGTGCTTCTTCCTACTTCTTTTATCTACATGACTCTAATTTTAAGCCCTTAAAGTCAGATAATTCTGCCACATACATGAGCACAGTTTAATGCAATATCACAGTTATATATTTTAAAATATGCTAATATCTTGAGGCTGAAATCCCATCAGATGTTGTGTAAATGCACAGGAACGACACGTCCTATTCTCTGAAGGCTCTACTCAATTTTATTACAAAAGAATTTGCTTTTAAATGCAGACTTTAAAACAGACAATGAAATTACTAATATCCTTGGATGTATATTGCCTGGTAATTTACTTTTTAATGCAAATTCAAGGTTGAGGACCCAGTTATTCCACAGTCAGTTTCTTCTTTGTCCTGTCACAACAGCTGCAACACTCACATTAAAACGCTCTCAGCGTATTTATCCTGCCGGGAAAAACTTTAAAAGCCTACATGTACAGCGTAAATGGCAGGAAATTAGATTTATGCTGTTAATTATAAAGTAATACACATTAGAGAAGAAACTGAAATTGTTCATACATATTCCAGACTTCTGAATTATCTGAACTAATCAAAAGAAGCAGTATTTCTGCTTTTGCTGCAGGCCTCCTGGTGAAGAACATCAGTGTGACTGTGTGGTGTGAAACGGTCACAAAATGTCAATATAAAAGCATATTAAGATTTATAAAGATGGCAATTGAGAACCGCATTGCAAATATCATTGGGTTTTCTAATATAAATTAGTGATTTTAAGAGGAATACTATTGTCACATTTCAGAAGCCATGCCAAGCACTTCATTACCCTTCAAGTACCCCCTTGTTGAAAGGAAATTTTCTGTATTAAGAAAATTCCATAGTCACAGATAAAGATGCAGGCAAATACAGACATATGTATAAAAAAATCACACACACCTTTACAGAGCTAAGGACTCAGCTAACTACCTTCTCAAAGTGGGGTAACAAATTATATGAGAACACGTGCAATATGCAAATTTAAAATTAAAAAGGTCATAATTGAATATAAAAGTAGATAAAATAACTCAAAAGACATTTTATGATTGCACTCCTTCTTTACACTGTAAAGAAAGGGGTTTTTTTATTCATCCTAGACAAAATGTACAATGTAGGAAGGTTAATCATTAAAGCAGTTGACAGCTCTCAGTTCTGAACGTCTGAGATCAAACCCCATGTTGTTGACAAGTCTTCGCATTCAAGGAAATAACAAGGCTGCCCTGGACCACTTCTATCCATAAAAAGCTTTGATGGGTGAAGCTGCAGAGTTTTACTTCTCCCTGTGCAGATCACTCACTGTATTTGAGTGGCCAGAGAGCTGCAGCCACTGAAATTCAGAAGGTGCAAGTCATGGTGGAGACCTTCCCACCTACTTGGGCTTGCAGTGGAAAGCAGAGTTAACCTGCATCATTTCCAAGGAGCACTACAACGTTGATCTGTTACATTTGGTTTGCAACTGAAGTAGTACCTCACTGTCCACAGTACATTTCCACACAAACTTGTGTAGGCACAGTACCAGTACTAAAATGAAACCTCTCAAACCTGCCAACAGCACTAATATGAAGAGTAATACAGAATATTTACTTTCTGTCCCAAGGCCTTTTCATCTGGGAGAACAGTGTCCTAAGTCCTACTTAATTGCTTTACAAACCAAGTCAAGTCTTTCAACAGAGAGAGTCAAAGTTATTTCCTATAAAAGTATCTCTCATTTGGTCCTGACCCAAACAGAGAGAAGCAGAGAGCAATTTCTGTCTTCTGGGAAGAGGGCTGCACGCTCTCAACTGTGGTCAGTGGGGAACAAAGTGAAGGCTTGTGCTGTTGAAGTTAATTGCACATGTCTTGCTGGTAATTTAATCCAGGAAACCTTGACAAGCTGCAGATGCACTCAAGATGCAAGTCAAAGATTGATACAACATGGTAAAAAATTATTCAATAGATTTCCTCAACAGAGGCAGCCAGAAAAGGCAAGTGGGTGAGACGGATGGGGCTCTCCAGCCGTCTTTGTTTTGCAGCTGCCAATGAAACCAAAGGATCCTACAGGCAAAGCCTAGCAACTATCTTATTTTACACCTCAGCACAATTTCCTTAACACAGTGCATTTAGAACATATTTTTGGTATTTTTTATTTTAGTAAGTGTTTTTAAAAAAATCTGTTGCTGTTTAAGTTGAACTGAAGTGTAAGAATGTTTTTCCTAAACTAGTTTTCTTTACAAATAGTAATGCCTGCCCAGCATCTTTAAAGAAAGCGCCCAGAAACAGCTGCAGTAAACACCACAACTGCTCTGAAAAAGCACTATGATGCAGGAAGTGAAATAACAACTTCTATTACTTACTTTTCCAGTATGAAAAATACTTATATTATATGGAGCTTCAGAGACAAATCCGAAACAGTCACACATATATATGGATTGTAAAAATCATCACAGAATGGAGCCTCTTGCAACACTAAACCATAGGTACAGATACTCCATGGTACATTCTCCTGCAAGAAGTCAGTTTCACAGGAAAAACCACACACAACTTGTCAGTGGGGAAAATAACAGTGAGAGAGATTTGGAAGGTGGTAAGTTGCTGGATATGTCCAACAAATGGACTGCATGAAGCTGGACATTCACTCCGAGCAGCATATGCTCACAGCCTGCTGACCAGTTGCCATACCACAAGCCTATCTCCAAAAAACACTGGCTACTTCTGAATCTCTATAGGTTGTAAAACCCTCTCTCCAAAAGAACCTGAGACAACTTCAGACACTTCACAAAAATACTCAAACAACTATTCAGTTTCACAAAATATAGCTTGCCTGCATGTCTGTCAACCTTGCAGTAATGGAATACATAATACCTTTTAAGTCAATAAAGAAAGAGCGTATTGACCACCAGACCATACCTAGAAATACTCAAGGTCATACTATACAACCTACTCAGCTACTTACAAGTACCTCTGAGGCATAAAGAAGAAAGAAGGCCAAATGCCTAGAAACTAAATCATCTACAGGTTTAAAATAATGAAATACACATTAGTTCAGTAACTCATTTCCAAAAGCACAGATACTTGCTGATTATCAGAATACACCTTATGTACAGAACTTTTTGGAGAAATTTGGCACTCTTCTTGTGAACTGAATTATGTATTATTTGCCTCTGACCTTTTGAATTCAAACTCCTGTTGAGGTCATGGCAAAGCTCCCACAGGACTCTGAGCTTAATTCAAGAAATATTAGTAGGGCTAAGAATCTCATAATCAGCAAGAATCAAATTATCCTTAACAGTCTGATCCTACAAAACCCTTATTCTAGAGCCAACTGAGAGTATTAGAAAATGGTCAACAGTTCACTGTCTGGGCCCTAAATTAGTATCAGACTGCATACATTCCATCTGAAGACAGGATCTCTGCAGGTGGGACACCTCCATCTCTCACACCGTATTCTTCACTTCTTTGCTTCTTCACTGACAACAAAGACAGGATAAGGGTATAGATCTTCCATGACAAAACTGGGGCATCTTCTATGCACAGCTAAGACAAAGTGCTGCTGAACTCTCAACCATTTCAGCAGTGTCACAAAGAACCCAGACCGGAGAGGTACCATATGACTGTATATAATCCTAATGCAGAAGAGTATCTTAGAAACCTCAGGACAAAAAAAATCCTGAAACAACCAACAACCCCTGTGTATGGCACCACTATTCTGCAGTCTGGGACCAGAAGCAAGCATAATAAAAAAACATAATGCAACTTCTCATGTGTTTTAGATTCTGACTGAAACCAAGTGTAAGCTAGGTCCTGGGCTATTTCCAGTCCTTCTTCAAAGCCTAGAACCTTCTGTGCACATAGCCAAATTTGACATCATTATCACATGATCTAGTAAATCTATTTACTGATTTACTTATTTACAATTATCAATTGATCTAGGATCAATTTGAACACTGAGCACATAATCTTTAGTGTTAGAAGAAATATATTGCTTAGCAGTAAGCACTTGGATGAGAAATCAATTGAGCTAATAGGAAATTTATCTTCAACCTCTCTTACTGATTATAAGCTGGCTTTTCTGAATCTGCAGTTTTGTATCACTGACCTACCCTACATATAGATGCCACGGAACAATCTTCATCACTAATACTAGATTAATTACTTTTTGCCATTCGTCTTGTTTGGCCATTTCTCTCTGATGCACCCAGCAGGTGTAAAGAAAACAGCACTGCCAGTTCTATTTCAGGTTTTGTTAATGGTATGCTGCTAGCAATATATGCAAATGCTGCTCAGTGTGAGGGTCTCAGTAACCACTACCCCAGTTAAAGGTAGACCCATCTAATTCTGCACCAAGTGTGTTTCGAGTTCCAGTTTGTATCAAAGTATAATGGACTGTTATGAGTAAAAATATCCTGTAAGAAATTGCATCACTCCTAAGCACAGTCATTGTATTCTATGAGTAGTATAATATAGCCCCTATACTGGAGGGGAAGTAATAGACAAGTTATCAAAAGGCCAGCACAGTATTTGCTGAAGGTACAAACTACTCCAAGAACTACTGAAAGCAAGCAGGTTTCCTATTAGTGTGTAAAGGACCTAAACTATAAGGACTTACAGAATTAATCTACACAATGACAGTATATGATAATGACTTCTCAATTATCTAAATTACATACCTCATATACGGTTTATTTGTTAAAGTAATCGATATAAAGCTCGTTTGCTTTCAACTTGCAGATAAATTTCCCTTGGGTTAAAAGGGAACTGCTACACATATACACCACTGTGCATCTACTATGTGGTGTTAGGAAATACACCACCTCAAGGAAACTCCAGTGGTTCAGGGGGACACAGGAACTTAGCAGCAGAGTAACACACATGTAACCCGTAATTGTGGAGGTTTTTTTATCCAGAACTTCAAACACTCTTTTCACATACTTAATTTCTTTCTTTAAAGCAGCCAGAGAATAACTAAGGTAAAAGTTCCTGGCAGTCTCAGAACTTCAGCGCTGAGGAGCTTAACATGAATTTCAGTCTTATTGCAATGAAAAAGCATGGCCTGAAATTTTAGCGAGGTATTTACTACCATACCTCACTAACATCGGGAAATACTCTTCTCTGGCAACAGCTGTAGTCTTCAGAAATAACAAAAAACCTTCAGGACTCGTAGTCTGCAGGAGGGATACATTTCCAACGTAGCATGTGATATTTTAGCTATGCAATTCCCACTGAACCTGCAGATCAGAGTATTTGGCATAGCTGCATAATGTGAGTTAGAATCTGGTTCTTATATTTCAGGAGTTGATCAGACTGGCTGCGAACGGCTCTGAATGTGATAGCTGAGCCTTCTGGCACAGCTCAGCTGCACATTAGTTCACCCAGCACAGAAACTCAGCACACATTTGGCCTATGTCCTATGGGCGGATAAATGCAATTGAATTATCTTCTAATCTAGACACTGCTTCAGTCAGAAGGGCCAGATTAGTGAAATGCACATGTGCAAACACCCAACTCCTTTCTCCAGCTGGCATAACAAAAAATGTTTTGTACCTCCTTGCACTCATGACAATTGCCAAGAACTGGAAGAGTTTGAAGACAGCTGAGTTAAAACAGCCGATTGTGATATCGCTGCAGAGAAACAGCACTGTATCTCATAAGAATCAAAGGCTGAAGTAGAAAGAATTATAACTGTTTCTTTTGTTCACTAAATAGCTTTAATTCCTCACAATGAAAAACTGGAGCTAATGAATATTCCTGAGCTGTTTCAAATTTCAAGTGGAATTTTGCAAGAATTTTGGATGCTCTTTGTGGTAAAGTTGAATACTGTAACTCAAAACACACCGATCTGTTGGGTCCCCTAGGTTAGACATGAATTCCTCTGCCTCATCGTCTGTCACTCCCACTCTCTGGAGGGCTTCTGAACCTTGTGTCTGATTTCAGGCAAGTTTAACAAGGTGCTGAAGTCTCCAATACAGTAACATTCGAACAAATGCTGACAAGAGGATAGAGGTCTGAAACGCTTTTCCCCTACTGAAAGGCTGGCTACAGCATGAGCCCATAGCTATCTGTAAGGCTGGGCCAGCCAGCGTATGCAGGTTAGAACCGGGGCCAGCAACCTGGATCTGAGGTGGATCTGAGCAGGGCACTGGCACCGAGACTGAAGTTACTAGATCAAAGGGAAATCAGAGGTCACTATGGGTGGGAGAAGCCTGGCTTTGATTCATTTATTAGCCATTATAGTAAGGATACGGGAGCTTTGATTAGTTCAGTGGCTGTTACAGCAGAGATACAGGGCACAAAGTGAGCCAGGCAGCTGTAGTTCCACTGCCCATGTTCAGCCCTGAAAAAACGTTCAGTTCTTCACTTATTCTCTCTTCCAATAAAAGCTGACAAGTGCCTAGTAACCTTGGTCTACAGCTTAAAACAACATGAATTTATTACAGATCCTACCGACTCTTTGGCTCTTAGTGAAGAAAAATAATACGTACCCTAGTGAAAGGCAGTTTCCATTTACCTGAGAAGGCTTTGCAGAAGATGAATTCCTGGCACTATAAGCTGGGTGGTCAGAGGAAAGCTGGAACTACAGCACGTCAATTCAGCACTGGTATCCGCTTTCTCATGCGTTATTTTCTGGCTACAAGGGCTCGGGGCAGTCTTACACATGTTATTGCTTATGTCAGTCTGGACATTTAAACATAAAAAGATGCTCTGGGACTGAACTGATTTGATATTTATTTGACAAAGCTATTTGACAAACCATGTGAAACATAGAACTGATACCTGGAGGTAAGCCCAGAAACCCATAGATATGACAAAAATGGAAACAATCTTGTTTTATTGATGATTTTTATAGGCCCAAGAAGAACAATGAACATGACTGAATTATCTAACAGAAAGAAGCACAGACTTATCCCAAATACAGATAATTTCAGTGTATCACTTTTCATTCTGTCATTGTTCTTTTTTCTCAAACTACCTGTTTTCCCTGATCAAACGTTTTTCATGGAAACACAGAAAAAAACCCATTTGGGTTAGTAAGTTGTGAGTCTATTCCTAGATCACTAAATAAGACTGACTAATTAGTGGCAGTATTTTGTCTGCAGCATAGATAATAGGGTGGAATCCACACTCTGAATAGGTAATAGAAGAGAATGAATTGCCTTTATCACTAGTACAAAGCTATGTAATTATTCTGCCATCAGGAACTAAATTAAACTTTTTCCAAGTATATGTGGAAAGAATATGTAAGTAACAAGAAAGTTGTGGGGTTTTTTCCTTCTTTACCAAGAAGTCAATTATTTTCTCCCACCTATGCTGGGCAAGTAATCTCTTGCAAATCGCTCTGCAGACAGTTCTTAGTATTTCTCAAGTTTGATCTTCTAGACCTTTTGTTTCCAAGTCCCATAGGTCTCCTGATCAATACACTGAGCAAAGATCGCTACATACACAAATACAGGCACAGATTTTCCAGAGGAGCCAGGGGAATCTCAGCAGCAACAACCAAGTTTATGCTACCAAACCATGTAATATGAACACATGAGAAACATTATTCAATATTTAAGAAGCAATTTTCCCATTTCTCATGTACAATTTCATCTTAGAAAAGAAAAATCCCTATCTTTATGTCTTTGATTAATTCATATTAAAGTCTGATAAGATCTATCTGCTCCCTTTAATGGAATTTCTCCCTTTTTTTTTTTCAGAACTAAAAAAATTGTTAGCTATAGCCTTAATTTTCATCTAAACAAAACAGACATTTTTAACACTGTTATAAAAGTAATTCAGGTACACCTACTTTCATATGCAGTTAGGAACATTTTCTCTATATTTGAGATAAATTAGTGTCTTTTTCTGAATGCTATGAGTAAAGATCTTGTTAAATGTCTACACTCCCCAAAGTCATTTAAACTGGCTTTCTGTTGTAACACAAACTAAATAACTACTGCAGTGACAACAGGTTAAACATGTCTAGAAAAATACTTGAGGATAGCATAGATTCTTACCAGAGAATGAAGTCTTTACCTTTATATGACCTATTTCAATCTTATTCAAGTCAAAAATAGGACTTTATCAGGGAAAGGGTAAGTACAGAGAAATCAGTCTTCTTAGCCCAATTCTTTGTAGGCTAGAACATAATGATTGTCATTATTTACACTGGTTACATCCACAGACTACCACCCAGCCATAAACCAAAGGACTGATAATTCTGTGCACATCATATTCTCCTGAGTACCTTAGAGATCCCCTCCTACTCCCTAATACTCTAACAGAGTGAGCTGCCATTTCTCCAGTGGCTAAGCTGCTTATCTGCACATACTGTCCTCCACAAATGCCTTGCAGTAAAATTGTGCACACAGATTTGACTTCAAGTGCCATCCTGGATTGTTTGAATGGGCTTTGTTATTTCTGATTATGCTGCCTGTCAATTGGCATCCTATTTCCCTTACTTACTCCACACCTTCTATTTCTTTCTATTTACTTATTTTTAATTTGGATATTAGCTGCCAAAAAAAAATAAATCTAAACTAGAACACAAATCCTGCCCACCTCAACCAAAGAAACCACAGCCAACTGATCCAACAATGTCTCTTCCACTCAAGCCAATAAAATCATTGCATACATTTGCACTGACAGTCTCTTCTGCTCACAAAACCTCAAAACAACAATAAAAACCAAATTACAACAGCAGGTATAGGGTATTACATCTGGGGAGAAACAACCCCAGGTACCAGTATGGGTTGGGGACTGGCCTGTTGGAGAGCAGTGCAGGTGAGAGGGACCTGGGGGTCGTGGTAGACAGCAGGATGACCATGAGCCAGCAATGTGTCCTCGTGGCCAATGGCATCCTGGGGTGTATTAGAAGAGGGGTGGCTACTAGGCCAAGAGAGATCCTTCTCCCCCTCTACTCTGCCCTGGTGAGACCTCACCTGGAATATTGTGCCCAGTTCTGGGCCTCTCAGAGCTCACTGATGCTGCCCTGTTGATCAACTAATGGAGTTTCATTTTTGGTAAAGGAGTTGTTCAATATTTGCTTTGATGTACACTCACTGTTATTTTCTCACCTGTAAATGTGCCATAAAGAGAAAGGCTGTAAGGCTTTGTGACACCTTTTTGTAGTTCTTGCACTCTGAAAAAGACATGCTGTGTGCCTCATCAAAACCTCATCACTCTGGAACACAGACTTGTATTATCACTCTCAGTTTGGAGCACGGCAAGAGTTCACCACTTTATCCAGCAGCAACTGATGCTGCAAACCAGCATATGATCATCAGTGCACTGATTGATAACCGATCATGGCTTCCAATGTTTACTCATGCAGGGTAGGAATATTAAAGAGGCAGAAAAAGGGCATCACACAATCGGATTAAATTTCTAGAGAACAAAGATCATCTATACCTACTGCCCCAAAGCTGCAGTCTCTTAATTCCTGTTTGACACCACATACCCATGTCAAAACCTGTTCAAAGACAAGAAACACTGCTGCACTCTGAGCTGCCTACAAAAATCCCTGCTGTCCCTCTGGTTGCCAGTGACCAAAGGACACAGTATATTACTGTCACCTCAGCTTTACATAACATAGCAAACACAAAAGATCCATAATTTAAAAGCTCTTCCTCCATCCCTTAGGTTCATTTCTCTCTACACTAGATAGGAAGATGCTGTAGATCTGATACAGTAAAGGTAACACTTCTAATTAAATTGGCAGACTGAAATACTATTTGTAGTCTTCAGTATGACAGATTTGCCTCTCGTAATCAATCCCTGTTTCTATTTTAATCAATTCCTGATAAATAATTAACAATTATTTTACTTTCAAACTAAATATCATGCTTACATTCTTTAAGGACCATAAATCCTAGGGAAAGAATTGACAACGTGAACTAAGTATCAGCGATTGTTCTGGGTGATGTTGATATGCCTATATTCCAAGTCCAGTGAGTTCCAACGCTGAATATTTTTCATCAAAAACCCACACAGTAACTTCAGTACTTACCAGCATTTTCTGATTAATTTCAGTGAAGACAAACAAACCCCACCCTAAATACCAAAACATGAATTGGTTCCCTTTACAGTGAGTTACTGTCAGATGCAGTTTAGGATAATAGTCACTTGAGAGAGAAAGGAATTTTTGGTAATTCAGTTGAGAGATAAAGTATTTTCCATCTTCATACTGGGGTATATCCACAAATACCAATGACTTTATTTTGTTTTGCCTTTCTTTTCCATTCATTTAATGCGCCTTTCTTTTGACTCTGTCTCACACCAAATCTATTCCATGTGTTTGCGAGTATATCTTCATTAAAGGTATTATTACTATTATTAGGTTTTAAGGCTCTTTATTCAAATCAGGTGTTACTACATCTTGCTTTACTTCCCACGCAAAGAGCCAGGCCTCTCAGCTTGTCTAAGGCAGTGCAGTTCCAATGAAATCAATGGCACCATTGTAATTTAGAAGCCGCTGAGGATCTGCCCCGGCTTGTAAGAACAGCAGCTTTTTTACATCCACAAGCACGTAGGCATAAAAGTCTGGTGAAAGTTCAAAAGCATTTTTAATTTTTGTGCACTTCTTTTCAAACACTTCTAAAGTTATTTGGGCAGCAGAAGAAACACTGCACCCAGCTAGGCTCCAAAGCGTTCAGTACAGCTCGTTGCAGGAGTGCTTAATGGGCATTTGCAGGCTGCTCCTTATCCTGCTCACAGGATCGTGAGGATCCAATTAATTAATGTCAGAAAAACACTTTGAAGATAAGAACCACATTCTGTGATGATTTTCTCAGAGAACCAAGGAGCTTTTGTTTCCACAGCCAAATTCTGGGTGGAGGCATGAAATACAAACCCAGAAAACACCACCAAGAGAAGGTGAGGGAGGGCAGCCTAGCACAGCAAGTTTAGTCACTGTTCCCACCTTCCCTCTGGAACCATTTACCATGCTGAATGGATTTTAAGTACTGAACAGCTACACTGCTATTTATTATCAATTTTAAAAGACAGTGTCTTGAAGTACTTTTGAAATATCTTAATGTTCTATTAAAAGTCTGTGAGCCTTCCAAAGAGCGAGAAACCTAAGGCAGCTCTGCTTATACTCGAAGGCACTATGTATGCAAACCCATGCACAAGATGAAAGGTCTGGCCCGCCACTGCCTTCCCTCTGCAGATCAGTTCTAGGATTTTTCTTATATTGATTTGGACCCTAAGAAAATCAGATCATCATGACATTCAAGAGGTTCAAAATAAATACATACCTCGAATCCACTATAATTTCTTCTGGGTTACAAATATGCAACACCTTTGCTTTCATCTCCACTGCAAAACCCAACACTTTGCAAAAGATTAGAATAATTTACCTGACACACAGCATGTCAAAACAGAATCGGTACTTCAGATTCTTAAGTACCCTAGACAGAATGTACCCTAGACCTGTGTGTGTGGTGTAGTGTAATAAATCAGTTTTCTTGTCTTTCTTCTGTGTTGAGTCTGTTGTGCCCGTGATGCTGATTGCAGAAAGATCTCTCCCTGTCCTTATCTTGACTCCAAAGCCTCTCAACAGGTATTTTCTCCCCGTCCAGCTAAGAGGGGAGTGATGGAGTGGCTTTGGTGTGAGTCTGGCCTTCAGCCAGGGTCAAACCATCACAAGCATGTATGAGCAGATGCTACAGTTGTGCTTACTGATCAGACTTGTTAATTTGTTCTAACTCTAAGTCATTATGAAAATTCAAAGATTGCAAATGAAAATGACGTGAATCTAGCAAGTGCAAAGAAAGCCACAGCAGTCCATGACCAATGGCACAATTCACCAGTAAAATCTGCATCCCCAGATGTATATACAAAATGTACTAAGAAAATACTACAGAAAATCTTAGACTTCATTAGCTTATGATCTAACTAACTCAAAGTTTAAAACTAAGGACAGCTGAGGGCCTCCAAGTTCTTTGGAGAGTACCCATTGGCACCTGCAGAGTTAAGGTCAATGGAGATTCATCTAACTAACTCTGAAGTCCAGCTGGGTTCCAACATGCCTGATTTTGACTGGACTTCAGAGGAATCCCTATCAAATTACTGTTGCTTTCCACTTAAAAGGAGTGATGAAGCTAACAGAGAAAAAAGCCCTCATCGGTTCACCTTTGGGAAAGTATTAAATTGCTATTTCTTCATCTGCACCAAGGTTGACATTGAAATAAACACTCATATGTTTACATCCCATTCCACACTCCCTGTTTCTTCCTCTTGAATCTTTAGAGACATTGCAAGGTGGGAACAAAATTACTCCATTTTTGCTTTAAAAGTGTATGCAGCAGAGTCAGAGATGCTCAAGACGGCATACATTCTAAGCTGAAAAAAACAGAGAAGAGTGAATTTTAAGATTCCCTACTTGCTTTTTTTATCAGTTTAACTTTCAACTTTAGCCACCAAAGCCTAACTCAAGAACATGGCTCTGACAGGCCCGAGCATCAAGCATCCTGAGGCATCAGACTCACCTGATTCTGAATAAACACAAAATAACATTCATCTTTCAAGGTGCATACAGAAAGTCTCACTGCTGTTCTCTTCAGTATCTCTGAAATAGTGTCTGGTTTTATCTTTACAATAACATTGTGTTTGACTTGTTGGTATGCTCATTTCACGGTCTGTTAATTGAAGACAAATAAAGGCAAAGAACAGACATCAAGCTGCACCATCCCAAACACCCTGTGAAAACATGACTGCTGTTTGTTGTACGTATCAACAGATGTAGTCTGAAGTCCTTAAAATTACACATTTTTTTTCAACCAACATACTGGAGACATTTTTTCTAAAGTCCACTTTGTTAAAAATGCAACAGGAAATGAAGACATTGGAAAGCTATTATCAACACAAATTTAAAACTGCATCATGCTTCTCAGACTTTTTTAATTGGCAGAAGACAATTGAAAAAAAATACTGTCTTTTCATAATGTAAATTTAAGCCCAAACCAGTCCTCATGGCTTGGCCTTCCTCTGCATTGAGATTGGGGTTGGAAAGAAAAAAAAAAACCCACAAAAAAACCCATCAAAAAAAGTCCGAGGCAACTATCATTCTAGATATATAACCACCTCTTCTAGCTCTGCCAGACACATAAAGAAAAATCAATCTCCCCCAGTCCTCTGGAATATGAACCTAAAAGAGAATGATGAAGTGTTATGACAGAAATTCAACAGTAAACTTACAATTGCGCTTACTGAAGGAATCTTTATTCTGCAGTCTGACTGCACATCTGCAGACACATTATACACTAAGACACTGTTGCCTTAGGTCCTGAAAAGCAATTTGCAAGACAAGTGATGAGGCCACATTTTGCCAATGAAAATGAATCTCTTGCCCAAGTTTCCCAAAGTTCATATATTGCTTATCATTTAAATGTTTTTGTGCTTTGGTTAGAGTCCTCCTGCTCAACAGAACAGCCCTGCTCTTGCTCCCCTGAGGTTTACCTGCCAAAATTTCAGTGAAACTGCTACACACAATCCTTATTTTAAGTCACACTCAGATTTCCTTGCTGCAGCCCCATGCCAGAGCAATCATGTGTATCAACTGAGTGCACGCTGACTCAAAGCTGTGCATTATTTTCTTCTGTATAAGTGTTGTTATAGGTGAATGAGATGGATTGAGGTACTAAAACTTCTTAATGTAGTTTAGCTGCGGCTGAACTATCATAAATCCCTGTTACTGGTGGTCAACAGATACTCAGTTTTTCTATCTCGTGGTCCCCAAGCCATGTCTGGACTAGCAGTGCAAGCTGATAACCTTTCCCAAGCAGCTCACTACAGCCAAGTTCATAATCTCACAACAGATGTTCACCTGATCCAGAGCTCTCAGCCACAGGACCAAAATTTTCAGCATCCCAGCAGTTTCATTAGAACACAAATACATAAATGGAACCACAGTTGTGAGGTAACTACTGCTGCTGTGGGTACAAATGTGAAAGGAGGATTGGGTCTGTAGGGCTTCTAAACACACAAATTTCTCTGACACAGAGATTTTGAAGTAACATTCAATAAAAAACAAAGTCACTGGGCAAGTTAAGAAGTAAAGGATAAAGTTTAATCTCCCTTGACTAACTTAATCACACAGTCTATAAATCAAGTTTCAAATCCCCATATATATTGTGTATTGGAAAAGACTCAGATTTCTTTTGGAATTTAATGCTGCAATATAAAAATATTCTCTGCAGATGAAATCTCTTTATTGGATCCAACCATGAAGCCACTAATCATGTAGAATTTCTACTGGGTGATTATTTTACTATAAGAGATTTTTAAAAGGGCAAGAAACAAAAATGTTGAAACTCAGAAGTTCAAAGGGAAATAAGAGAAGCAACAGAAAAAAATGTTTCTTTTACAGAATCAGACAAAGATGTAAGAACACAGTCTATCTGACTAGATCAAGGGATGCTTAAGGAACAAAGAAAGGGTTTTTTTGGTATCCAAAAGAGAATTTTGCTCAGAATAAAATAAGATTAGGGAAACAAAGAATGCTGCACAGAAATATCTACAACAATTGAAACCAGGTTCTCTACTATTTTTTCTTAAGTTTTGTTTTGTAGCATTATAACAACTATTTAAATTAGTAACAATCTCCCCTCCTGGCAAGAGAAGGAAGAAATATGTCTTCATGTGATTGGCAAATTTGCCTACAGTTTATGAATTTGGACTGACACCAGTCCTTCTTTTTGTATAGGTAAGTCAGAATACAAATTGATTTTGAACTAAAATTTGTAAGAGAATGATAGAACCAATGTATTGAACCCATGACTAGCAATGTACACCTTGATCACAGCATTGAAAAAGCACATCCTTAGACACAGCAGTGCTTACTCCAGGTAAAAAGACAACTGAGCAACAGAATACATATGAGGGACTTCAATCACCTTCCAAAGTTCATGATTTCGAAAGAGTACATGACGTTTCCAAAATGGGCCCTTGCTGGCCATCTTAAGAGGCAAAAGAACAACCAAGTGAAAGCAGAAAGTCAACTGTATTAACAAGAGGAGAATTGATGCTCCTGAATATTGGTCAGTGCTGTAAACTGTAGGCATCCTAAGATGCTTGATTAACACACAATGTTCAAAAGAACTTAGGATTTTTTTAAGAAGCCTTGAAAAAACCCCCATAAATTGGTATTCCAAACACTGCATGCTAAAGATTACTATTTTAATGCAAACTACTTGATGGTTTTGTCGTCAGCTAGAAGACAAAAAGTAATCTAAAGTTTTGAGATCTAAGAAGTTCCCATTAATTGGGTTCAGATTAATAAAAACCATTCAAACAGTTGAAAGTTTGCATTCAAATTCTGTTTGTAACTGAAAACTGAAGTATAATCAAAATACTGTGGGAAAGGCTGAAATTAAAGATTTCAGGGTCTGACAAGAAGCAATACTGAAAATCTTGCAGAGTCAATTCTCCAGAGACTTCCAGGGCGATGGGGTTTGCAAAGTCAAACAAGCCACCAGATTTCTGGGTGCTTTACACACCAAACTGAACAACCAGCAGCTCCGAGTTTCCCTTCACTATTCTGTATACTTCTCTTTATCCTTTTCCCTTCCTTTCAAAACAACCTTTCCATACTGTAAGAAGGAAAAACACATTCCTTTACCACAGAACTTCTGAAACAAACACCTCCATGGGACTCAGTGCTGCTGGCTGTTGTTCAAATGATCTATTTGCAGGGCAGATCATCAAAGCAACTGCAAGCTTCAGCTTTTGCACTGCTGTAGTGACAGCTATTTTTGCAAGGACACTGCTTACGAACAAATGGTAGAAAACACCCCAAAGTCAACACCTGTCCAACAATGACAGAAGTAGGAAAAAACACCGGAAACGAAAACACGTTTTCTGAGCTCCAAAACTGGTTGTAATCACTTTCATAGACTCAGAGCATCTTTAGATTGGAAAAGAGCTTTAAGATCATCACATCCAACCATTAACCTTAGCGCTGCCAAGTCCACCACTAAACCACATTGCTAAGCACCACATCTATGGGTCTTTTAAATACCTCCAGCACTGGTGACTCAACCACTTCCCTGGGCAGCCTGTTCCAACGACTGAAAACCCTTTTGATGAAGAATTTTTTAAATAATACCCAATCTAAACCTACTCTGGTGCTACTTGGCCATTTCCTCTTGTTCTACTGCTTGTTAATTGAGAGAAGAGGCCAACACTTACCTGGCTACAGCCTCCTTTCAGGTAGCTGTAGAGATGTGGTAAGATAGCCTGGAGAAAAGGAGGCTGAGAGGACAAACAAGATGATCTGCTCCATAACCTTCCCCAGCACCAAGGTCATACTGACAGGCCAGCAATTCCCCCTAACTTCCAGTGCTTCTCATAGATCCATGTCACATTTGCTAACCTCCAGTCAACTGGGACCTCACTGGTTTGCCATTTGCTGATAAATGATGGAAAGTGGCTTGATAAACACTTCCACCAGATCCCTCAGTACCTCAGTGGGTAGATCCCACCCAGCCCCCATACCATAGACTTGTATGGTTCATAGACCCACTAAACTGTGTCTGAGTGGTGTAGCAGGTCACTAATCATTTCCCCTTGGATTATGTGGACTTTGTTCTGCTCTCCATTTTTGCTCAGCACCCAAACTTAGGGCTCTCAGCAGATCTCCCACCATCAGCAAGCAAGGAAAAACTCATTTAGAATCTAGTAAGGTAAAACATCAATGGCCAGTAACACACAGACGACTGTTCTGTAAGCCAGTGATAGAAAGCTGGGAAGTTAACCCAGCCATTAAGACCTTCCTGAGGCCAAGGGAGAGAGTATTTCCCATCATCCAGATGAGTAATACGGTCTGCCTTTTTAAAGATCTGCCACTTTATATATAAAAAGAATATATAAAAAAACAATACACCAGCTTTTGAGAAAGATTTTCTTTTGTGTGTTTTCAAAATGTGCCTGGGACCTTACAGACCACTATACAGAGTGTTAGATATTAGCTGGCTGTAAAATGATGCCAGAAGGAAAAAAAAGGTCACCTTAGACTTTACTATTATAAGGTAACCCTGCCAGAAACTCTAAAATGTAATTTTTTAAGAAACACCAATATTGAAAATATAGATGGTCAGCAAAGAATAATGTCCTAGGCATATTCTGGTTCAACTACAGGTCATTAGACTAGGTAAAACTCTTGTGCAACCTGAATTCAGTGGAGTTGAATTCATTAACACAAAGGTTGAATTTCATTCAAAGTGTTAACCACTTCAAGGGTTCTAGTAAGTGATCACCCTAGCCAAATAACACAGGTTGGCTACAATAAGATGAAAATTTATTTAGTGAAAGAAACTCTCCCCTCAGAAAATAAATTTGAAGTTATTTTAAGGACTATAATTCAAAGGGTTATGTAACTGTAGGTATATGTGCATGAAGAACCAGGCATCTTAGTAACAAACTGCAAGTAAAAAGGACTAGAAAGATAGCTATTTCATATTTTTACCTGTCTTAAACAGTCTTCTATTAGTTTTTAACCCTTTTGCATGAGAAGCAAACTTATGACAGTCTTTATTCTCCCTGATAACTTATCTGCCCTTGCATTATCCTCAAATGTAGGCTGAACTCCGAAGGTTAAACACTGACACAACTCACAAAGACTTCAAGCAGCACCATATAAGTTCATAAGTGGAATTCTCTTTACAAAGGCTAAGGAGTGTTCCTGTACCTTACATGAAGCTGTCCCACTGTGATTCTTTGGTCCTGTATTTTTTTTTATTCTGTTCTTTTAAATTCGATAGGTATAATTTTCAAAATCCATAATCTTGTAAAGGCTTTTAGAAGTGAAAGATCCTATGCTTTTCCCTGGTTTTCTGTATCCTAGATGTTTAGCTATCACCACCACAGAAAAGGCCTTCCAAATCCCACAATGTACTAGGCCGCATGACAACACTTATACAACCACAGCTACAAAATGTAAGTGGTAATCTCAACTGTCCTGCAACCTAGCATTACCTTTCACTAAGAAATGGTTTCATAAATAGATTATCATCAACAACTTGATTAGTATACAAAATAAAGACTGTTAAGTGTAACACACTGAATGCTTCATCCTAGCTATACCTTTTTTAACAGGGACTAACTACGCTGTGACAGGAATGTGATCACAGAAGGCAAGATCTAAACTCAGACTGATGTAAAAATTCACACAGAGAACAATCTAAACTATAAAGGCTGCCCAGGGAAGTGGTTGAGTCACCATTCCTGGATGTACTTAAAAGACAGACGGATGAGGTGCTGAGGGATATGATTTAGGAGAGGACAGGTACAGTTGGATTCGGTGATCTTAAAAGTCTTTTCCAACCTAGTCATTCTGTGATTCTGTGTGATTTTTCAGATAAAATACCTACAATTAAGCAACTGATGCTAACTGGACTTGACTAAGTGAAATGAACCTTCTTAGGTAGCCAAAAATTGGTTAACCTTCTATTAATGGTCAATTTTGTAGAGTCAGAAAATATCTAACAAGAAATAAAATCTAAAGCGCTACAGACAAGGAGATAAGACAGAAGCAAATAAACAAGAATTCTCAATTGATACATCCATTGCCATGTTTTTATAGGAATCCTTGATTTTGCAAATATTAAAAAAAAAAAAAGTTGTTCCTCTATCTTTGTGGTATTTCACAACTAATCCTACTTTGGTATTCAGGAAAGAACTACACAACACATTTGCTAGGATTTCTAGTCATAAGAAGCATATTTTAGTAATATTATAAAAATGTTCTGGATAAGTTTACACAGAAATTCTAACTGCCTCTTCAGACACTAATAATTGACACTGAAATTTCCTTATGGTTTGAACTTGCTATGCTTAATTTCAGGTTTATTTAAGAAGTGATTCTTTAAAGCTTTTTCTTCACTGTTTGGAGTTTATTGTCATCTGTACAAAGAAATGGCTTTGTTGTTTAACTCCAGCAGAGAACAGGCAAGAGGACAGAGGACAAAAGGTAAAAAAAACAGTTATCCTAATCCAGATATTGTAATTACATAGTTTATATGTAATGCATTCACTAAGCTGTACACGTGAGAGACCCTCTAACTCACTGAGACATATAGAGATGCACTCAATAACACACACCCTAACAAATACAGTACCACAGTCCTTCTGGGGGTTTTACAAGTCCCTTACAACAAACGTACATACCAGCACAGCTCTGGGCAGCAGCACTTTGGAAACTCAAATGAAAAAATTGCCAATTTTGCTTCTGAATATAAATGTTAAGAATTATCAGTGGTGCACAGACAGCTCTCACTATTCACTTGGGACAACCACTAAACCCCATGAAGCGCCTAAGGACTGTAATAGAAGTTTACTATAAGCAGATCCCTTGTATATAAATTAACTGAGAAAACAGAAAAACTCGCCTCCTCTGGCTGTTTTTGCAGGTTCATTCCAAGCCCTGAAAATTCAAACATGTCTTCTTATTACTAGTGTCTGTTGCAACTTTCTTGCACGTAAATCTTTAATCTTGCATAAAAATGTAAAAGAATATAATTAAGAGCACTTCATATTAATTGAACTGAAGGAAATAACTTAGTTAATTGCTAACATATAAATTATAAAACTTTTCATATGATCACATGCAATTAATAGTGTCTCTAACAACATTTATATTGTAAATTCCCTGCTAGTGTTTGAATCAAAGTCCTTTATTTGTTGTAAATTTCAATCACTAAACTAATTTCAAATTGTTATTTTAAGCTCAAGAGTTACTAACAATATTTCACCATGAGACATACTGTTTGAATGTTATATGCTAGAGGGAATACTGAATCAATATATTTTTAGATAACCTTTTCACAGACGCTTTAATATCAACCACTGTTGTTTTCATATGACATATTCCTTAAATCTATATTCATTCCTGTTCACACAAATGCTATCAAGGTATCTTGGACTTCTGTTTTAAAAAGTATTAGTGCAACTTATTTTAATGTGCTGACAGAAGATGCTAGATCAGCAAAGTATCATTTTACAGAAAACAGGAAAAATATAAAGTATCTCCGTATCTCATTTATCAGCTGAAATAAGTTAATTCCATGGCAAACAAAACTGAAACACATCACGTACTCCCTGAAGGATCAGTAAACAGCTTTACAGTCAGCAGTAAAATATATTTCACTACAAAACATCTCTGTAGTAAAGAGTATTCAGGTAAGGCACAAAATGTTGAGAGGCTTGCCAAAACTCTAACATATATCCCTTCCCTTTCATAAGATACCTCATAAACAGCTACTGCCAGCACTGGCAGGCTGTATGTCTGGTATCATTTGAAAAGAGGAATCTCAAAGCCATATTACTCCGGATTCAGACTGGAGTAACTGCTCTAGAAACCAACCGTTGCTTCAGTTATGGGGCATTACCAGATTTTTTTCCAATTACATTAAATTCATTACGCATGGCAAACATATTTCAAAACTGTTGCATTTTCAACCATTGCATCTTTCTCTCTTGTGCTTAGCTAAATTTTAGTTTTTACTATTGCTACCTCCTTCCCCATAGATTCTCTTGCTGCTAAGGCTATGGACATAGGTAACAACCAGCTGCTTTGAATTAGGTTCTCAAAATCAAACATGCAAAACATCACCCTCCAAACAATCACTTTGGAATTGTGTCATTAGGCTATAATTTTGCCATTATCCAAATCCCTATCCCAAAGATGCTGAAGTATAAATACTCAAAGCCACATGTTTTGCAGCATAAGTGCAGTAATGTGCTGGTCCCACTTAAAGTATTATGGTCCTTCTTAATTCAGTGGCAAACTTCCCATTTCAGTGTATGAGAACTGGCCAGCTGGTGATTACCAGTGGGATAAAAAGTATGTCTTTGTCTCTTTTCTGTACAAGACTAGCATGTGACACAAGTGTTTTGCCAATGGAAAAGTCTGTCCAAGGTCAGCAGTGCTGTTGCTGAAAGGTCTAACACATCAGCCAGTTCGAAAATACTGCTGAAAACCACTTTGAGAAGCAAGTCAATTCTGTATGTAGCTCAGGACTACATAGCTTATAACCTATGGACTTAAAACCTAAATTGCATTATGTAGCTTTTGCCTGAAACTGTAAAACCAATACTAGTGTAAATATACAGGCTGATAAATACATTATCAATAGTTATTAATAGCTATTATTTAGTAGTCCAAAATTTTACTATCTTGCCAAAAACACACATGAAAAAATACACGTTTCCTGGGGAATTTCTGATCTGCCTCACAGCTCTACTGGAGGTAGTTCACTTTGGCTCACTAAGAAACACAAGTCTATGTAGGCCATTCTCAATCTGACTGTTAAAATACTTTCCTTTATCAGATCGACACCTTTCTTTTACTAAAGATCTTCAAGACATCCTGAACGATTTTTAGCATGAGGGAGGTGGAGAGAAAGTGAGAAGAAAAGATTAGAGTTGTGAAATCAATTCATTCAAAAATGGGAGAATAGCCAAAAAAGAAGAAAGCCTAAGCAGAAGTAATCAGGTACAATGTTTTTGAAGGCTTTTAAGGTACACAAAATAATATCGTATAGATCACTAGATGTGCTACAATTCTGATTTAGTATTTTTTTGAAAGTTAAAGTTATGTGCAAAAAAAGCCACTGAAACAGCCTATCTCCTTTATTCTGCATATTCTCACTACCCAGAAAATGACATGTCCCAGAAACAGTAAAAGCTTCATATACCACTGTTGCATGTTTTATTTTAACAGTGTACTTTTTTTCAGGTAGCAAGAACTTAGAAATATTATTCTGCAATGCTCCAATCTGTGCATGAAAACCCAAAAGTGCAGTACTTCAAGTCAGCAAACCTCAGTAAGGTACCATACTCGGCACTGTCATTAGAATTATGCTTTTTATGAGGGTCACAGGTTTTTCAACTAGCAATAGATTATTGTAAAAAAGGTTTATAAAAGCAGTATGGACAAGCTTTAAGATATTTGGAGGGCTTTTAGCTCAGTTTGAAACTTTTTGGGTAAGAAACCTCACATTCTTTTTTTCAGCACCTCCTGACTTTACAGATGTCCTAGAGAGAACACTGTCCTGATTTCTTATTTGATTAGTACTGTTGACAAAGCAGTGAAAAGGTGTGGACCTCTGTAAGAGGTGTTTAATGAAACCACACAGAACTGAAGAGAGTCTCCTAAACTGAGACAAGCAGGATAACTAAGATACCCAGAAACATCTGCTGTCATCTTATAAAAAAAAATTAGTGACCCTGTGCTGACTTATGATTTTCCATTGAAAAAGCCCCATAAAATGAATAAAGTGAAAGGAAAACAAAAAGCAACTAAATTACACTCCTTGCAACAAGAAGTATGCTGCTGACAAGAAGCTCTGATGGCTGCAGCTGGACTGTGTCAGAACAGGGACCTGAAACAGTTTTATAAAGCACTCAGCTACATGCTTAAAGGAATAACTGCCGGATCATTTTTCTTGTTGCTGCTGCAGCATAAGGATGAGTTTCAGATTTAAAGTTCAAAATTTCCACTTATCGCCATAAATATGGAGAAACAGTAAATACCGGTTTTGAGTTTTCAAGCTTTGCAGCTCTACCAGTGTTAAGTACTCTAGAAAAATGTGTATCTCTACATTTTTAATTCTGTTGTATTAGTGAGAAATGTATAGCCACCAATGTGAAAAAAACACCTCCCAATTACCAATTCAGCTGTCCTATAAATCGCTTGATAAAACTTTCTCCAGTTCCAGTTTTGTGGTCTGTTAAGACATGTTCATTCTCTCTTGGTGCAGCTCACCTGCCTCAATAAAACAAGTTTATTGTGTATCAGTTTAAGCAGAGAGGAGACCTTCTAGCAGAGAATGCAGAGTCAAGAATTCCCAACAGGCAAGGGAATTGGCAAATTTAGCAGACTAAATCCGTACTAGCATCTTTAAAAGGAAACATATGAAATGGATTAAAAAAAAAAAAAAGAAGAAAAAAAGCTGAAAAGATGGTAGCACAGACCAAGACCTGAAGGGATAAGGGGATAAGGAGGTAAAGAATAGCATGGGAAAGAAAGCCTTTGCCACATTCCCATACATGCCAACAGCCTGGTTATTTTAAAACTAAAAATGTTTTTCTTTTTGTGTCCTGCTCGTTCCAAAATTGTCAAGTGGCTCATGACATTTTAAAATAGTGAAGGGAATTTTCCTGACAGCTATTTTCAGATGCTGACATGGAAATCTGACACACAAATTATATTCCACTCCATGATTTTATCTAGTAGGTACATGGCTAGTTTCACTGTCTTGCCACAAGCTGTATTCTCACCCACTTTCTATTGAATGTGCAAATATCCATGGAAGCTCCTTAACTAGAATTATTATTTTATTTTGTGATAAGACAAGTTATTGCTGATGGGTGCTACACAAGCTGTTCACATGGGCAAATGGATGCTGGTATACGTAGGTGTATAAAATGTATGAAACACACATTTGGATAAAAACAGACACATTAGGACTGATAAGGTCACCCTACAGAACATTCTGGTTTGGATTTCAAATTACCAGTGAGATTATTCCCCATGATAAACTTGTACCTAGAAGCAAATTATTTCTGTAGAGCTAGTTACAGTTCCAGCAGGAATTAAGGAAAGCAGAAAAGAGAAGCAATTCAATAACAAGTACTCTCCTGTCTTGAACAGTAGCTGAAATGCTTCCATCCAGAAGCGAGAGGAAGCAGCTATCAAACAAGAGTACTGAGATCTGAAACTTCCAGTACAGCCAGATAGTTCTAGTAATAACTACACTAACCTTGCAAGAATGTCTTTGTGTAGCTCCATTGTTATTATTTGCTATGGTAATTTTTAAGATAGGACTAAGGATGGACTATAGATGAAGAGAAATTAAACAGCAAGATGCAGGTTTTACAAATCTTAACCAACTCTTCTCTCTCCAGGGCAGTCAGCAGAATTGTCTCCAAAACAGAAGCACAAATGCAGGCAGACTAAGGGCTGTGTGACGTGGGAACATGAGAGATTACAACAGGGAATGGCAGAGTTCACAGATGCACGAGACAGACACAGATCTGTAGAAATTCCACACAATCTCTAATTTGCTGCACACTAGACAGATCTAGAAATATACCACAAGATGCTATGATGTTAAAGATTCCAGGTGCTTTTATGGTTTTGAATTAAGGACCTGATTCAGAACGAACAATTGTAAAAATTACCTTCCATTCTGTGGATAGCACCTCAATATCACATTGTCTCAATACAGCGTTGATAAACTTTCAGTTCAAAAGGACTGAAATTTGTAGGCAATCAGAAGATGCTCATTTCTTCTCAGGCAGCCTCAATACATTGTACATAAACGAGTATACTGCCTGGCTGGATTCTTGGCCACTCAGAGCAGGTTAACAATGTGGGAAGTGTAATCACAACCAACTGATAGGAAACGCCAAAGCCAAGTTGGACAGAGAGGGAATTAGATGATAACAGGTCTGCAGCATTTGCCATGCAAGACCAAGGCAGAATTATAAACTGCCAGCTAGTTCTGATCAAAACACCTGTTTAATGGTTTGGGGATTTTTTGCTCTCTTCTCCTCTCTTAACATGTTTCAGGCTACTTAAACGGCCTTTGCTGGCATAACTTCCACCCAGTTGAATTAACACACAAAGGATGATTTATTTGCTGAGATGCAACTTACCCAAATAGTTGTTGCTCTTTGACATCTCCGTAATGTTGATTTTAGTAGCTCCTTCAGGAATTTCCACGATCTTGTGGTAGCCAAGATTCGTTAGTGTGTGTTTGAAAACTCCAGACACCACCTTGCAAGCAGTGTTGTCCCCTCCACATATCCCACACTTGTCAATCACCTTGTCTGAACCCAGATAGTCGTCACAGCCAATGCTCTGCAAAATAAAATAAGATTCTTTTTCCAGTATCTTACACAGGCAGACTTCACACATAGCAACCAAGGACAGAATGACTTTCAATGGTGAAAAGATTTTGTGAGTTACACATTTCAGCAATTTCTTCCCTTGTTCTTCTGTATGCAAGAAGGCAATAAAAAACAGAGGGTTCAGAGACTTGGGGATTTCAAGTTAGCCAGCAGGCTCTTGCAGCCTGACAGAAAAAAAGCCAAACTAAAGAACCCAAATGTATTGTTCATTGCTGACTATACCCTCCTCAGCTGACAGAATCTCTTAACACAATTCCTACAACTGCTACTCAGACAGGAAGGGAAGAGCCACGATTTCATTATGATACTAAATGGTCTTTTTACAAAACCAAAACTACTTTAGATGTAAAGTCTCTTCTTAACTTCCTTTAAAATTGAGCACCAAGCCTGCTCTCACCAAAAGAGGTTTCTTAAAATTCTTTATATTGAGTCTAAACAGTTCTAGAAGTGATCCTCCTGTTCACTGAGTAGAAAACCTACTCAGTAACACTCATTTCGACAGAACAGTTTTAAAAAAAATAAATCATTTAAAATAATGTAAATTAAAGGCAGATTTTTTTTTTTTAAGATTTGACACAAATCAGAAAAGAACAACTTTTGAGAGTGCACATACTGTAAAAACTATCTCTCTTTTTTACGGAAATACTTCTGTTTATTTATTTTTTGTGTGTGTTTAGAGACTTTAAGTAATATTTAGGATGACTACTTATCATCTACTTCTATGATTAACTGGCACATGCTAAAAAGAACTACTCATTCAGATAATGAAATATTACATGAGCCAGTAGAACAGCAGCCTATCATACATTTTAATGGAAAACCTTCAAAATAAATTATTGTTCTACTCCTTCAAGATGTCAAAAATACTTCTAAATTCTTGATGAAAAAATAGTTAGTTATTGCCTTATGGTCTTTCATAGAAGCAAACATCCAAGTAAGAGGGGGAAGAAAAATAATTTTTTGATACTAATTTAAACCATAGGGAGTATCTTGAGCCTTGGCATCACTATATTTCTTTCCTATTCCCAATATTAACACTTGGCCTTAGCTGGGAAAAATGTTCTAAACTGCAAGCCAGAGTCTGTTTAGTGCCAATATAAATATTTAACACCCAACATCTTTTTTATGACTATCCAAGAAAAAACTATGTAACTAATCACTGCCAGAATCATATGGAGCTCGACTGTGATACCTGTTTGTAGTCATGAAGCAAGAGAATGAAGGAGATTCCCCAGCGCTCTGTGCTTCACAGTGGGATGAGCAGATACTAAAAATCTGTTCCATCCTATCAAATTGAGTGAGCAGGATGCTGTATGATTTCAAAGAGGTTCTGGACTCCAATGGAAACATTTCAACAACTTGCATTTGCATTGCTTGCTGAAAATCCCATATGAGTTCCCTTTTTTGTGTTTCGCCTCAAAATACATTTGAAATAATGTCTTTGCTTAAACATGGGAATTACAAGTGTTGCTACACCAAATCACACAATGTGATTTCAGAGCTGCTAAAACAATCCAAAGAAAGCAAGTGATGTAAATTTAAGACAGCTGTGCCCAATGACTGATTGATCTCTGTACCAGTCCACCTTCGAGGACATTTTGCTGAGACTATTCACACTTAGAATCATCGAATCATAGACTGGCTGGAGTTGGAAGGAACTCCCAGAGGTCATCTAGTCCAACCCCCCTGCAAGAAGCAGGGACACCCCCAACTAGATCACATTGCTCAGGGCCTCATCCAACCTGGCCTTGAACGTCTCCAGGGATGAGGCATCCACCACCTCCCTGGGCAAACTGTTCCAGTGCTCCACCACTCCCACAGTAAAGAACTTTTTTCTAATATCCAATCTAAATCTCCCTCCCTCTATTTTAAAACAATCACCCCTTGTCCTGTCACAACAGGCCCTACTGAACAGCCTCTCCCTATCTTTCTTGTAGGCCCCCTCGAGGTACTGGCAGACCTCCATAAGGTCTCCCCGGAGCCTCCTCTTCTCCAGGCTGAACAGCCCCAACTCTCTCAGCCTGTCCTCATTCCACTTTCTCTACCATATATTTTGGAAGGAGATGTGGTGGTGCCCAGCATCTGCCCATGTTATACAGTGACTTTCAGGGAATTTCCACCACCAGGCAGTTGTTTTACGAAGGGAATCTTCTCAAGTATGAGGTGTTACACAGGATGAACTGCTAGCATAAATGTTTAGTGGTGTTCTCCATAAATACTGAGACCCACTCAGGTTAATACAATTTTCTCCCTCGTAGCAAATAAAAGAGAAAAGTGTGTTTTACTCATTGAGACCATAACACAGAACTACCATGGGTCAGTCTAACAGGACTACTTTTCACAGAAGAAACACCACCAGGCAGCACAAATGAGATTCCCTTGTAGAGGATAAATACCAAACCTGTTTTCAAACCCACATGTCATTCTTAGTCAAAGGCTGACTGACATACAAAACAGCTGTCAACCTTTGCCTCTACTACTTGGAATTGTTTCCAAGGAACCTGCGTCACAAAGTATGCCTGCAACATCTAAATGCTCTTTCACAGAAATGACTGAGAAAGATACAGAGAATTAAATACTGGAGACAAGAACCTAATAATCTGAAACCAGCAACTGATACTGGGGAAGAATCCACAGAACCACAAGTATATAACAATAAATAAATACAATAAACATTAAATACAATAAATAGGAAAATTTAAGAAGATTTCTCTTACACAGATTGCATTCACAAACCTATTTTAAATACCAA
Organism: Heliornis fulica; assembly: GCA_013399135.1. NCBI lineage: Eukaryota > Metazoa > Chordata > Aves > Gruiformes > Heliornithidae > Heliornis > Heliornis fulica. The sequence goes on from VXBZ01006714.1 coordinate 208,834, forward strand.
AAGAATGGGTATTTAGCAGCACATTCCAATTTTACAAAGAGAAGTTAAAGCTCTTTACTGGGGTGTCTATGAATGCTCCCATGGAAATGATGTACTTTAATGATGAGTACTGCACAGGTTTCAGAAGTAGCAGCCAGCTGAAACTAATACATCCTAGAAAACCCTGATATTTGCTTAATACATTTTAGTCAGGCATACAGAAATGACTGTGTACTCGCCAGTACTTCCAGATCCAGCAAGGATAACACATAGCAAGCCCCATGGCTTACATGGGAGTCTACCTTCGTAGCTGTATAAAGCATAGATTTCTACCACTAACAGTGATGACATATTGGATCAGACACCTGTTACTGGTCCAGGATTCAATACTGAGGGTGCCCTGAGCCTTGGTCAGGCCCTTGGGAAGTTGAAATGAACACTTCTCTCGCAAGTTCATTCTGGTTTTTTTCTGCTTTTAAACAGCTACTTGAAGATGTGCAGAGGTTTGGAATGGCAGTCATCCCTATAGAACTAGGCTAGCATACAGAATTCACCCAAATTAATAAAAAAATGCCAAATCCATGCATCTGTGCTGAGAACAGACAATTCAGAATTTTTTTTTTTTCCTGTAATGACTATAAATTTAAGAACCCCCACTTCTCCACTTGGCTAATGTACACTGTGAAACAACTTCTAATATCTCGAGGATGTTGTATTCATTACTTGTAAGTACGTGCATACACAGCAAACAAATTGCCTTATCACACTGCCTAATACACTGTTATACACCAAAAAATGTTTTGGAAAGAAGTGATGCAAACTAGAATCTGCTGTGAGTGGTCCTTCCAATATCTGCTGTGGGAACATGAGTAAGTCTTAACTATATAAATAAATATCAGAAGTTTTGCTAGATAAGCAGATAGGTCTGAAATCTCAGTCTCCTTGTACAACTCTGGAAGGCTGAGATGTAAAGTGGGACATGAATGATCACTCAACCTTACAGCCCAGTTCACTCTCACAGTGGTGAAGGGCAGCCTCAGTCAATGAGGAACACACAGTTCATTTTTGTCATGTAATAGACATGTAAGGACTCCAAAAGCAGATGTCACTTTCTGAGCCACATCACACACAACATTACAATTATGGATGTAGAAATAGTAGGACTGTGAACACGAGATGGATGAGAAGGCTGAGGTAACTGCATTCTGCCCACTGAAAGGATTTTGGAGAGGACTACTGCAAGCTCTTTCTTCACTATCAATGAGGAGATCCAGAACCCATCCTTGTTGGACTCGCTATTTAACCCATCCTTAAAACATTCTCTTGCAAATTGTTGGTTTTTAGAGGTACTTTTGTCTTTCTACCTCTGTACATCTGTATTGCTCAACTCGTTTTGCAAAGTGATTCAAGAAACTGTCCTAAGTTACAAGTTAGCCTGAAAGACACTGCTCAAGAATTACAGCCAACTGTATGCCAAAACTAATTTAAATAAAAACCCCTGAGAGAAAAAAGGGACAATCTGGATGAAATATTCAGCGGTGGACTTAATAGGGATTTAGGAGTATGCATACAATAGAACGGGGCTGGTGCCAGGTATTTGAAAACATGAAGTGCTGATCCCCAAAATGGAAAACAGATGTTACGATTCTAGTACTAAGTGATTCTATTAAAAATTGCAATCTGTGTGGTAGAGTGGCATAAATAATACAACATGGCAATAATTTGCTTTAGCTGCATTGTATTATCAGGTAGGAGAGCCACAGTTATGAGCTGAAATATCTTAACGGCATTAACTTAAAAATTGTTACAGTGACGGGTATCTAGCTTTAAAGTTGTAACACATATGCAACTTCAAGCCGTGGCATCCACGGGGCTAAAAGGCAGAACAATAAAATGTTTACTTAAGTCATATTATGTATGTGTCAAAAATTCTCAGAAAAGTGACAGTTAGGGATGTACCAAAGATGATCCAGCTGCTAAAGAAAGGTTCGGCAGGGTAATGTGAGAAGAGTAATCCAGCAAGGTCTAAAACACTGCCAAAGAAGTGGGCTCAGAAGAATGTCCTGCTACTTGTGGTAGACCTGCTTTAGTGCTGTATATCGTCAGTAAATCCTAGTTCTAAAAAATGTGAGGCTACTGCTAACTGATTTTTAAACACTACTGTGCTGTGAAACAGACCTTCATGGGAGCCTCCCTATTTGCAGTTTGGATTTGCACTGATTTTGCCATCAAAAGGCACATACTCTTTCATCTCTCTGCTCTGTGGAATACATGGAAGTATCAAGATGAACTGTCTGAACTGCAGGTGAATTCTGAGGGTTAACTACAAGAGACACCTTTATTTCTAAGTTACTGTTTTTCCTCTCCACATTCTGAAAACCTTGGTACGTGAGTCTATGGGGTAGTAGTATAACATCCCAGTATCAAACGAGTTATACTGCTTTTCCCAAACATCTGGTCATCCTTCCAAAGTACTTCAATGTCCTTTGATAGTGAGTCCAACAAAAATCCCAAAGCACCAAGATGACAAACTATCTTTGCTTGCTGATATCTTTTCAGCATTCTAACTTGCAGTTGTTTTACTTTTTTTTGCCTTCTATAAAGTAACAAATTATTCAAAACTGTATTTTGAACATATTAGGATTTAAGCTGCTTAATACCATGTAACTTCTACAGAAAAAGCAGGATTCTAAGAATTACTAAATTCATACACTGACAGGAAATCTTTCATAAGAATTACTCAATCTAATGCCAGGGATTATTTGCTTCATTTAAGGAACAAGAAAAGTAAGATCCTACAAATGTCACATTCACAGTTTTGAGTTTCTTTGCCTTTTAAGTATTTAGAAACCTGAGCAGAAATCAGTTAAAATACTCTATGATTTATATTAGAAAAATACTGTCAGGGTAAGAAAATCTCCATATTGACATGAAACTACTAAAGTGAATGCTTCATCAATTACCCATTCTCAACACAGAATGATTAACTTTCACAAAGACCATCTGAACAGGTATTCTGAAATTCTATCAGATAGAGATTTGAGCGTTTTGATGTATGAATACTAGCTGATAAATGATAAAGCAAGTATTTAATCTAGTTGGTATTATCAAATATGTTACCCTTACAGTAACATGTTTTTTCTTGCCTTTTTTTCATGGATTATCTATGAAATGGTCTACAAAGACTACTGAGGCAGTAATGCTACCATGCAAACTTTCCATGAAGCTATTCTTCCCATCCTTCACTTAGAACAAGCCATCTACAGAATTAATGCAGTATGATATGGCTGGTTGAGGATACAGAATTTACTAGGACTCAGGATTTTGCAAGCTTTTGTTTAGCTTCTCATTGACATTCAGATAGGGAAGTTGGGATGAATGGGTTCTCACTATATCTTTTTTAATTAGGTATCACAGGCACTGATCTAAATGTCAGGAGCTGGCATTTCCAGTATTCATATTGTAAATATGCATCCATTGCACTATACAGGAACATCACTTTAAACCAAGCCAAGATGAAGCAGAATTAAAGACAGACTGGTACTAAAAGAATTGTTTTGAACTTCTGCCATTATATGATACAGAGAAAAAACAAACAAGAGGAAGAAAATGCTTTAAAGCTGACCTATAAATAAGGAATAACTAGAAGGTTGTGTGGTAGGGACCTCAAACATGGTTATCTCAGACCATAGCTATTAACTTGCTTTTTGTGCTTCTTGGGTTCATGAAAAGAGCTGAATCTTTTCTTAAGAAATCCTATGGGCTTTTTCCCCAGTTATCCTGATATTTCTATAACTTACTGTGTTTTCTTGGAATGTTACCTGACTAAACCATTCCAAGGATGTACAGTCACAATTTTGAATAAAACACCAACATAAAAAAGTGGTGCAGAAGTGACTGTGCCCTTGAACCATATAAGCAAACAGAAATACATAAAATGTGCACTATACATTTGCCCCTAAATGACCATTATTCTGTCATATCTGCACTATAGGATATATAGCCTGGTTTCTTGCCTTCCTCAAAGGAGGAATTGCCCCATAACAACTCACCAGTGATACATATGATGAATTCTGCAGTTGCAGCTTTTTGAGCAGTCAATAAATGTTATTCTTGAGGATATTCTGCCCTAAAACCAGTGTGGGAACAGTAAATCCAACACAAGTTCAGTATCTGAAATAATCTTCTCAGTTTTCCACTTCTCTTCCCCTACCCTAAAAACTACTATTTTCCTTTCATTCTCCTATGTGTTTATAGGATTATTTTCCCTAGTGCAGAACACGAAACACGTAGTACCTTATAGCTTATGGCCTCCTGCTATTATATTCTAACAAACAAAGCAGAATGCTCACTTAGAGACTTACTCACTGACCAGGATGATAACTGTATCTTTATAAAAACAACACTGCTGTGTATTTTTGTAACAGTTTCATTAAAAACCCACTTATCTGCAAGAGAAATCAGCTTCTGTTTTGTGACAATATACAAAGCACTTAATCTTCAAGCCAAGGAAGAGATTTGATGTTCTGGAATGTTCATACTGGTTATGGCCTAAGTACAGCCTGGAGATAAGTAGGAATTTGTGACTACATGTGCACAAGCAGTCAGAACGGTTGGCAGCTAAACAGCATACAGACAAAACATGGGATATTTACTTCTGGAATACAGGCTTGAATTTGAGTTGGCTAGAGGGGAAACTCCTGATCCTCAAGAGACACTTCTCAGATAAGCAGCAGATAATATACCTTGAACCTGACAGCATTATCTTTAAATCACTAAACAGCAGAACAGTGATTACATGTAATTAGAACCTCTGCATTAGTAAAAATTTTATCTGTGCAAAGCACAGGGATTCCCCAAGTCAGGGCTTGCTGTTGCAGGCATCACTGCACCGAGGCATTAGAGACAAGGCATTCCCCAAACCCGGTAACAACACGGCGCAGGCACACCCCTGGCACCATGAGATGTAAGGGCACCACGTCCCAGCAGCAGACTAACGCTGCCAGAACACAAGAAACACCAGGATGTCTGGCAAAGAAAAGGTTACAACCCACATATACAGATGCAGGCTAGAAGCCACCCTCCCAGCACCACAGCCTACCACCACTCCCAACACTACACAGGGACAATGAGCTGTTTAGGAGCCCATGGACACTGTCAGGAGAAGGGTGAATAAGCAGCCACCTTATCAGATTGTTTTTAAATCTGGTAGGATAAGTTTGCTAGATCAACCTGCAGTCATGCTGGAGCTGTGTGGGGAAACCCAAACTCCTGGATTTAAGTCCCAGATCACACCTCTGTTATACCACTATTTTTACTTGGCTTCCCGTATCCAAACTTAAAGCTGCTTTTGACATGCCACTCCTCAAGAAAATTATTTTGCAAGTGGAACCAAGTTCCAAATTGCTCATGCAGAAAGCAGGAAAAAAGTTTCGCTTTTCCTAGCACTGTAGAGCCAACACAGCTATGGGAATGTGAAAGTAATTTCTTTTTGGTTTGTGTATCAATTGAGTTATTAACTAGGCACCAACTCTAAGAAGGGCACTTCAGTGGCAGCTTAACTACATCTCTAATGCTCTTCTAATAACTGTATTTTCGGCCTTTATGAGCATACGAAGAACAATATAAATTTCTCATTGTAACTTACAGTTAAGTTAAACTTCAATAAATACTTTGTAGGAAGCTCTCCTTCAAGTATTTAAAGTTCAGAATATATATGGATTTCAACTAAGCTGACTGAAATCTGTAAGGAATCTCTGCAGCTGAAAGAGGCCTTAGGAGAAGCAGTCATTTGAACATCCACAGATCTCCTCTCAGTGCTGTCTTGATTCTGAGAACATAACATTACATCCTTCTGGTATTACTCATTTATACACTATAAGCAACATTTTCTTTCTCACTGAATCAATTCTGCCACCCCCTCCTCTGATGCAATCTCAGACATTCCTTTCTTCAGCCATTATGACCCCCCTCCTGTTGCTGCTTGTTGATATACTACTCACAATCTTCAGAGCAAAAATCACTCAACAGTGGGGTTTTTCCCTTTGGCTGCTCTATGTGTATTTTCAAACGGATACAAAATGCAGGCTGATCTAGTTACCACAGCTTAGTGTTTTTGAGCACGTACAGGATTGATTGTGTTTACAGAAAATACTCCGATCCCACCATTCAAATTGACTGCAAATGGTTCGAAAGATGGCAGGGGTAAGGGAGAGGGAGACAAAGGGGAAAATTGCAGAGAGCCCAGACACAGGCTGAATTAACTGTGAATGCATTTCTAATATTTGCTCAACTTAATGTATTAGTGAAGTAAATGCTGCTGGGTGTTTTTTGGCATTGTTTTATTCTAATTCCTTGCTTTAAATGCCTGAGCAGATCATTGGAACCATTTGTAAGTAATTTGCTTTTCCTAAACATAGTATTTGTTCCCTTTGTGCATTTTGTTCAAAATGGACAAGGCATTTATTATGTTGTTAAATCTTCACTTTAATTTCTAATTAACAGCATTCTGGTATCACTCAGAGGAGCTGTAATTTTTTACACAGACACTATTTGGAAAGTCCACGATTGAGGAAATTAAAATTCAACAACTGCACTTTGCAGTGTCCACTATCCCATGACTCACGGACTCATGGAACGTGCACTGCAAAGCTTTTACTGCATTTTATTGCATTGCCACGATGGAATTTTATTGATTTGCTCTGGGAAGTATCAGCTGTTCTGTTCTCTTGCCCCTACTAGCAAATTCTGAGCACCAAGGTTTGCTTAACCAAAGAGCTCTGCTTTACATATAGGCTCAACATGAAAATGTTTTCATGCCATTTCTGACTCTGAAATTCCACCTTTCTGACGTACCTGAGGCAAGAGAGCCCCATGCATTTTCTGAGGCACTTGTTTGCTGGCAGTCAGACTGTCATTCAGAATTTAAAAGCCTTTGGGCAGGAGCAAGACATAAAATATCAATGTCATTTACCACACTGCTGGAACACAACTGTGGAAGCTAAGAAAACCTGCCAGGGGAATCATGCCCTTCCCCAAGACTCAATTCCACTGCAACTGAAAACAGGAAAATTGTGCAAATAGTTAGGTTGAATAAGGTCTTGGGAAACTAAACATAAAAGACAACTCACCAGAGAAGCAGAAAGTGAAACCAGAATGTTTTTTGACTTGTTTCAGGTTTCCAGTTCTGGGTCTGAAGCTGCTTAGATTCAGTTTCACTTAAATCAACGTGAGTCCAATATAAGTTGGGTAACAAGGTTTGGTAAATCAGCCCACATGGCAAAACATGAGAAATGTTAAGGGTCACATGATGAAAGCAGGCTTACAAAAAGGGGCTGTGGCCAAGAAGGCAGATTGGTTCCTTTTACTGCTTCCTAAGCACAGTGTGAGCACCTCTGAGATTTCAGTGCTACAGCTGCATCTGGTAGTCAGAGCATGGCTGGCTAGAGATGCTGGCATTGCACTCCCTAGGAAGGTATCCAGAAGCACTACAACCAGAGCTTGGCAGTCACAGGATAAAGCCTCTTTAGCCTGGTTTCCCAGGCTCTGAAGTAAACAAAGCCAAGTTTTATTCCCTCTTCCAGACCTTGAGTACCACTCTTGGGAGGTTAGCTGTCCAGGCTCAAGGCTAATTTTCATAATGCAGCCATCCAGCCTTGAACCACAGAGCTGAGATACCTCCTGCCCTCCTATTTCCCATCACACGTGTCTGCGGTCAGCGTCCCATCACTGGTCTCTGTCCAAGCTATGCTGCAGATGCACTTCTAATTCTGAACCCAGTCCTGACCTCCTGACTTGATTTTCTTGCTAGATGTAGATCCTAGCTCATCATTAGCTCATCTGGACTGTTGGCTGAGTCTGGCAACCAGCAGCAGATCTGCCCTACTCGCTCTGGAAATGGGGACATGCACCCTTTTAGGTAAGGACACTGTCTGCCTGGTTGGCTGTGATTCTCAGCTCCAGATTTACCTTCTCCCATGCATCAGCATGTCCATGTTGCCTCTGACACTGTACATGAGACTGAACAATTTAGTATTTCTTTTCCCTCTAGCTGTCACACTACCCTACTACTCCAAGAACCTAGTCAATAGTAAAAGAGATCTGCTTCAAGCAATGCAGCCTGCTTCTGAACAGAAACAAATCACCAAAATAACCAAATCAGTATTACTCCAGACAGCTAAAAATCACTGAATAGAAATAAGCAGAAAATGCATAACTTTGCCCTTCCATCTAATCATCATGGGGAGTTTATGATGTGCAGTTTTTAATCTACATTTTACTGTATGTCAAGATGTAACACTGCAACCAACAGTGGCTCAAAACCTAGACAGTCGTGAAGCTCTTAGTAACGTGTGATGAGAAGAAAATAAATGCAGAATCTATCTGTTCCCACATGCTCCTGCATTCTTTTGAAAGTTAAAGAAAAGAAAAAAAAATCTTTGTAATCTAGAAATGTTCAAAGATTTGACAAAAAAAAAAAAAAAGAACCTTGAAAGGTTTTAAGTTACTTACCACAAGGTTGTATTGTTTAGCACTCCTGGGAACAAATGCTTGGTCCTCTCTCAAACAGGTTGGACCTTCTGGTGACTATTAGGGGGAAACCGAAAGAGAACCTGGAGCATGTGTAGCTGAGAAAAGGGAAACTTCCCAATTAGAAGAACTGTTTTCTGCAACTTGCAGTCCTCATGGAAAGTGAGGGACATACCATGGGACAAACTGCCATCTGAACCAGATCTGTGATCCACACAAGCCACTGTTGAGGATCTGAGAGTGCCTAACAAAGGTATTTCAGTAAGAACTGCAGAAATCGAGTAGACTCCACAGTAAGACCAGCAGAGTTTGGCTTTACTCACACTGAAACCAATGGTAGTATGTGCTTTGACTTGAGAGATTTCTTTCAGAATACTCATATTCTAATTAAGAAGGCAAAGTCTGAGAACATCTATTAACAATAGTGGAGAAGACAATAAATCCAAATACTCCAATCCACAAAAAACCATAACTAATCCCTGTCATAGAATTTGAAATTACATTTGATTATCCTCTGCCTCACCAGTCTGAGTCCTGTAACAAGACACAAGATTAATGATGTTGTCCACAAGGTGGCATGCACAATCCTCGTGAAATCAAGATGAAGTTCATTTCTTATACCTAAACACAAAGATTGCATTGCTCTTCTTTTCAAAATAGCCTCTACTACATGAGTAACAACTACTGCTATTTTGCTACCAGTAATATGTTCTTAAACTTTATTACTCAGTCCAAAGATTTCTTTTGGCTTGGGGGGCATTTTAACCTGAAATAAAACCTATACTAAGCTGAAATGAGGGAGAAACTCTCCAACTGATCTTTCTTGCATCATCTGCTCTCCTAATCTGGAGACCAGGTGGACTTCATTTATCAGTCACGAATAAATATTTTAATCCAAATTCTGCTGTCTTTCCTCACTGACTCAAAGGTGACATCAACTGGAAATTTGCCAAGTCATAGCAGTCAGCATCTTTAGGAATTTGACAAGCCAGAATTGTGTCAATTCCACGGTCTTCAGAACCCAAAGATTTCAAAGAAATATAAATAACTTTTAGTTTTAAGTGTACAGAAGTATATATACTTTTTTTTCCCCTCAGCTGTATTCTTGCTTAAAATTAAATGCCTCCCAGTAAGTCACTTGAAATGAATTGAGAGAGGTTAAATTAGGGATCACCTGAGCACTAGCTACTAGATTAATCTGGTCTTTGGGATCAGATGGGATGCAATCAAAGTGTGCCAATGGAGTTGGATGACACCACAGTGAGGTCACAGCAACTGGTGGCAATGCTCAGTGGACGGAAAAGGCAGTATTCATAAAGCCAAACTGGAGAAATCCAGACTGGCTAATTTGGCAATAAGGTGGGTGGATAACAGGTTGGATTGCCAGACTTGAAGGGTAGTGATCACTGCTCCAAAATCCAACTGACATACAGTTACTGGTGGCACCCCTCGGAAGTCCAAACTTAAAGAAGTTAACACTTCTTTAAGAATCTGGACAATAAGACAAGACTGTGCTGTCAGCAAATGTACAGATGATACCCAACTGTAGGGAGATTTCAAGATATTAGAGAGCAGGCTACTTAGAGGGACCTTGACAGGCTGGAGAAACGTGCAGGCAGGAACCACATGACGTTCAAATGCAAAGTCTGGCATCTCGGACAGGACACCTCCATGCACCAGTACAGGCTGGGCACTGGCGGGTGAGGAAACAGCTCTGAAGAGCTTTTCAACTGTCTGTTCCAACCTGAACCACCAACTAGCAATGGTTCTTTCTTATCTCATTAGTCCCAGTTATATCTGTTACTTTTTACAAGACAGTCATTGTGGAACAGGCAGTAAACTTGATAAAATCTGTTTAGGTGTAGACATCTACATTTTCACTTTCAAGAATTCTTTAAACTGAAACAATCAGAAAGATGCTTTTATTCTTTCAATACCAGATTTCTTTTTCTAAAGAAAGCCTTGAGCATCTCGTAACATCCATATTTGTATCAGACATCTCTTAGAAATGAAAAATTACTTACAACAATAAACTCAAAATTTTAAATAATAATAAAGGCCAAGGATGTTTGGCAAGAACAGTCCATTCCTCATTCTCTTAAGATGAACATTTTATGTCTAAGGTCTCCTACTTCTTTTATAACCAAGAAACACCATAAAAATGAAGTCAGACTTTGTTTTTTTTCTAAGTAATGGCTATGTAAGTAAACAGCTGAGAAATGAAAATTATAAAGTATGTCCCTTTATGCCACTAGTACGACTCCATTCACTCAGAACTCCAACCTCCAAGAATTTATATTAACATAAACTCCATTTCTAACGCTTGCAATACTGCTTTAGTTTGATCTTTACATTCCAGACTCCCCCTTTAGAACTTGTACAAGGAAGCTTGGATAAAGAGAACATCACAAGAGATAGTAACAAAAGAAGTCCCAACTTTACTTGTTCCATTCATCTAAAATTCAGTACAGGAGGTGCACTGGATTGGATACAAGACACCACATATTGCTTTGACATCTGAAAGCTTTGGCTCTTCATCTTTTTGGAATTACAGCTTGCCTTAGTGGACTTCCCAGACAGCCACAATTGTGTTTCCAGCCAGTTTTGGGTACTTCACCCCAAGTGTTCTTGTTTGTCTTTGATGCAGGTCTCTGCACTAGGGAGGACCCTAGTTTTTCTGGGATCCTCCATGGGTCTCCAAGCCTAACCAAGGCTGCCTAGAGATTAGCTGGATGGCTTTCTGCTCAACATATGAAGAAATGGGATAAAACACTAGTTTTCTCTGGCCACTGTTAAAACCTTTGACCTTCAGATATGAAGATACAGATTAACTCCTGCAGTTAGATGAGTATTACTCCTTTCATTGCTATCTGTCTGTGGCAGATACTAAATGAGACACCAATGAAGATTTTAGGACTGCTAGAGTAATTGCTAGCACACGCCAGTCCAGCCCCTCTCCTGGTGGGATGCCCACCAAACCTCATTCACCAGAGCTATTTGTAAATGAGCAGAACGATGCATATTTCCAGGAACTGCTTTCAGCTTTGCTGATCCCTGAGGGAGCCAAAATGTACGTGCCTCACAGCACTCCAACAGAACAGCAAGCAAACTACACCACACAGCCAGCTTGTTAGGCGTTTTACTGCATGGGGTACGTAGAGTGTACAAACAAAAGTGCAAGGTTCAGTGGTGCGTATCCTCCACTGGAAATGAAATAAAGCAGGTGTTCAGGGCAGAGGAACCATGTCTACACTTGTAGAGCAAGCAACACCTTCAGAAAACTTCCAAAGGCAGAGCATGACAAAGACACTACAGCCTGCTTGTCTTCAATATCTTGCGTGTCTCCAAGGTTGCAGCCTAACCCCCGCTGCTTTACAAATCAAAGGAGCAATGTTGAGAATTTACATTCGACCACAGGATAACAAACAACATTCTAATGGCTCTCACTTGATTTGTGGTTAGCTATAACCATAATTTTTACCCAAACATTTGATCCTACTTTGGCTTTCAAATATTTCCTGCTGTCCACAGACGTAATGCGCACAAATCTTTGATGCTATTTACAGCCCTTCACAAACAGATTGTGGTCGCATCCAGATGCCGCCCACTTAATCAATCACAGACTTTCTACCTGCACAATAGCTGTGCTTCATGTTGAACTTCATTCTGTCAGATAAATTTGAGACAATAAGAACAAACTATTCATTTTTGACAACCTTAAGAATCCAAGAGACATTTATTGCATCGAGATATGAAACCGTTAGATGAAAAAAAGCTTCTCACATAAAGACATATAGATATAAAGACTCTTTCACTAAGACATTCGATGGTTTCTTGCTGGCTGGAGAATTACTGGAGAGGGAAAAGGTTTTATTCCTGTTACAGTGGAAAAAGTAAAGCCATCCAGGAAAAGTAATCATGTGAAAAGATGGTCTTAAAGATATCAACTAGTAACAGCTAATAAAAAAAGATTAAAACTACAAAGCATATATCTCACACCGATACCTCTGACAGCAAAACCAATTTCTCTCACAGTGTTTTTGTTCTAAGGGAAGACACCATAAATAGGACTTGTAGCTCTCCCTGACAAAGAACCAATTTAAGGTTCAATTTAAATTGAAATTTGGATGGGATATCATCCAGAGGGACCTGGACAATCTGGAGAAGTGGGCCCATGTGAATCTCATGAGATTCAACAAGGCCAAGTGTAAGGTCTGGATCGAGGAAATCCTTGTCACCAGCACAGCCTGGGTGATGATGAGATAGAGAGCAGCCCTGCAGAGAGGGACTCAGGGGTGCTGGTGGGTGAGAAACTTGACATGAGCCGACAATGTGCTCTTGCGGCCCAGAAGGCCAACCATGTCCTGGGCTGCATCCAGAGGAGCGTGGCCAGCAGGTCGAGGGAGGGGATTCTCCCCCTCTACTCTGCCCCCGTGAGACCTCACCTGGAGTACTGTGTCCAGTTCTGAAGTCCTCAACATATAAAGGATGTGGAACTGTTGGAATGGGTCCAGAGGAGGGCCCTGAAGATGATTAGAGGGCTGAAGCATCTCTCCTATGAAGACAAGCTGAGAGAGTTGGGGCTGTTCAGCCTGAAGAAGAGAAAGCTCTGAGTAGATTTACAGTGGCCTTCCAGTACCTGAAGGAGGCCTATAAGAAAGCTGGAGAGAGACTTTTTACAAGGGTGTGTAGTGATAGGACGAGGGGGAATGGTTTTAAGTTGGAAGGGGGTAGATTTAGATGGGATATTAGGAAGAAGTTCTTCACTATGAGGGTGGTGAGGCACTGGAACTGGTTGCCCAGGAAGATGGTGGCTGCCCCCTCCTTGCGGGTGTTCAAGGCCAGGTTGGATGAGGCCTTGAGCAGTTGGTCTAGCGAGAAGTGTCCCTGCCCATGGCTGGGGGGTTGGAATTACATGATCTTTAAGGTCCCTTCCAGCCCGAAACATTCTCTGATTCTACGGTAAGGTGTACGACATCATGCTGATCGCCAGCAACGCTGAGCTGAAATAGTGAAGTAAATCAAGTAATGAAGTGAATCATCACTGGCTGCCGCCTTATTGAACTAAAGATAGCCAGTCAACTTTGAGACCACTACTCTATAAACACCTTGCTAAAGCTGTTTTGTACTTCTTGCACTTTAAAGTGGTCATGTTGGTAGCATTTAAATGGGAAGGAGATTAAGATGCCTCATCATTATACATTCCACTGAAAACCATCTATTGAAGGTGAGTGCAAAGGCTTGTAGACCTTTTTCTTCATTTGATCACACACAGTTCAGTGGGCAGTACTCATTTCTGCATGGGTTAAAAGAAATCTGTTTTAACCATTCAGGAACTTCTAGGCCATGCATCCAACCATGAGCTCATGACATCAATGCAGAGGGAGATGAGTTTCACCATTAGTTGGTCTGTTCACATATGTATCTGCTGCTACAGCATTCAAAAGCACACCTAAGGTCATCACACTTCCCAGTGGATCCAATTTTTCACATTCATTAAGGATGGGAATACTGTGATTCAAAAAAAGCAACCAAAAAAAAGTTCAGCTTTTTTTCCCTTAAATCTGAGCATTATATCTGCAACTGGAAGGTCCACATCCAAAAAAGTTCTAATGAGCAAGCAGTACAATAGGTTCTACTGGTATGCACACCTCTAGACTGCACCAATTTTTCACTTCAGAAAACATAAAACCACAAGAACTTTAAAGTTGCCGTCACTGATGTTAACTCTGTGCCTTTTTAAAACACCTCTTATCTAAGTAGCTAAAGCTAATGCATGTCAGCACCACCCTGATCATATCTCTGTATTATTGTTGGCAAGTAGCACTATGCCCATTTCAGGATGAAATCAAAGGTCCCTAGAATTCTCTTCAAAAGCTTGACACTTCAGAGAACAAGTGTAAGACAATATAACCCATCCAAAGATATGATGGATTCCCCAGTATAACATAACTACACCTTGCTGGCCTCAACAGACTGCATTTTAAGTTTTCTCCAAACTCTTACAATACCTTCCATTATTACATTCTGGTTCATGAACATCATAAAGAGCATAAACAAACTCTAATAATATTTGAAGACAATATCAAGGATGAGAACTGAAGGACACAAAAAAAGCACTTAGAGACAAGCATTCATCTCTACCCTCAAAGCAGCGAGCCCCTGCCTCCACAGCAAGTATTTAATTGTTTGAAGAAAGGTTCTACGACACAATGACCTCTATGATTCTGTTTTCTCCTGCCATGTAGGAACAGGAAATAGAAAAAACAGACTGGTAGGTTTTCCATCTCAACAGTGGAAAAGTACAGTCTGTTCCTTCTTAAATATCAGCAGTGGCAGAGAACACTCCACCATGCAGCAGACCTCTGGTCACAGCAGGAGTGGAATTCCCATTCAGTGAGATTGGTTCTGTGCTCTCCATCCTTGGTGCTGAACAGCTGCATAGTGCCATTTCAATTAACAGCCAATTAACCAACATGGGTGATTCTGAAAAAATACAAATGCTTTCTCTTTTTGAAGAAACTATATACTACACAGAGCTGTAACTCAGAAGAAATCTTTCAAACTTACAGGTTCAAGTTTTCAGCTTTTTATTAAAGAACAATAACAAAAAACTGTTATCCCTGCAAAGCTCTATTTGAGCTTGCAGTCCTCAAATACTACAGTTCTGCCCACGCAGAAAATAACAGCCCTTAAAACATAAAAAGAGGACAGCCAGGAAGAGTTTATTGCAAATTCCCCGCAAGTGGAATCTAAATGCTTTAGAGCTTTATATCCTCCTGGTGACCAGAAATTAGGAAAGGAGGCAAACGCGCCCTATCTCTGTTTTATGAATTAGGCTAAAGCCCATATAATAGCAGGCATCTGGGGTTTTGGCTGTACATCAATGCTGGAGGGGAAGATGTGTGAATCCCAAAGGGAGGAGAACACAAGAGCAGAGGATGTGACGGTATAACACAGCTCGTTCCAAGCGTGTGTCTGCATCACAAGTAGCAGAAACAGGACCGCCCATTTCCTATGAATGCAAGCAATACCCAAGAAATTTTCTTTCTGGAAGACTTCAGCCAGCTGCAGAACACTTCTCCTTAGGATCTCATCACAGTATTTTCCTCTCAAGTTTTTACAGACTTCACTCATTCATTCTTACCCAAATTATCTTTTCCAAACTAAAATGTTTAGCCCACTGAATTGTTGCTCTTCCATTCCTTTGCCATCTCTGTTGGTCTAATGGTACCTAGTTTGGAATGGTCCTATTTGAGGAGGGGAGGCCCACACACTTGAGGTGCACATGTGCCTCATGTATGTCTGTCTTATACACAGAACCACACAAGAGAACAACTTGTGTTGTTCATGTTATGGGTTTTTTTATCATGTTATGGCTTTTTTAATGAACTTTTAAAAACCTGTATGAGTGCTTGATCTCAAATACTCTTTCCCTGTTCCAGCAGAACTATTTCTCAATATCTTTTTTCTCCTTTCTCAGATATCTTGACATTTCAAAACAGGTAGAGAAACTGCAGGCAGTTTTACAAGGTGAAATCTTTCCCCAGAGCATCATCCCAATGGAATGCTCTTGAAAAGTGACAGCCACAGCATTTGGATTCTTCTCTGAATATTGAGGTGGCTGATTTATCTCTTTTCCCAGAGCAACTGGGTTCAAAGAGTTGCATGTAGTTTCCTGCAGTTCTTCGAACAATTTTTGTGCTATAAGGAAGATAAAAAGTGACTGATTTTTGAGGTACAGAATTCCATTCAGCTTCTGTATTCCAGCTGTAAATGCTGAAGAATGCACAGGGTGCAGTACACAGTAACAGACTATGCCTGAATGAGAAAGAAGATTTGAAATTATAATGGACAACTTGAGATCACAAATGCTACCTCAAATTGTATTTTCTTTGGATGTTAGTAACAAGGTGAGAATCAAGCTAAGTAAATCAAGGGCATCCGATTTACTACAACTTTTTTTTTTACAACTACCAAGAATTTCCTTAGTGTGCACTCAATGGGTGTTCAAATACTCAGATATGAGTTGAAGTTTTCTTACATCAAACATCACCTCCATTTCAAACACTGTAAATCAGTAAAACAGTTACAAGGAGTGTAATCCCATGTCTCCCAGATGACTAGAAAATGGATAAATATGCATCACAAGTCAGACTTGTGTTTTACAGCCCATAATCACCAGACAGTCATGTATTTGCTGTATCTCTTGTATCCCCCTGACTACCTTTACACAGATCCCACAGCTACAGTGCAAATGTTGCTGGTTCCTGCAAACACATTACACAAAGTGAGGTTTGCACTTTGTGTAATGTGTTTGCCCACACCATGGCTGCTGGCCTAGTCCTGGAGCTACATCCACACTGCACAGGGCATTCACACAAGGAAGTCATCAACCTGGTCAGTCACTGCAGTTTCATCATATTAAAGAATATATGAAAATATAAATAGATAAGCATATATAGAGAATATATGAAAAAGAAGCATCAAAGTTTGGGCCAGGTTCTGTGCCTCACTGATTACGTAAGAAGGGATTATGTAGCAAGTTTTACAACTAACTAGATGAGAAAGAGGAGAAAGGATAAATGAAAATGCAGCAGTTAATTCTGTCTGCTGAAATCTTATTTCCACTGCTTTTTATCATTATACCAAAAGGACTAGCTTTGATGTTGTATTATGTAGACACTCCCATCTCTAAACCTCAAAAGCAACAGGTCTCACTGAATAATTACTTTATATATCATTTTCAAATTCAGAAAATGCTTCATACAGTGACAGTACATACACAAGTCATACTTCTAAGAAGCCTGTGCAATGTAATGGTGGTTTTCCTTCTATGTGCAAACCATAAATCTCTGAATAAATGAGCTGCGTTGTTTCCTTCTTCCTTCCCTTTCTTTTTCAGGTTAACAGCAGGAGGTTTTACAGAGCAGGTACTAAATAAAAGCTGAAGAAATTTAATGGAAAACAGTGATCCTTGGTCAGGCTCCACATTACATTCCAAGTTGTATGTGTGCCAGTTTTATGGATGTGGTAGTGTAGAGATGTGACCTTAGAAAACCACTGATGGAAGACTCGCTAAGTTTTCTGAATGATCAGAAGGGCCTGGCAGAAGAGTCACTGCTCTGAATAGACTCTATCCATATAAAAACAAAGAGCTTTTTTAATTTTTTAATAAAAACATGTCAGGAAATGTTTTCAAATCAAAACACCGCTGCAGATTGTTTTACAGTGAAGCTAGCCTCTGTAGAGGTTTCTTTTATGGGCAAAGCTCATATACATAGATATATTCTATTCTAAGCACAACATGGCATTAGAAGTGCTGTGCTGCTAAGTTGCCACCAGGTTCATATTATCTGTCGATGCATGAACACTGCCAGATATTCACTCTATCAAGTGCACTTAATTATGTACTGGAAGAGTGCAGAGAGAGTAAGAATTCACATATGTGTATATATATAATAAAGCAATACAGCTGCATATTCTAGTCTAACATCTTAAGGACATTTTTTCCATCATCAATTACTTCAGAAAATGCAACATGTGTGTTTGTAAATACACGTGTCCCAAGTAAATGATCCTATCAAGATTTGCTTTGAATTCCATTTCCTAAACTAATCAAAGTTAGCTCATTGTTGGCAAAGCTTCATTATGTGTCTTTTTTGTTGTCTTCTGTTTAATTTACAAACACTATATGTGAGGTAGTGCATGCAATCCTATGCACCTCCTATTAACAGTGAAGATTTCTACAGCTGTGACTCTCAGGACACACTAAAACATCTCATCACAGATTTCAACAGGTCAGACAACAGGTATGTGTGCCCAATTCCACACATGGGACTGGTTATGCCCTGCAAATCTGACATGCCCATTCCAACATGCCAAAATCACGTATCAGCAACCACACACTGTTGGAACACTCAGACTCACACTTCATATGTGGACTCAGTGTAAAACATGGGCTCATACTGGTTGGATGACATATACAAATTTTATTTTCTGTTTCTTCATCCTGATCCTGTAATTAGATTTGCTCACAGTTCTCACTAAGTGGATTAGTTTCCAGGGTCAAGGCAGGAGGGGGTCCAGTTTGTGTACACTTCATCTATCATTAACTCACTGAGTCTATCAACTCAAGAGATGATCTGTAAGCCTTTTCCTGTTTTTAGCATCTTTGGAAACTTCAATCCATTAAAAAAAAAGTAAAAATTGTAGAAAGTTAGTTTGCAAAGACTTCTGGTTTTGAAGCTAATGTCTTCCTTTAATAAATCTGAACTGTGTTGAAAGTTACAGTAAAATTGAGAAGACAAGCTCTCTTGAAATGTTTGTTGTCTCATAATACTGTGATTTCTCATCCACTCACTCTTTAAAGGTCAAAGAGCACACATGCAGTGTCTGCAAGCTTTTTTCCAATTTTCCTTTGCACACAGCATAACAGCTAGCACGACTGAAACAGGCACTGACATTAAATTACTATCAGTGGTCAAAACAACCATTTGGTTTAAATTCCTTTTACAGCAATGGCTTCACAATCAGTGAATGCTTTGACTCTCAGATGAAATGCTGACCTGTTTCACTCTTTCTCTCTTTCACTGAAAAACAAGTTAAATTAACCTGAAACGAACATGTTCTGTTTAAACAGCAAAGTTCCAGCTTTAACAGATAATGATTTGGTTACCTCATCCAAAATCATCCATGGATTGTAGAAACCTAAAATCCCTTAGGCAGATATTACACTGCACAGAGATTACAGACAGGTAAACTAAGGACAAAGGAATTTCAAAAAATACTAATTTCAGCCATTAAAACTCTTGTGACCTGTTTTACATAAAGAGGATACAGCTCTTACAAGTTCTTTTTTGTGGGAAAGAAATGTGTGCAAATGTCTGCAGAATCCAACTCAGAGTTAAGTACCATCATGTGCCAGCACTGCTCCCCAGAACACACAAACCTCAGCTTTCTAAGCCGCTCAGACTTCTCCATCATAGACTTCTTTGTTCTGTAACAGGAGCCTTACAAGTTTTACCTGCTTGGTATGCACCAATAACTGTCCCTATGGGTATACTGTATGTAACAAATACTGGCATGTTTTGCAGTTTCAAAGGTAAATAAATAAATATTTAATATTTTCTGAAAAATAAGAGACTGTGTAAAAGGTGTCCTAGTACAGTATTCGTGCAAACCTGTCTAGTCCATAGTGTTTAGTAACACAGAAATCAAGAGCAGAGACTGTGTGAGCTACCCTTCAGATGGGGAGGTTACATTCACTGTCTTTCTAATAATTCCCAATGTGAAAAGAACTCCGGCCACTGCCAGCAGACTAGTCCCAACTGGCCTTATACTAGGGTTATGTTTATTCAAGTGTTCTCCTTTATGAAGGAAAAACTTGGCTTTATTTCAAGGTAAAGAAAAAACCTCCAAGCAGCAAAATATTTTAAGGACAGCTGTCTGATCTTGAAACAGCAGCTCAAATAGCCAGAGTATATCTGTGCAATAAACACTTACTCATCAGCCCTCCCTTTCAACTGCATGTATTTCTTTTTATCCACTGTGTTGATCACAAAAAAGTAGCACAGAAAACAGTGTTCTCTATTATCTTCTGGGACAGTTTTAATTAATTCCTTTAATTCTAATAAAATTTCAAATTCTGTAACAAGTGTTGCTCTCCCCCAGGGGCTTAATTGTGCCTATTACACCTAGAACCGTGCTACTGAGGACTGTGAGGTGCGTGGCCCAAGCAGCAGCAACACTTGATGGTGCAGGGGACCGATCTGCTGTGAACCCATCGCCTCCTTCACCTTCCCTCACCCCGCTCTGCTCACTGCCGCTCACCTGATGGCTTCACCTCCTCTCCACCTTAGCGAACCTACTTTTGAGACTACTCGCATGGATGCAATTTCATCCCCAGCAACCTTGCACACTATAATTTAGGTTAAATAAATATATATATAAGGCATATAGGCAGACCTGGTAACTATAGTAATAGCTAATATTTTCAAATGCTTTCCAATAATATCCCTGTTGCTATTAGTTCGTTATAGCTCTGCCAAAAATTAACAACCCACACTCAAAATTTCCTTGCCAGGTACTTGAAACAAGCTGAACCTTTCTTTACAAAGAAAACAAACAGTAAAAATAATTTCTTTTTTTCCCCCAGAAACTGAGGATTACACAGAATTTTGTGTTTTGTACATATTTTTTTAAAAGAACTTATAACTGGTTTACTCAGAAATTCCTGTATGATTTTGTTAAAGTTCAGGGGCTTAAAATTGGCAAGGAGGCTGTGATGTTAAGGATGTGCTCTTTTCTCTTCTTATGAAACTATGTCCCTGTCTAGTCAAGATTTAAACCCCCAAGTATCACCATGGCATCCAGTCAACACAGATTTCTTAAGCACTGGGCAGCACGACACTCAAAAAATACCCCAGCCCTACTGTGCATGCTCCAGAGTTTCAAGTAAGGTCAAGACTGCCTGCAACTGCTACTGTCATGAAGAAAAGCACACGAAAACAGCCTGCTGTCACTAAACCAGTAAAAGCAGCTCAGAAACACTGCATCTTATGGTACGTTACTGGGGAAGAGACGAATGACAATGACAAAAAGAAAAGCTGGAGCACAACTTAGGGGGAGCACAGTCTCCCAGCACGGGGACAAAAGAGGGCAAGTGGTTTACAACCAGAACCTGCAGAAACTGTAGCAAAGGATTCTGAGTCTTAAGGCTTTAGCTGCTCTGTAAACAGCTCTCATATCCAGTGCTTTTATCTAATGACTTGTAAATGCTTGCTGCCCTCTATCAGAGTCAAGGTGTTTCCATGGTGGAGTCTCTGGGGTTTGCAGCTTTCAAACTATAAAGAACCAAGGAAGTTCATATAGCTGCTCTAAAACTAGGAAAATGACAATATTAAAGTGTATCTTTCAGCTGATTGAAACTCTACTTATCCCACCCTCCCAAGCACTGTATTAAATCCCAAGGTCAGACTTAAGAGCTAGAGGTGCTAGACACACCCCAACACTGCACCCATACTATGTAGGTGGGGTGGCATCACCATCTGATAAAACACATTCTTTCTTAGTAGGAAAATACTACAGATTTTATTGAAAGGACTGGCTTGCCTCTTCATTGGTTAGACATTGAGAAACGCTCTTTCCCAAGGCTGAAATGAAAGCAGCAGAGTGCAGGCAGGCACTACTCTCGGCTTCCTACTTCTTCCTACTTCTTCCTACATCTTTCTCATTCTTTGCCAAGACAAGCTCTCATTTACAACAGGTTTTCATGGTCAATGGACTGCTCTGAAGGCTACATGGCCATGTTCATGTTCCATCACAGCACCTAGGTCTATGCCTGTTGGGGAGGGAAGTTTACAGACACCTAATAAGGCCTGAACTTGGCACTCCACTGGACAAACACTCCAGCTCTTTACATACAAGAAAGTTATAAACAGCCCATGGTACGAAGCATATTTCACCGTGCTTTCACCATTAGTCTGGCTACTTATAGCCAACATCCCTGTCCTGACTGTTGTTTAAGTGACAACCTACAGAGCAATCCTTCATGCTCAGGAGCAAGGGACTGAACTGAACCCAGCCTTCTCCCTGCCCTGAGCTGAAGTGGTACCCTCCAGAAAAGACTACATGAATTTTAACACTACACCTACCTGCTTTGGTGGTACTCCTGAAGCCAAGGGATTACGTAGCACCGATGTGCTGCAGCAACAAGAACTGAGCTTTTATTTCGAGAAATTTATATTCAATAATGAGAGATATTTTCCTAGCTTCACTTCTACACTAAAAACTAGAATCTATTGTATTTATTGTGCTAAGAGTAAAGTACATGCATCTTTTCCCCAGCACTTCCGTTCTTAGACTGTGCAATCCATCCGTTAGTAAATTAGCCGGCCTCAGGGATTATTTAATACACTTTCTCACCCACTGTATGCCACCAATTACACAAAATCTCATTTTCAGTTGTATTTTGGACATCAGAATCTCTTGTTCCAAACTACCAGTGAACTCACTGATGTAATTTAATTATTACACATTGTGTGTGCCAAGACGTGACAGTCAGGATTATCCACATAGTCTGCCCATTCTTGATCCCCAGCAAAAAACACAAAGTCAACTCTTTTAGGGCTCTCTTTAGGCTTACTCTCTCTGCTCCAAGGCCTGATAAACTGCATTACAGGAAGCCAAAGTAACACCACATTTCCATCGATGGTAAATGCACATTTAGGCTTTTGCTGGAATTAAATATTAGTTTTCCTCTGGCCCTAAACTGAGAATTTTTTTCCATTTAACTCTGCCTTTTAAAAATGCATCACTCTGCCATTGATTGCCTTTTAAATAAAAAATTGTTGATTTCTTTTATTTACCTCTATTGTGTCTAATGTGCTGTGAAGGCAAAACCATTACTTTTCTAGCTGCTGTGAAGAACTTGAGTCCCATTCCTTGTTCAATCCTACATGCTTTTCTTCCATCTCAAGTATGTTCAAGTATATTCCATCACTCATGTATCTATTTATTTATGGCTAGGGGAGGGAGCGAGACAAAATGATAAAAAACATGTTGTACTTTACCTTTTAAATACATTATCTGAGTACTGAACAGTAATTCTGCTACTTCATTCATTGGAAAAAAAATAATTTCTCACTCTGGCACACTGAGGGGAAAAAAAATGTATCCCTTCAGCGAGACACAGGTTCCACCCAGCTAGACTTCCCAGTGCCTTTGTTGAACTGGCCCCACACAACCAGCAGGCACTCCAACTGCTCTTCAGGCTGGCACAGCAATTCCAGCTGTCCAATGTAAACACAAATGCCCATCACAACATTGACAGTGCAAATTCTCTGACATCCAGCCAGCCTCCACAGACAACTGTTCTGTCCAAGACTATTCCACTTGCTCTGTCATCGAGAAGGCCACAGCTCAAAACTCTGAGATCATTTTTATGCTACTCCTTGCAGAATGAAGCATTAACAGAATTCAAATGCATTTTGATCACAACTACACACCTAAGCACATACAATTGAAGACAGAATTTAGTTTCTGTATCCTGATCAGATTCTAACTTGCCTACAACTTTTCGGTGATTTTGAAACAGCATTCAATTCCTCCTCAATGCTATTTAAGATTTTCCTAAATATCTACTCTAATTCCCACCACAATATAATCACTGACCAAGTGTAGAGACGGAAGGTATGAGAATAGCAGAGATGTTTTTGATATGCAAACCTCTACAAAAAACACTTTCTTTGAGGTAAAGACCCCATGAAATATAACAACAAAGGCTTAACTGAAAACAAGTACCTTACATTAAGGCACATGAAACTTGCACAATCCCAAGTAAGAATCCTTTTGCTAGTAAGAAAGAGCACATAGCTGCATCTCGTATTTTATTATTTTATATTTGGAGAAAAGGAAAATCCAAGAATAAGACAGATTTTACATACATGGGAGTCAGTATAACCTAATGAGAATATGGGGGCAACCTCCTTTACTTAGAAAACTTGTTTTAGAAAATGTATTCTATACAAAGAATAGAGGGGCCTAAGATCCACCTTATGTTATTCCTATGATTGCCAAAGAAATTATCAGTACCCAAATGCAAAATTAATCCATAGCAGAATCCTAGTTCTCTAGGATCTACTCAAGTAAAGAATAGCCAGTATTTCAGTCACTGAGATTATGTTTTCTCTTACAACAGGCAAAGCTGCAGAGGTATGTTGTGCTATGAGGACTTCAAAATTTTGAATGACAGTGAATTCTGTAGCCTAATATCTCAAAGCAAAATGCTAGCAGATAAATTAGTTACGTGCCTCCTTTTCCAATGTTTTTTTTATTTCAAACAGAAATTTTAGTCTAGGTTAAATCAAATTGAAACTAATAACAAATAACTTCAGCATAGAAGCATACTTATACCACCTCATCCTAGTTGTTTAAATATTTTGCACACTTACATGAAATAGAAAAGAAAGCATATTCCTAAAAGGCCAAACTACTTTAGACGATTATGGTAACAGTTACCGAATGTCACAACATCAACCATATGATGACTGCTAACAGAAAGCACCACCTGTCTGTAAGTTATGTGGCAGTCTCCAATGTATTTCTGATATCTGACCATGTTTCATAGGACCTACTGCTGAATAACAACTGCTAACCTATGTTGGTACCTGTCCAATAATTGCTAACACACTGGTTAAGTAGTCAGGTAAAGTGCAGCTTATATGATAAATCCATATACATTTTTGGATGACACAAACCAAACCTGCAGCTTTATGTCCATATCATCTTTCAGAGGCATAAGAAATTAATCCATATCTATGTATCATTTCTGATAAGCTGAGATAGAGTCCACTTTTGCCAGGTTTATGTGATTATCATACTCTGAATTTCTTAAGAAGCAGTCATTCCCCACAGATAAAGGGTGAGACTTGCAAGAGAAGATACAGAGCTGACCAGCCTCATCATCCTTCCAAGAGTCCATCATTTCATTTGCATCTATTTTCACTAGTGCTTAAAAGTCAACCCAGATTAAAATAAAAGAGATAAAGAACAGAATGTTTTTTACTATGCAGCTACCTAATGGTCTTGGGATAACAAACACGTTCTTGCTCAAGCTTGTTGAGCTTAACTAGACAGCTACTTTTCCAGGCTTTGCTTATTGGACTAGACTTTATAAGAGCTAACATGGACATGCAGGGCAGATGAAAAACAAAAGTCTAAGCAATTTTAGGAGTAATTATCATTAAACATTTTACTTACCAGGACTACTCAAAACTCCTGTACAAAAGAAACATCATTTTAATTCTACTAAATGCTTTAAAACTGAAATTTCACCTTAACCAGACGTAACTCCGCTGCAAGCTTTGACTGCTGTAGAGATCTTATTCTGCATAAGGCCCTGAATGAGGTCTTCAGGACTGAGCTATAGCTTAACAAGGTGTACTATGAATAAGCAGGTTAGGGGAAAAGTGTCACATGTATAGTAGCAACAAAAACTACAACAGAACCCAGTAAAATATGTTAAGACATCTGTGTTTAAGAGCTTTGAAAAGCTTCTGCCTTACTTTGTGGCATCCATTTGGGTATTTCATATTTCATAAACAGCTTAATAATTAGTTCTTGTAAAAAAGAAGCTAACTATAGCATCCACCCACATTAATTTATACAACTGCAGAAAATCCCCAAATGCCTGAATAATGCTGTCATTCCTGTCCTGCAATATGCCCACTCATTTGGTGTACACATGCAAAAAACCCAACAACTCTACTCATTTCCCTAGCAAAAAGTAGCAGAAAAAAAGTATCTGCAAAAGCAGGTAGTACAGTGTCAATAAAATTTCTGGCAAAAGTAAGTGCTTCCAATTAGAGAGACAGCCAAAAGATATACGAAAACCGCCAGCAAAATACTAATAGCAAGCAAGGAAAGAGCTGGCCAAGAGAACACACTGTTTGGTTTCCTCTCTGAGGAAGGAGAGGAGGAAGAGGTGAATTTCCACCTGGACTAAATTCATAAAAG
Organism: Heliornis fulica; assembly: GCA_013399135.1. Taxonomy (NCBI): domain Eukaryota; kingdom Metazoa; phylum Chordata; class Aves; order Gruiformes; family Heliornithidae; genus Heliornis; species Heliornis fulica. Next base: position 234,859 of record VXBZ01006714.1, read on the forward strand.
AGAGCAGAGCACAGAATTCTGGCAGTTGTATTTTCTGTTATACTGAACCAATATGCTGATCAGATTTGCCAGCACTCATGTCAGCACCTGCTTTCTGCAGTTGTACCCATGTAGATAATCAGGAAACAGACTGATTCCAGTTCCTCTGTGGTTCCAGACTGCTGCCCGTTGCTGTACGCAGGCTGGAGCCTGGGTACAGCAACGGGCAGCAGTCTGGAATCACAGAATCACAGAACCACCAGGTTGGAAAAGACCATTATGATCATCACACCCAACCACATCTGTCCTAAGCCATGTCCCTAAGCACCTCATCTGTCCATTTTTTAAATACATTCAACTTGCTTCAGGATTTTACTGTAAAAAACCCACTTTATCCTTCCATAAGATACAGTTTTATCACTTTAATGTTCTACATCTGTACAAACCAAATACAGTTCTACTATCCATTTCCAGATATGAACAGGTCTATTCTCATTTATGCTAGTTGAGCCCTTTTCTTGAATCTCATTTCATCTATTGGTTCAAATTACTTTAAAAGGAGAAATAAAACACAGTATTAGGGCAAATACTGAAATACCACCATAGTGATAAGTATTCTTTCTGACTTAACGAGGACATATTCAAAATACTAGCAAAAAAGAATCTGCTTCATCAAGAGAGCTGCAGACTATTCTTTAGTATTTCTCTCTCAAGTATTTTTGTCATCTTCCAGTATAAAATGATTTACTTTCTGGATACAATGAAGACATCACTTACTATAAAAGCAGAAAAAAATGAACACAACATCAGATTTTGTATGCTTCTCGAAAGCTGGTAGAGAGAAATCTGCAAAATCTTTTATATCACTGCTTCCTTAACCTTGAACCACTCGTTAACTCACACCCACATCCTCTTTCAGTGTATTTTCTTGAGGAGTCAGTGAAGACTAGACTAGCCCACCACTGATCCTTGTAGCCAAAAGAGAATTTTTGGAACACCCAGATGGGAGGGAAGCTCAGTCAAATTACCAATATTGTTACTGTAGTTGTGGTGATTCTTTTTCCAAAACCAGAATGTCAGTAAAGATTAGGTAAGAAATGGAAGAACTGACAAACACAAATTACAATAGTTTTCTTGCACTTCTACTTAGTTCCTCTTTGCAGGGTAGGATATTAGTGGAATTGGCACACCATGCATAACTATCTTCTGATCATATTTAAGAAGCAGACAACCAACTGTTTTGAATAAATAACTTCCTTCTATGCATTTAAACATCTATCTGCTGAATCCTCAGTAAAGCCAAGATACAATGCTTGACACATTCATGGCAATTTTGGTTACCTCTTACTACCACACAGTTTCATAATGCTTAAGAATCCAGCATCTATTCTACTTTTCTGGAATGCAAATCTCAAAGCTGCTGCAGCTTCCAAAAATGCAGTATAACAATTCCCTTTCAGCCTATGTGCTATTTATTTTCAAGTATAAAGTGAAGTCTGCACTAAGTTGTTGGGCTACAAAAAGCATAGTTAAAAAGAACCTAATGAGACTAGCTATAATTTCTAGCATCTCTAACAGCTAAATGTATGGCACTGGCTTATGTTTGGTTAAATTGGTCTGATTAAATCATTTACAGCAACTGAAGTACATGACCTACAAATCTGAGTCTCCTTTATTGTGACTGCACACCGAATATCTGCTGAAACTAAAGATAAAGGAAATGAAGCAAATGGCTTCCACAGTTTAAGCCTGACTAAAGTATGTATCGGTATTGGAATTCAAGAGTTTGCTGGGAAAATTGTCTTTGTTATCTTTAAGCCTTTCACATCTCAGCCCTAGTGAAAGAAAGGAAGGAAAAATAAAAAAAAAGAGGACAAATAGTTCACATGCAGGACATCCTTCATCCAGTATGACATGCATGGGAGGATCTACCCAGCCTCTATGAAATTTTACACTGGTTACCATATATCATTGCACTTAACAACTTGACTTGCGAAAGCAGCAGACAGGAATTCAACTCCTAGGGAGAGTGAATGATTCCTGAACACCCAACATATCTACACAGCACATCTGTGTGAACTTGAAAACTCAAGAATTTAGGGTAAATACCCTCATGAAGATTCACCGTCCTTTACCACCAAAGTGTCACTTGGAAAAAAGTTAATCAAATTTAAAAAAAATTATGTAAAAGTTATTATCAGGTCTTGTTCATGAGCTGCTGACAATTTTCAGTATGCCCTAATAAGATTCACAGGGTGAGCTCCATAGCAAGCCATATTTTACTGTGCATGTTACTCCTAGAAAAACCTTTAATCTGCTAGATAAAAATTGGAATACTTTTTTCTAGAATTCTAAAACTTCTCCTTATCATCAGTGAAGCTGAAAGTGTATTATTATTATTATTGTCGTCATCATTGTTATCATATTTCTTTATTACTATAATAATCACAATCAGTTCTAAGACAAGCCATTCACAGAAAAGTTTCCCTGCAGTGTTAAAGTAAAAAATAATAAGGGTTTAAAACTTTTAATTGGAGAAATGTATTACTGCAACCCTAACTACAAATGTAACTTTAATCTTTAGAGAAAAATCACCAAATATATGGAATGGAATTTGTAAGTAAAGACAATTTTTCAGTGCCATGCAGCTTCTCCTTCCACACCCTCTTCTCAATCAGTGTTATTGAAGTGGAAAGTAATTGAGCCATCTGATCCCTGGGATTAATTAAAATTTAAAAGATTAAAAGTATACTTCAGCAATTAAGAATTAGATTTATGTCCTTAGTTATCATTCTGACATTGCAATCAGTCATTACTACTGTCCTGCCAAAGTATGTATTAGTTACATACTAATGGGCAGTTAATAACCTTTTTGTTAATTGTCATTTTTGTTGAAAAGCAGAAACATTTGACTTTCTGTTGACTGATGTGTTTGACCTAATATTTTCATTATTTGTAGATAAATAACTTTAAACAAAATTTTACTGTTTTGCAATCCAGATTTTAATCTCATAGGTTATTACTAGTGTGCTCTACCTATATGACAACTCAAAGACAATGTAATCACTACTTGTAGGGGTAATTAAATGAAAATTAAAATTTTTCGCATTTCTTGTTATTTCCCACTGCTAAAGCCCAGCAGTGCTTGTGGCAATGACAGTTACAGTGTGAGGTACCTCTTCACTGGAAAATTCTCAGGTTGCAGGTTGGGTGCAGATGAGTTTTTGCCAATGTGCCGCCTGCTCAAGAAGTGAGAGTGAGCTATGTGGTAGTGGGACCATTGTACAAAGACGTTATGCTACAAAAGAAGATTCCATAATCCCATGTCAATAACGGATCAATCTGGATAAATCCCCTGAAGTGCAAACTAATGTCAAGCAGAAACAGAAGTTTCCACTACTCTGTACTCTGTAGCAAAAGACCAAATAGATATTCAAGCACATGGTTAAGAAGACAGTATGAAAAGCAATTCTTTGCTCCTCTACTACACTGAGCAGGATCAATGACCAGGGAATTCAAGGAGTTTGTGCAGGGAGCACAGACTTGCAAAATGTAAGATCAGGAAACTATGAAGGCCACAGAACTTGGCCTATTGTGTACTTACCGTACTACTTTTAAAATATTTCCTTTCTGAAGAATTTACCCCGGATTGCAACCAACATGTCATACGAAGCTGTAAAAAAGTTACTACACAATGTTACTGCACTACTATTTATTTATTAAAAATCAGTATGCACATATTAGAAATTCAAAGAAATCAGGATATAAGTCTGCCCATATGCGAAGATTAGTCTCCAAAAGAACTATTTCTATTGTTCTAGATAAAATGCATACAGTCTCAGGATAAAGAAAAGTCCTATCATCGAGACTTTTAGAAACCCGATGCTGGAATTAAGAAAGAGCCTAAATATTCTACTCTGTACCCTGGAGCAAAATTAGCAGCACTTTGAAGTTTTGAGACAAAATCTTCAAAGTCTGCCTAACATTAACAAAGAGTTGGGGTTGAAGTACACTGTTTAAAAAGGACTATGAAATCTGAAGGGCTGAATAAACTATCTTGGTTTAGGATCCAGTCCTTCCATCCCCTCCCTAAAGCCCTGTGTGGCTCCAGACCTCCCTGGCCGACTTCCCTTCCTCCTAGCTTTGGCCACAGGATACACCACGGGATTTATATCCAGAGGCAGGGTTTCAGGATGCCAGGGTTCAGCATGAGGTCTCAACGTTTCCCCGTTCTGTTTCCACATTCCTGTACGTTCTCCAGCACTGTGCAGAACACCACAGATTAGAGCTACTGCGGTACCTAATCTAACCACCACCCAGAGAACAGATACACTGCTCCTAAAAAAGCAAACACTCCTCTACAATTCCTATCAACCACCAGGCTGGCCCACAGTAACATTTCAACAGGCTGTGTTCATGACATACCCAGCCTCTAGGAGGATGAAAGTGCAAAAACTAATTTCATATGAAAAATTCAAAGCCTCGGATCCTGGTCTGTGTTAAACTAGTCAGTTCCCTCGTACAAATAGCTAGGAAGATACTACTGACATATTTTTGCCTCTCCAGTATCTTGCATTTTGCTAGGACACAGTCTCAAAGGACAAGTGGGTGTGGACCACTAATATTCTGATTTGTTAATATTTAACTATTGGTTTGTACTGCTGTGACAAACCAAATGCTCATCTTGGTACCTGAGCAGTAAACACTTTGATAAGGAAAACTGTTCTGTATTTTACTGGACAAACTTTTAATAGAAGTTTTAAGCAATAAATAATCTTAATATGGACTTTTTGCACATTTATTGTGCTGGTTAAATAAATAAAAAAATTCCTGGACTTGATTCAAGGTTTTCGTATTTGTGGGATATTTGCCAGTCTTTTTTAAAAAGACTTTTAACTTAAAGCAAGAGAAAGCAAGCACACTGTTACATTTCACAGAACATCTATTCTGTTACCACATGACAAAAACACTGACCGTACTAATACTCTAATTCATTGAAGAGTATCTCCTTAAACTTGGCAGTAACGTACAAAGAATTCCAAACGTAATTCTTAATGTCCCCAGCCCCAGACACTGGCAGAGTTTAGAAGCCAGGCTCTCTCAGAAGGAATGCTTTTAACTTCAGCACTAACTGCGATGAAATTATTGTAGAAAAAAGTGTATTTCCTTTTTTCTTCACCCACCCACTGTCTCCTGTGCAATTCCACGCAGGGTTATAGAAAACTCTATGTTCTAAGCTCGGTGATCCAAATTCTTCAGTCTTTACTTAGGCAAATCTCCCACTGAAATCAGTGAAGTCAGTGGGAGTTTTGCCTGGGTAAAAACTGCTGGGTTTGGCTGAGAACGTATGTGGCTCTGTAAACTAAGGGGAATGTGAGGAGACTCTGAGTTAAAGTCATTACTGCATGTAAGTAGCTCATGTTTCCAACCACAAAAATTATAAATGACTTTACAATGTACAAATGAGCATCGTAATAATTTTGTATTACTGCATGTTGTGGAATGCATATGACAAAAGAAAAAGAAAGTTTGTATGACTACTGACAAAGTGACCATGGTGACACTAATTCTCTGTGCAGTTACAGCTTTTCAAGTACAACATCTACCTTATCAACCATGGAAAAAAGAAGAATCTGGGACTTAAATTAAAAACTCTCATTAAAAATTCAGGCAGTGATTTCTTGAACATGCAGCTCTGCTTAGAGCTGGGAATCTCATAAGTGGGAAGCTCCTCTTAAAGCCTCATATTACCTCATCTTACCTGTGCCCTGTAAGCCATGGGATACTATTTTTCTGTATGTATCATAGCCCCACCAGAAAAGTGTGGAGAACATCTGAGATATACAGAAAGATTTAGGTTCAGAGAAATGCTTCACAGAAAACAAAGCAGCCTGTTACTTACTAGGTAGAATATCAGTGTTGTGACATGCTGATTCTGGGTCTTCAAAGTGTCTGAGCATGCTTATACTCGCCTGCATACGTGTATTCTCTCTCAGATGGATGCATGTGCATGCTGTGTGAATTTGGTCTCTGTTCTCAGATTTGGACAGCCCTATACTCCATCAGAGTTGTGAGAAAACAGGTTTGGGTTTAAGAGTGAAAACTGATTCAAACTGAAGTGAAACAGTTTGAATTAAAAAACTTTACAATGAAGCATAAATTTGACTAAATCGATTTTAGGCAACCTTCAACATTCCAAAGATCGATGTTTTAAGTACCATGCTTCATTTTTATTCTGCTCTGCATATTTCCCCCACCCCATTTTCAAATTCATAAGTAGGTTTCCTGTCCTCATAAAACTCAACTTTGACAAATTAATAGTAGCTTGCTGCTTACTTTGAGCATGAGATGTTACTAAGACATGCATGACATACCACTGTCAAAAAACCTTCAAGTTCTGCATTTTTTAAAGTCCTACTCTTCTGCTTTGCCTGTATGCACAGGACAGTTGGACCTGCTACCTGAAATTAACTATTACAGACATTTGTGCCTCTTTCTTACAGGATCAAAGGATTTAGACCACAGCAGTATTTTTAAAAATATTTGTGTAAACTGCAGTACTCTCTACACATGATCTTTAGAGAAATTAACTGGCTTGCTAACTGCTGCAAAGTCCTCAAATTCAAATCAGAGGAAGTTACATGTAAAGAACTCTTGAAGCTTTAAAAACATTTTTCCCCATATTTAGTGCATTTCAGAAGGTTGAAACCTTCCTCATGAAATGATGGAAGTGGATGAACTACACCAATATTTCATTACCCCACCATTCTTACATAACTGTATGCAATGTGACTCCACTATATAAAAAAATAAATTAAAAAATTAAAAATATTTCTGACATTTAAGGCCTAAAACCTTGTTGAAACATTTTATTTATTTATTGCATTCCAAATACTAGAAAGCTACATTAAGGGAAGCCTTGCCTGCATCAAAATCCTATGTCACCTATCGGTCAGTGAGTGCCCTCGGCTACCACCAATTGCCTTCTCTTCCAAGGATACTGCCACTGTGAGTCCTTGTAGAAAGGGAAAAATATCTAACTTTCTCATCCAAATCAAGGCCTTGTATCAAAATATAAATTAGCTATACTTAAAGGGGAAAAAATAGATGCAAATGGTATTTCCATCTGTAAGGTATATATTTTTCTCACACAAAAAGTTGGTTTTGGTATAAAGAAAGCTGTTGTCTCTGTACCCTTAATATTTTCAAGTAACTGGAACACAAGGAATTACCTCCCTCAAGTTTATCCAAAAGACTTTCCATTTGGGATGGAAGCCACATGTGGTAATCTGTTAGGATGCCAAGGCCTCAGAAAATCTGGGCAAAGGTGGCAAAAATTAGGGAATCTGTCAAGTCAGATGACCCCGCAAATGGATTAGCATGCAAGGTTACAATGCACAGAAGCAGCCAGGATGGATTTTATCTGGGAGATTAAGATGAAAAGAATGTATTAACTTGTGCCACTTTAGTGGGCATAGACCTCCATGGCACTTTTGCCCACAGGGTGGTGAACTCTGCTGCAGCAGGTCTTCCCGTCAGTTATGTCTTCACCTGTTTTACAACCAGGAGAGGAGCTGAACTCTCCACGTTGCTGATGCAGAACAGTGCATTTCTGAAGGGGCAAATCTTACAGCAACAGGAAACAAGTCAGAGAACAAATAATTATTACTACTTCATCATTCCTCATAACTGGAAACCACTAGCTCTTCAGATGAAAAATAGATATGCTTCTATCAGGCTGCAATGACAGATCTTAGGAAGACACAGGCAGTTTTATGGTCTTAAAGTGTTCTTCACTGAAAGGGAAACTTGGAAGTAATAAAGCATTTTCTTAAAACTGAAGCCCGACCACAACTGCTGCCAATTCAACAGTAAACTGGCTTCAAGTATGTGGAGTCAGATGGTTTCAGCTTCACCACTGCAGGGAAACCAGCTCTGTAGCCTGGCACAGCCGCTACCTGGAAATCTGCCACAATTGTGCATTGAGTTAAGCTGCAGACAGACTGTAAGGGCTGAACTTTAAACCATTTGTATTTTTAACGTACACAAATAAATTTATAGCTGCATTAAAAAAATGTCATGCTTCAGGGATTAACCTCTAATAACCTCTCTTGCTAAGTTAACAAAGACATTTAAAATCTGCCTCTCCAAGTTATACAGGACTCAGGTTAATGAAGGCAATTCAAAAAGAAATTTTAGGGCCTCATTATATCTAATAAGGGATTAGTGACACCAGCAATTTTGAAGACCATTTGTGGACACTTTGATGCTGCCCTGTGGCTTGGGACTCCCTCACTTTACCTCAGGATGCCCAGATGAAGGTAAGTTTGGCAAGGTGAACAGAACGTCACAGAAGCGAGTAGCACGGAGGACTTGAAAATGGAATACATTTTCAAAATGCCATGACATACAGCTTTCATTGTGGACATTCCAGCACCTACCATTTTAGTGTGTCGCTGTTTAACAGAGGACAAAAGCAAGGTCGACCGGGCAATGCAATCTGGCTTAAGAGTGTAGTTACCCGCATGAACTAGGGCTTACCAAGGACGAATGCCTGTGGCTGAGCAGCACGTGTGTTGCATGCATAATGCAGCTGAACTATAGACACTACCAGCAGTTTCCTATCTCTTAAGTCAAGCAAAGACAAGACAAGAGACATATGTCAGAACAGGGACTGGTCATTGGGAGGTTTTAAGATCTGACTGGTTTTAAGCACAGGGAAAACTTAATGGCTTACCTATATAGGACAGGCACCACAGTTTTTGACAAAAGATTCTGTAGAAGAAAGCAATCCTACTAAGCACTCCAAGTCAGAAAAAAATAGACAGTTGAAGCCCATCTGAACATCACAACTTCAGAAGACCTTTATATGAAATATCTAACAGGACAACTGACAATCCCTATAGGAAAGGCCCCTTAAATCAGGGTCAGCAGGCACCATCTAAACTGAAGCAGCCACAGAAATTAATACATTGACAGAAGAAAGGAAAGCTGGCGAAACAATTCTGATGATACTCCAATCAGAAAAAATCTACCACATCAGAAGCTTGTCTTTTCTTAGTTGTCATTGTAGAATGGTTTCCTAAAGCACTCTTAATTTTTAAACAGAAAATGCAAAGGCCTTACAGAGAAGTTCATAACCTTACATATTTTGGTGAAGTTGTCAAATACTCAAGACTATCCACGTCGTGTAGGTCTATTTCCAAACAAAACCCATATTCCTAAATTTAACAGAATCTCAGAACCTTCAAGATATCAGTATCTCAGAACCTTGAAGAACAAGAGGAAAAAAAAAACCCCAAAAAAACCCCAAACCCCCATAAAAGGTACAAGATGGAAATTGTCAAGTTTAGAAGAAACACTGTAAGATAAACTGACCTCCAACAGAAAGTTGGATATACTTACCTACAAGAACAATCCTAATTTTATATTATCTGTATAACTACTGATGCTTCTATTTTTTTGTATAGACAAAACACTAAAAATACTTAAATTGAAAAATACCAGTGAGAAACTAGTTTGCTTAGCTTCAAGAACATGAAGTTTAGTTTGACTTCTGACCATAAACTATAAGGTTTCCACAGGTTGTATTTTATTTGAAAAAGCTCCACAAAATCCCAAGAAGCATTGCACAGGATAGAAGTAAAAATAAAAAAAAAGACAACCCAAGAAAACCCCAGCCACCCACTGGTAAAGCAATCTGTTCATGCATCTGATAATCGACAACTGCTGATGTGACTTCACCAACTGTGAGGTGCAGTTTGGGCTTTATGAAGCCTACACAAACACACATCAAGGCTTCAATCCATTCACAACTGTGTATACTTAATCAAGAGCAATACTATATTGTATTTACTATCCAGAAGATGTTATAAAATACAAATGATCAGTGCATGTTCACAGGTGTGAAGGACACAATACCAATAGTCTATCAAGGACGATTTGGCAATAACTCAAAGAAAAATGAGTGAAATGCAGCTTTCTGCATTTCACTCATTTTTCTGATTCAGGAAACTGAAATAGTACATCCTGATGAAATGCAAAAAAATGACAGAGACACTAAATGTTCGCCTTTATATGTCCCCCTAAATATACTGGCAAACATGTGGGGGTGGGGTTAAATAGAAAAACAGTTATTACTAATTTTCTAGAATAACTGTATCACAATTACTGTTACATTAATTCCTCATGGTTTAGACAGCTTCAAACTTGTAAGACCATAGTTTATATGCAAAGTTAAAAGCAGACAAAAGGGGGAGATACACAAGGGAAGCACGCATATAGGCAAATATCTCCATAGGCAACCAAAAAGGAAAACACCAGCCAAGATATCTGTTTGGAAGAAATAAGCATGAAATTTCTTACATAAATTTTGTAAACCTCCCTGAGTGTCACTGCAGTGATCTTCGCTTTTAGGGCCTAACTGCACGTGTACGCTCCAAATATCCTAAGATAAAAGTAGAACATAGCCAATATTTTGAACTAAAATATGACAAGACTTACCAAATGTATAAAAAATATGAAGACTTGATTTTTAATTGAGATATCTGTGGACTGCTATTGGTAAATCAAAGTGAAAAATTATTATTTCATCTTTAAGCAAATTTTATGAGAAGGAAAAAAAACCCACAGGTATTTATTGCTGTGAAGAAAATGTCTCTGCTGTCAGCCTGCTTGCCTATAAAACTGTAACAACAGAAAACTGAAACCAAACTCTCTGGGAAGTAAACTGTACCTAAAAACCATCTGCCATTATAACTGGACAGCACTCTGAATTTTGCCTCTTGTCCACCAGAAGTACTATATCTTCAAACAAACAAGCCACCCTCCAAAACCAAGTCCCACTCAGTCACACATACCGCCCATTCTACCTTAGAATCCTTTTATTATCATTGCTGTAAGCCCTCTAAAGCGTGATTTCAAATCGGATAAAAAATTAACTACCTCTTCGTCCTTTTAACAACTCAGGGAGTGAATAATGTATTAATGGTGCTAAGCAGACATCACCTGATCTCTGAGACAAAGGCTTAACAGCCTCAAGGACACAAAGCAAATCATGGCAAATGTCTGGATTTTTATTTGGGTTTTTTTTCCATCCAGGTTGGGGGAAGGAACAGGACACAGACAACAATGACACCAAGGCATTCAAGTATAAAAGAAGTACTTTCACTATGGTAATACTTAATAATACAGTGACAGTAATACTTTATAATGACAGTGACACTGTCACTGAGGAAACTATTGGGAAATCACAGAAACCATGCATCTTGTTTCCTTCCTTTTTTTGATTTAGCTTTAATTCTGAAGTATCAGAAATCAGCAGTGAATGAGGATCAATTAACCAAAGAATCCTGATTCTTGTATGGACAAGCAGAGTTGGTTCTAACATGGTCTCATCCAATGAATAAACAACTATCAAAGCAATAAAACTCATCAATGTTTCTCCCCATTATAACCTGGTTAGCTTCTGATAATTCTTAAAGTGAACTATTGAATTCTGATTATTTTTTTTTCCTCCCAAACATAAAATTGTGAGTAGCTTTGAGACATTTTTTTCTTTGAGGAAGAAAAGAGAATTTCAAACAGGAAGAACAGATGGGATGACTTCATTTTTAAATGTCACTAGAAAGTCCTCCTTAACAATGTCTTCACTATTAATCTCAACATTACTTCATAAATCGCACTTGTCTGAAGACATTGTTTACCACAACATCTGAGTCTCAAGTCAGTGTGTAAGAAATACACACTTAGAAAGAATCATTTACTAGCATGCTTACAAGTCTCACATAATTAATTTTAATTAATAATTCATTTTTTCTTTTTCCTTTGTTGCCTGTGGTCTTAACACTGCTGGAAAAAAGGTTCCCCTGCCTGGTGTGGAAATTCCCATTATCTTTAAAAAGTAATGCACTATGGTCCTATGCTCACTATGCTCCTACCTGAGCAAGAAATGAATGAGGTATGTTTCAAGGGACCTTCTCCCACACTTAAAACTGTGAAAACAGTGTCCTGCTGTACAGGACATTTTTAATCACAGCTGATGCTTCAGGATAAAAATTATCATCTCCACTAGTTACTGTAACTGTCGTGATTACCAAACAAGAGTACTGCAACACCAACCCAATCTTTTCCCTTAAACATAAATACCATTTCTATTTAAGGCAGACAAAAAAAAAAAAAAAGAGGTAAAAACAAATTCCAAAAGAGGGAAAGTGAGCTAATCCTGTAGTAATTGCTGTAATACCACAAAGTTCTAAGACATAATCATGTGTTGAACACAAAACTGGAAAATACTGCTTTTAATCTTTGACTCGGCCTGAGAACTCACCTATCACAAGCACTCTGAAGCTATACACAGAGACCTCCTCAGATAAAGTATGGACGTATGAGGACAGAAGAACTTTAACCACCAATGATGGCACACAACAGTTCCATCATACAAGAACTTTTACCATCTAGAAAGAGGAGTGATAAGGCTGAAATATCACTTTCAACCCCATGAGTATTACTAATTAAACATTCATCTTAAAACATAACCTTCCATAAGACTGCTTTCATGAAACATCCAGGCTGAAATATAGTTTAATTCTGGCAGCGGGTCAGGCAGAGCTTTGTGTGATTAATTGGTAGAAGGGCAAGCTTGGACACAGCTGGAATATTGTGTCCAGTTCTGGGCCCCTCAGTTCCAGAAGGGCATAGAACTCCTTGAAAGATGATGGAGTGGAACATCTTCCTTATGAGTACAGGCTGAGGGAGCTGGGCCTCTTTAGCTTGGAGAAGAAGAGACTGAGGGGTGACCTCACTAACGTTTATAAATACGTTAAGGGTGAGTGTCAGGAGGATGGATCCAGGCTCTTCTCAGTGATGGCCAGTGATAGGACAAGGGGCAACGGGTCCAAGCTGGAGCACAGGAAGTTCCATCTGAATATAAGGAAAAACCTTTTCACTGGGAGGGTGATGGAGCACTGGAACAGGCTGCCCAGAGAGGTTGTGGAGTCTCCTTCTCTGGAGACATTCAGGACCAATCTGGACAAGTTCCTGTGTGATTTAATCTAGGTGATCCTGCTCAGGTGAGAGGGTTGGACTGGGTGATCTTCTGAGGTCCCTTCCAACTCCTGACGTTCTGTGATTCCTTGACACTCGTTGGGTTACAGACAGATCATTCACCAGTCTCCACCTTTTACAAGTGGGTTTAAAAAAATATAAATCTAATATTTAGTTTATTCTACAACAGTTTTATCAATTAAAAAGGGTGGACATTTTCCCTGATTTCTAGCACTGCCATTCTAAAATTTAAAATGGTTTAGTCAGTTGTTTCTATTTTTAGATCTACCCCCCACCAGATATTTTTTCCTTCCTTATGCTGCAGGATACTACGTTTATTTCCAAATCTTCCCAATGAATGAGTTTACAATTCAGCCACTGTACAGATACTTGCACAATGCCTACTGAAAAACTTCCACCTAACTGAAGCAGAAGCATTTTGTTAATGACTTCTCTTTCCTAACCAAGAGATGTTGAGAATGAAACTCCATTTATGACACTTTTAAATCAGTAATAATTTGGCTTTCGTCATGTTCATCTGAGCCAGGACTTCTCCTTGACATTCCCAATGCTAATTCTCCACTTGTGCTCCCCTGCAATGTCTACTTAATGAAGTCTCCAACAGCTTCCAAAAGGGTCGTTGTTTTTCAGGTCATTTCCTTCCTTTCTTATAGATCCAGGGCCAAATCCTCATAAAGCAAACAATGTTTCAAGCAGTAACATTCACTTCTTTCTGAAGTTTCTGCCAAACTGTTCTGACAAAACAGACATTTCCTTCTGACCTGAAGCAAAACTATGAGCATTTTCTAGCATCACCAGTTTGTTACCCAAGAACTAACTTCTTATTCTTCACAGGGACATGTAGAAATACTACAAATTTTAAACTTCTGTGCTAGATACTCTCAGCTTTCTCTTCAACTGAGAGAGCCCAGCCCTGGATCCTGAGCAAGAACAGTGCTATAAGCATTGAAATTTCTTTCAAGTTCTGACGTATTTCTCCTTCCTTAAAATAGAGCTTCACCAGCTCTTAAATGCTTTTTTTTTTTTTTTTTAGCAGCTGTAAACAGCTGTAGATGTTAACTTTTGATCTCATCTGCTCTCAACTAATTCTTCAAATGAGTGGTTGCACATACAGCTGGAGCTACCCCATTGGCCATTCTCTCCAAGGACTAATGGACTTGTGTGCATCACAATACTTCTGACAACATGGGAAAATGTCTTTGATTTTTCCAAGTAACTCCTACTTTCTCAGTACAGTGTATCTTGTCCTGTAAGCAAGTATTTACTGATTCTTCTTTCCTAAAACTGCCTTTGTAAAATTGGACAGCTCTTTTTTCTCAAGCAGAAACTACCGCAGCGAGAATGATAAAATGAAAATTAGCCTGATGACTTCCACTACAACAGTGAAAATGATTGACAGAAAAAACCACACATTTAAAAAATAATGTTATCACCTTTAAAATACTGAGGTAGTTTGTTAGGAGAGATGATAAAGAATTCAAAACTGTACTTGATAGATTCCTATGTATCGTTCTTCCCAGAGTCATCATATCACCAAGTATCTCGATGAATGAAACACATTGTGAGCGTTTGGTGTGTGCTCTATCGGGGGCCTGAGGTTAGCATTGAATACAGAAACCATAAAATACTAGACAGTCACCTGAGTACAGGAAAATTTCAAAAGGCCGAGATGCAGCCACAGAGCAAATGATGTAATGACCTCATGTCATGAGCCAGGTCTGTGTGTGGTATCCTTAATGATCTGGGGCAACTACTATGCCCCTATCACTTATCCTCTTCCGTTTCTTCCACAATACCAAGACAATCTCTGCCCAAGGTTCTCAGTATCAAAATATAAAAGCAAATACATTAAAAAAAAATGGTTCTGGGTCAACAGATTGGCTCAAACACCTTAATTCTACCATTTCAGCAAAGAATTTTCCACATAATGAGGAAATAAGTCATTTATATAGTTATACTGTGTCCCTGTGCTTTTCTAGAGGATATTGGCTCATAGCTAAGATCAAAACAGTTGGTGCCCCTGGCTAGAATATTTCACTATCACCTGCTCATTTGAGCACTAAATAAATCTCAGTTTTCAAGTACTTACAAGCAACAGTCCAGCATGTGTTTAAAATGCTCTATTCATGTACAGATGTTAATTTAATATACCCACCATACACTGATTGTTATCAAATGTGTTTTTGTTGTCTCTGCAGCAGTTACTCAAAGCTTGTTTCAAAACTATACTGAAATTATTACATTAAGAGAAAGATCTTTCCTTAGAGGGGGTAATTCCTTATGGTAAATCTATTATCTGTTGGGGATTAAAATGCAGCAATTCCACATGTTTTTACCATTGCTTCTGTAATTTCAACTTTCAAGGAGCAAGAAAGCAATCTTGCATCAAAATACTAAGCTTTCTACTGCTGTGCTATCCTTTACCTGTGATAACTTGCACATTTGCCAGTACCTTTTCAAAAAAGCAGCTGTAAACCAACTTTTACATTCTCAATTAAAGAGGTGGTTTTTAGCAGACATACTTTGACAACAAAATTATTTTTCCTTTGAGTAAAAAATGTTAAAGGATTTATTCCCACCATCATGACATTTTGGGAAGAAATCTCAGGAAAATGGAAGCAAACATTGTGCTGCAGTCAAAAAGCAGTTATGGTTGGAAGGATTAATCTGTTGACTCCTACTTCACCTCACTCTCCTGTGCCTGCCAAATAGGTGGGAGTGGAAATTTGTCAAAAACTTCTGTCTCTTGATAAAACCTTTTTCACAACCCACACACTGGGAAAAAAATACCTGTAACCCATGAAGAAACAGTTCGACAGCTTGAGGCAATGACATACACAGGCAAACCTTTAATTTAATACTCTCTCATGCTCCACTTTCATGTGTCACACTTAGAAGAGGTCTTTAAAGAGAAGCAGTGTAACTGCTGTGAGTGATATAATTGCTGTGCTGGTGCCTTTGGGTCCTTAAACACACCAGCGGACGATGTTTGATCCCTGCTGCTGTCCTTTTGGCAGCAATGAACAGCAAGTGATATGGAAGGAACAATCAAGAAAGCTATAGATCAAGTAAGGACAGGAGTATGTGTGACACATACCAGTCCCCTTCTACCCACCATCTTTCAACCACACAGTGAAAATACGCTTCACGTTCCTGATCACTGCCAAACTCCTTCCCACAGTTGCCTCACGTTCTCTGAGGGCAGGCAGCTCAGTGAGCAGGGCCAGCAGTGCACCTCAGGGAAGCCTCTAGCAAAGCTACGGCCTTGCCTTTACCAGCAGGGCATTTACTCAGCACTGCCGCTCCCGCGAACCAGCTCCCGTTTCCAGAATGGCCCTGCTGGCAAGAGCCTGAGTTATCCCATCAGTCTGCTAGTTTACTTACAACATGTACACCATCCACATGCAGAGTGTAACAGTGCTGTGCACTAAATAATCTTGGAAGCTGGGGTGTGTGGATGTGTGTATAGGGGGAGGGGAAAGTGGTTTAAGAAGTGATATTACTTAAAGGCAACCACCAGGAGTTTACAAGAATTTCTATTCTTTTAATTAAAGATTTTATGAGTCTTGGAACACATTCCTGTGCCCTATTATACATCAGAGAACTAAAAAAAATTCTGAGCCTTGTAACATTACCATAAAAAGATAAGAAAACCAAAGAAGTCTTCTTTAGTAGAAAAACCTATCTATACAACTCTTTAAAAACAATTACAGGGACTTACTTTATTTGCTAGGTTTTATTCTCCCCTTTTCTGTTGTTAGTGAATACTTTTCAACACATCCTAACATAAACTGCCTGCTCTCTAAATGCATTGCTCCATTTACACAGTCAGCATGCTTGGAACAAATATTAAAATTCTAAGAAATTCAAGATAAACTATACGTACCAGAAGAATCAGTATTTTCATTACAGCGATAAAAATACATTAAGTGAATTATTACTTCAATAAGCAAAGAAGAAACAAAATAAAGCACGTATATCAAGAGAACTGATAGTGATAATGAAATACAGTAAAGGAATTATTTTGCAAGCTCTTAGTTTCTAGGTAAAATGGTATTTCCAGGTGTAAAATTCATGGTAAATTCTTTTAAATATGTCTGTCTAACAAGTAATCCTAAAAGTTACTAGGAGAGCTTTCCAGAAAAGGGTCTATGAACCATGTCTAAGAAAGAAATTAGCTCATCCATCACACATAACCACTTATTTGGTAATGACTAAATGAATTTAGCTTAACTATACTAGGCCTGAGCATGATGCTGTAATTACTGTGGGAATTATTGTAGCGCTCAGTCTGTCTTTTAGATGTTTATAGCATGGAACAAGAAGCTCAGCAGAGTCTGAACCGGAGCCCAAAGTCAGAAGGCTTTGGATCTACGCCTGTGATCTGAGAGCTATTAAGGAGGTACCTTACGGACTTGTGCGAGTACACACTGCTCTGCTAATGTTTCAGTCCTGTCTTTCCCACAAGGATAGGCAAGAGTACACTGCATAGGAACAACTAAAAACCCTACAGAAAACCTGAGAAGAAAGTTGAAAGAACATTTATTCTGCGTAATAACAAAGGGTGAAACAATACATTTTCAGTCATTTTGTTACAAGTAATTAAGTTTAAACTGAACATCCTGCTACACTACGTTTAACTAAAAAATTTAAATCAAAATAGGGTTGTGTTACTACTACTACTGAAGTTGAGACAGACAATAAAGCTAGTAAGAGTAAGGCAAGAATGCCAGAGGTCAAATAAACCTGTTCTGTAGTACTTGCAACATCAGCAATACAGAGCATATTCTTATAATTTGGCCATGTCTGTAGATATTTACTTGACAGGACTATTTTTCAACTATGGTATGTCTCACTTTCAGATGTTCGGCTGGTGATGTCAGCAATTACTGCCATATGTAAATTACCATCTGTTTTTTCTAACCAAGAATAGGGTAATTTTAAAGTAAATCCAAATAGATTTCTTTTATGTATGCTAAATAAATAAACCATTCAATTCCTCCTTAGTTACTAGCCCACAAAGGCTCTCAAACATATTCGTGCTTCATAAACACAAGGGTTAAGGGTGATGTTTTATGGGAAAATATAGTCAAGGTGATATAGCAATTTCTCAGGAGAATCAGTGGAAACCCTACTAGCCTTGGCTTGCAGATGGGAATACTCAGGTACAGAGAGGTATTTTTATCAGTATGTCAGTGGGAGAAATTATGTTTTCTTATATGCTGGCCTCATGGAAGTCAGCAATGGAAATACTTATTTTATTGGGTCACATGTGCTCCCTGCCTATAACTGAAGAAGTTGCATCAGTAACTGCAGCCTGGTGACCAAACAGTCATAGGTTAACTCGTTCCTTCCCTGGCCATACAGAGTTTCTTTGACACAGTGCTAAAATGCAAAACTATCTGAAAACTAAACAGAAAAGCTGATCTTACTGACAACAGTCCTGAGCTTCTGAAATGGTGTTTTACACATGTGCTCAGGGAATTTCCAATACCTGTGTAACAGCACTCCCCTACCTCGCAGGGCTATCATAAGAAATTTGAAGACAATAAAATCCACATATACAACAGTAACTAAGGCCATGCCGATACAGCTGGTACCATAAAGCTGAATGCAATAAATGAGGGTCATTAACAGTGACGTAGTGTAACCACTGCCACAGTCATTCTCCACACTGTCCTTTCACAGGACAGCCTACTCTTACATGACCTGTGCATTAGTTATCTCCCATGTCTCTTCACAAGTACACACTATTTGCCACATGTGCATGTCTGACCATACAGAACCTGAAGATTACACCAAGTAAGGTCAAAAATTTTACGCCAGCAACTCAGAAGACAAACAGCTCTTCCTTCACAGGAAACACATCAGTCAAGCAACAGTGGAAAAGGGTCATGACCTCAAGTTGCTTGGGTTCAGGTTGTTCATGCCCCCTGCTTAACCAGCCTGAGGTCTGAAGTTAAAGAGTATCCATTTAATTATATTGGAACTTTGCTTCTATAAAATTCTTTTTTATATTAGAATCATAGAATCATAGAATGATTAGAGTTGGAAGGGACTCCCAGAGGTCATCCAGTCCAACCCCCCTGCAAGAAGCAGGGACACCCCCAACTAGATCAGGTTGCTCAGGGCCTCATCCAACCTGGCCTTCAACGTCTCCAGGGATGGGACATCCACCATCTCTCTGGGCAACCTCTTCCAGTGCTCCACCACTCTTACAGTAAAGAACTTTTTTCTAATATCTAATCTAAATCTACCTCCCTCTATTGTAAAACCATTACCCCTTGTCCTGTCACAACAAACCCAACTGCAATATTAACTGCAGCCAAACTTGCCAAACTTCCCACTGTCTGAACAAATGCTGCTTAACAATGAGTGAAGAATAGTGATATGCTTCGAAGACTTAAAAAAGGGGGACAGGCTATTCCTCAGACTCTTCCAGTTGCACAAAGACTTCTCAAGCCCAATGTATGTAGCCAAACCAACAATTTTCATGCTAGAGTTGATTCCAAATCACCAGATTAGAAGTGAAAAGGAGGAAACCTTGACTAAGTGTTTTTTTGAAATTAGGAGTTCAGACCTCACGTATTCTGCATAGCATGACGTATATTTGCCCTGCTTCATCCTTACTTTCTAATTCCTCATCACACAGATTTCCTGCCTGATGACAACTTCATCTTGGCTCTTTCTCAGTCACAGGAGATAGAAGAACAGTCTGTTCATAGAATCACAGAATTATAGAATTATAGAATCATAGAATCATAGAAGGGCTAGAGTTGGAAGGGACTCTAGCCAGAACAATCTGTTGATAAGGTCAACTGTTTCTGGACATCACAGAGAGAAGAAAGCTGAACTCACACACTAGCAAGGCTGATCCCAAAGAATGAACTAGCTTGAGCTTCCAGCTATGGATGAACAGAGTCATTCTCATTTCCTAAGAAGCACACACAAAAAAATTTTGGTCTTGGCCACTGCAAATGTGGTCTAAGTTGCAAAGCTATCCAACCTTACTTCCCTCCTGAATGGAAAAGTGATGCTATGCAGTTTCACTGCCTTCATGCCAAGTCATTCCTTAACTCAAAAAAAAAAAAAAAAAAAAGCTGAAGATAATTACACACACGTTAGAAAAAGTGTTAGGTGTTCCTTAAGAATTATAAGAGTAAAAAATTCTTAAAATTTTTAAAAAATATACCTATTAAATCAATTAAAATATTCAGTAACTACAATAATGGTTCCATTTAAAAATGTCTTCTCACATTTTTTTTTCTCTGTCTTCAATTCACTGTCTGTCCACCACTGGAAAAAATCTTAATAGTAATTTCCTAAAGAAACAATATTTATGTAGCCAAGGATCTGAAGCTGGAGCAGGCAAATGCACAAGATTATCGGGTGGTCTCTTACAATTGTGGACAAAGAATTACTAGAACAGTAGACACAGTATATTATATAACTTCTAAAATTAGCCATATGAACATAATAAACGAGAAATTTTCTCACTACCTACTAAAACCTACAACATAAGATAAAGTAACAGGTCATTTTTCTTACTCTGTCTGCTGTACTAGCTGAAAAACTGACCAGAACAGCACAGTTTAAAGTGCTTAACATATGGATCTCACTGTGAAAACACTCCACGTTTCACTTTTACAGTAGAATTTCATTTCCAGGTAAAAACACAGCATTGCTTTTATTTTACTTGCTAACAAGGATAATTGGCAGGCAACACTGCTGCTGCTATAGATTTGTTCTTTATATGGATCTCTGAAGACCACATGTGCACGCAGTGGTGACAGAAATATTTTCCATATGAACCAGCACACATTTTAAGGTCCCTCAGTCCGGACAAGGTGAGTCCATCCATCATTTTCTGGGCTCAACAACAATCAACCAGGCAGTTAAAAACTTCAGTGACAACTAGAGGGCAATGATCAGCTTCTAGTTGCTCTGATCATCAATCCATTTAAATTCCCTCAGCCTCAGCTGAAAACTTTCTCTGCTTTAGTAAGATAAAAGGCAGTACGGGATTTCATGAGAATGCATTTTCTTGAATCAAAACTTTGCTTTCTAAACATCATGAAAGGAAAATACACCTTACATACAGACATAAAGGCTATAGAGTATGTTAACCACACACTGTAGACAAGGTGTTTTTTCCAGCTCACTTCCACTTTCTTTTACCAGAGAAAGCAATTTCTCTGGACTTTATTAGGCTACTATAAACTAATGGCAGGGCTAGCAAAAAAACAAAGCTCTAAAGCAGAATCACTGTTTTAAGTCAGTCTTTTTAAGGAATTTTTAAGGATTCCTTTAAAATGCACAACTATACATCACATTTCAGTCAGAGTGAACCAGGAGTATCAAATGTATTTTCTGCCAGTAACTTCATTAGATGGAATATTTTGTATCTAGAAGTAATATACTTGATGAATTATTCCTAAATGACAAAGGAGTAGCTGAATTTTTCTGCTTTGGTATGCAATAAGAACTTGATGAAAAACTGCTCTGATGAGAACAAAAATCTGGAAAACTTCTCTTCATTAACCGAGTAGCAACATTAAGAAGCATAGAAAATGCTGTTCTATCCCATTATGTAACATTTCTCATATTATGAATGCATAAATTCACTCTTTAATGATAGGACATACAGTTTTAGGAAATAAAGTCTCTTCTGCCCCGCCACACACTAAACACTATATATACTAGCACAAAAAGAATGTTTTAAAGTAATGGAGCACAGAGTTTTTACACCCTCACTCCCCTAAAATATATCCTTTGTAAAAACTTTTTCACTCATGCACATTTTTTTGTAGAAAACCTGAACAGCACACTACCATCTACTGCTGCAAGGAGTATCATATTTCTCTGTTAGTAAAAAAATATTCACTAATTATCTCTCACAGAAAGCATATCATATATCAAATCAAAAGAAGCCAACTTTCAAACCAGTCTCCCTTAATACCTATCAGCTTGTGAAAAAAACACAAACCACAATAATAAAACCCCAAACAAACAAAAACCTCAAACTAAACCAAACCAAAACAATAGCTGTATACACATAAAGCAAACAACGCACTTCTGAAAGGTCTAGCAAGTTAGAAATCACTCCCAGTTCGTCTTAATAGCCAGGAAGAAAATACAGCCGTGACAGGACGCTTTTGACAAGACACTGCTCTTTGCTTACCTCGCTCCCAGGTCTTGCTAACACCGCTGTTTGAAAGCAGAGCAACGTTAGTACCAGGTAGCTGACAAACATTATCACCCGAAGTTAGAGCTACCCTGGAGGAGAAAGCCCTCTGCCAAGTACTAGCAGCTAGGAGATGCACTTGTGTCTCCGTATCACAGCCCCTAGCTCTTGGAGGTACGACTACTTTCTCCCGCTCCCCCTCTCTATCGCACTCACTGTACGACCAGGAGCTTTGCTCTCAGCCACTGCTCTGAAGACAACTGGTAAGTTGATCTCTTCATGTAATGACTTCTCCCTGCTGGGGGAGGGGGCTCAGCCAGCAATGAGCTGGGGGCTGTAGTCAGTATAAAGCAAAGAAGGGGAGGGACAGAAATGGTCACTGCCAAGTTATGCATCTGCTGTGATTCATGGAACAAGCTAAACGGTAACCTTTAATGCACGAGGAGGTTTGGCAAGGCGTTATTGACTTAGGCAGGCATGATTGGAGAAACAGGCTAAAGCAGCCTGCAAGAGATGCCTGTGGATGGTTAGACGGCATGTGCTACTTAAAGGTACAGCACCTCCTTTTAGTGAAGAGGTTTACAATAAATAAATGAAGCAACCTGTGGTTTTACAGCCAGCCCTGCACCAGCACAATCCTGTGACCTGACGGCCTGATCCTGCCGGGGGCTCGGGCAGAGTCTGCGGGGTCTCAACTCCTGGCTCAAAGTGAACTCGAGTGTCCATGAGCTCTCAAAAATACAACTGCTCCCTGAAATGGACCCCCATCCTTCAGGATCATCCTGGAGCAGGATATGGAAGCAGAATTTCTCTATTTCATATTGTAGCTGAAAAAAGAGGAAAATGTTATTTGTAACAGGCCACCCAATAACCTGCTATGACTAAGCAAGCAGAAAGGCTAGTCTTTGAAAATAAAATCTTCTTTTAAGAGTCCTGTTTTCAAGTAAAGATTAAAACAGTATTGAAAAGTCTGACACAAGCTGAATGATTGTGTCTTGCAAGCAGACCACTAGTGTTTGTACCCAAATTTAGTAAAATTCAGAAGGCTTCCCTTAATTTGAGTATGTCTGATTATAAGCACTACACAAACGACATTTTCTTATGGTAAACTAAGAAACATAAAAATACAGAATACAAAAGAAGTTTTGAACCACAACAACGTATCACATTCAACATCAGGAGAGAACAACTGTTTTGTAACACATAGAGGATGCTCCAGCCTTGTATTCCCTTTCCTTCCCTTTCTCGTTTTACTGTTTAATTCTAACTTTACTGTTGCCTATTTTTTTAATCATGGGAATGCAAGATGTTATGTTTGTCTTAAAGTTACAACTCTCCAAGTCAAGAAATCACACTATATTCTCATCTTTCAAGTATTTACATATTTCTTATCCGTATGGTTGCAGGGGAAATCTCAAAAATATGACCCAAGAATAACCTGGTCTCATATGTCTGACAGTAAACCACACAAATTCAGAATACAGGTACTTTAAAATATCTCAAGATTTTTAGAGGCAGGAAGTAAAAATTTTGGTAAATTGAGAAGCACACCATTACTATGTATTAGATTTCTTGTTATAATTTGGTACACCTTGAATACACAGCTGAACATATGAGAGTCCTCACCTTATTTTTAAACTAATTTTACCAATACTCTTTTTCCTTTGCTATGAGAGGCGAAAAATATTATCCCCCTTTGTTTTAATATTCAAAGAAATCATAAAAACAGATTCACTCTATGTGTTAGAGCACTTTCAGAATTTTAATTAAATACAGTCCAACTCCTAAAGCAGTATATAATCATAGAATCACAGAATGCTTTAGGTTGGAAGGGACTTCAAAGACCATCTAGTTCCAATCCACCAGCCACAGGCAGGGACACCCTTCACTAGATGAGGTTTTCCAAAGCCTCTCTGCTGTGTTTTAATTTGGCTATCTGGTTCTCCAGCACAGTAAAGTCTGACCTGTATTAACTAGACATCATTGTCACTGTGCCTCCTCCTTCTCAGGCCTTTCCATTTGCAGACTACTATGACTGTCCATAAAGAGTGTAATCCTTACCCCTGCCTAAGCTGGCTCCCGATGCTGTGTGTCTTCTACGTCTACAGAAAAGCCTGTCCGTTTTAGTCTCTCAAATCAGGAGACCACCACAGGCCAACCTTTTTTCCCTTGTCTTATGAAGATTCAAAAAGCCAGAGTGAGTTTCAGTATGGACCTCATGGGTGGCTCTTCCGAATGATCTCAGTGGTCACGGGCTGACAGCCACAGAGAATGGGGACTGACAGACAAACCTGCAGCTGTGGAAAACCTGACACCATAATCCTAATGCTACTTTCTGACAAAAATAATCCAGAACTCTCTGCTACTATGTTGATCTCACAAATACACCACCTCTCTTCAAGACCTAAATGAAAGAAGCATTTTCCTCCTTTTTAAGGCAAGGTGAAGGTGTGCAGATGATACTGTTGCACCGACAGCTAAATGTAGAGCTGCCATTACAGGTACCTTGTACACTAATTGCCTGAGGCAAAGTCTCTGGGTTAAAAAATGTAAAGCCAAATAAACTTAAGGAAATTTTCCATCAAAACCCTGTCAAGAAGCCAACTTGTCCTTCCATATTTTTTTGAAATATCTTGATGTACCACAAAAGGAAAAAGGATAGTGAACAAACTGCCAACTAAACCGGAGTTCAAAACACTGCCAGCATGAGAGCTCCAACTATGGTGCTTAAAGCTGCATTTTCAGTGCTTGGAGAAGTTTAAATACAATGCACCATTTCAAACTCCAGTGGTGACAGTACCTTCGTGCAGGTTGACTACTACTAAAGCTTGTCATTTTCTGCAAGTTCTCACAAAGTTAACTGATTTTTTGTGAATAAATATATAACAGAGGCATACTAATTCCTGAGCTATTTTAGGTCTATAATTTAAACAGAAAAATCCAAAACTGTATTTTATTTAAAGGGAGGGGGGAGGCATCAGAATATTTTGAGTAAACTTCCCATCTTTTGCTCTCAGAAATTAAAATACACAAAATACACAATAGATATTTGGATAATATAGTTCTCAAAGTATATATTTCTACAAATTACAAAATTCTACAAGCTGATGAGTAATCATGAAGATTTTATTTAATCGGTCGTGTTCCCTTGTTAGTGATGTACACTAACTAAAAGGAGCAAAAGTTTAACAGAGAAAGTCTTACATGCTTGACAAAGTCATGTGCAAACATGGCTGCCAGATAGGCATTTCCAATAATTATCCTTTTTTTTTTCCCCAAATGCATTAAATTCTGAATTTATTATTCAGGAATTTCAAGGTTAGGAGAAATTACTGCTAGCCTTTAGCCTGAACTGGAACATTGAAAGTTCCAACATAATATAAGGAGGAACTTTTTCACTGTGAGGGTGACAGATCACTGGAACAGGCTGTTGTGGAATCTCCTTCTCTGGAGTCATTGAAGACCAATCTGGACACATTCCTGTGTGATTTAATCTAGGTGATCCTGCTAGGGCAGGTGTGTTGGACTAGATGATCTTTTGAGGTCCCTTCCAACTCCTGACATCTACGATTCTGTGATTCTGTGATTCTGTGATTCTGTGAACTGCTGAGACACACTGGCCATAAACTTCCCACAACAACCACATCTTCTATGTGGTTTTTTGATTTAAAAAAAGAAAGTATTTCATTAAGTACTTGAAATAAAGAAGTAATCTCTTGCTACCTCATGTGTGTTTCTGAGCAGTCATGGAATTCAGACTGCAGAAAAAGTGCATTTTCCTTGAAGATAAAACGATGTACTGAGGAGGATGCATGCAGAAAAATGCCACTCCCTGCCCCGCTCTCCTGGATTCAGGAGATACTGCAGCTGAACTGGGAAAGGATTTATTTACTCCCATGGGGGCTTTTACCACCACTTCACTGGTTTTTGCGTTTCACTGTCCAGAGAGGGTGAAGAAAGAGCAAGAGCCTTTCTCCTTGCAATTGCAGTCCTTTTGAAGGAGGTGTACTCATACACTGCATCCAGATCTCATCAATGTCTCACTGACCAAGAAGAGATTAAATGACAATAGGTACCAGAAGGGGCAGGAGGAGTATTTGGGCATTTCTACATGCCGTTAAACAAAACAAAGCCCTCACAGCTTGGGAAGGAAGTCCAAGGGTGAGGTCTCTATGACAGCCTAAAAGTGAAGTATCCAGAGCCCTGTAAAAGTGAACCCCAGTGAACACTAAGCACCATGGAGGAAACAAGTCCCAGAGTCCCAACGTGCATTACAGAGCACCACTGAATTTTTCTTGGTTGGAGTTTTACTCCCAAAACCTTAACTGTACCCTTTTGCTCAAAGTTTTTATTAAGCAAGCAGGTGACCTCACATCATTTCTTGTTCAAAGAAACCTCTAAGAGGACAGTTATGCCCATAAAATAATTCCTTCCTAAGCCAAAGTACTGACTGGCTACGGGAAGGCACTGTTGCATGGGGCAGCATGTCTTTCACTGCTACCTTACAAAATGAAGCTAGGGAGGTTCTTATCTAACTGTATGTCTAATATTTTTTTGATCTTATTGTTCAGCTATGGACAAAGGGATGCCACAGAAAAAAAGATTTTTAAAGATTTTTAAATGAGTTATTCCATGCAGTCACTTTGTGTCCTTACTAATGCTTTTTAGTTAACCACTTTCCAGCTTACCTTTTAACTTCTATTCCTGCTTACTTCCCTTTCTAAACTGAATAATCCTCATTTTTTGACTTGTTTCTCATCTGAAGACATTCCAAGTTCTGGCTTTCCCTCTCTTTCTCATCTTTTTGTTTCTTTGTTGTGAGAAAATAGATATCTGCTCAGATCAGTTTAGAAAGTACAGATTAAAAAGGCATTATTGCATCCTGTGGAAATGGCATGACATTCAGGTTTGTCAGTTACTTCAGTAATAACATGTTAGTCTATACTATCAACATCTTTTTCTCCTCTTACTAACATGGTACTGGCAATGCATGGACCTTTTAAAGTACACTGAAACCCTGAAAAGGAAATATGAGCATTTCCTTCCTCTTCTCCCTATTCTTAATTTCTTAAAGCTCAGACTTTTGATTACAAAGCCAGACTTTACTGAAAAGGTCCACCTTCAAAGAGTTGAGTATTAACCTCAAAGTGATTTATCATCTTGCATCTTTCCTTCAGTACTAGATCTATTATCCCTATCTCTTTTATGGCATTACAGTGTGCTAGAGAGAGGAAGAGACCCGTGGTTGTCACGTGCCTTGGGCTGGGCTAAAATGCGTATTTTTCATGGCTGTAGTCCAACTTTCTGTATTTTGATGATAGAATTTTGGTTTATATCCCAAATTCTCAAAGCACCTCTCTGCCTCCCCAGACAGTAGTTGCATAGTGCGAGTAGAATAAGATGACATTTATGAGGCACTCCTTCCTCTGCCCAACACTATATTTTGACAACAGAACAAGTGGACACCATGCTTTGAACTTCTAAAATTTATGAACACCATTCCCTTTTTAACAAAAACACCTTCTGTCTGCATTTGTCAATCAATGTCACCCATTTTCCTAACAAGACATTAAAATTTCTAGCACCATATTCTGGTCCTCACACTCTAATATTCTTTTTGTACCTATTTTCATAACACAATTCAGCAGCATTCATGCTGTCTTCCACCTCTTCCTATACACAAACAGTGGTGAAACAAAAGGAAGAGTTTTTGATGGATCATAGTTAATCTCTTTCTTTGTATGCTTGAGAGACACACACATTTTGAGAAAACCACCTCTCATCATACTAATTTCACTTTGATCTGTGTTTCATGTTGAAGTGTAACAAATGAGCAGCCACATAAAAACAGAAACAGAAGGAAAAAGCACACCTTGCCCTTTACAATATTTTAACTGTTTCCTCTGCGCCTACCACAAAACTGGGAATAAACTACTTGGTGCCACTTCTGTACTTGGGTACTTTACCTAAAGTAAGAAATAGGACTAGGT
The DNA here is from genome assembly GCA_013399135.1 of Heliornis fulica. Lineage (NCBI taxonomy): Eukaryota > Metazoa > Chordata > Aves > Gruiformes > Heliornithidae > Heliornis > Heliornis fulica. The sequence continues at coordinate 263,077 of VXBZ01006714.1, forward strand.
CTGTTTATCCTTAAAAAAACCAAAACAAACAAAACAAACAAACAAACAAAAAAAACTGAAAAAATTTTAAATGATCCATAACTAAACCAAACTAATAACAAATTACACAAATAATATATGTCTATTTTCTGTGAAAAGCCTTCTCCTAGAGAAAATGAATTCGAGTCATGGTATTATCAAATCTTTCTCTTCTTCATGAGGAATAAGTACTTCTAACTGCACCTGTAGAAAGTATTTTAAAGAAACATTAAGGAAAATGGTGACATCTCTTGATCATGTAAGTATACTTTTAAAAAAAAATTACAAAACCAAATAATCAGAGATCCTGTCGAAAAAGCACCAGACTGCATGATGTAATAGGCCATGACCTACTCTATGAATACTCCTATGAAAACAGAATTATAAAGGAGAGTCCTTTTTTTTCAGGTCTGAAACTACAACACATCAAAACCAGACTTTTTCACAGTGCTGAGCTGGTGAACGACAGCTGCCTCAAACCTGCTGTCACGTGAACACATTGTGGTGCTCAGGGACATGGCTTAGTGGTTGGACTTGGCAGAGCCAGCTTAACAGTTGGATTTGATCATCTTAAAGGTCTTTTCCAACCAAAACGATTCTATGGTTCGACTATCATAAAATGATGAGAACTAGCTGTCTCCAAGAGAAAACTCATCAGTTAGGATTGCAAAAGTAACAGCACTTTTCCATTTTGATTGGAAATGTTCTTGAAATTCATTCAGAGGAGGAAGCCCTTGTAGGACATGTTTTCACGCATCTGCCTTACCTGCCCCATTATTTTCTATATTGGTAGATATCTCAAGGCCATAATGACACTTGTTTAGACTGGGAAAAATAGAAAGAACTTTGAAAATCATTGACAGTTCTGCCCACGAGGTGAGGACTGACTACTTAACTAAGGCAGTAAAGGGTGTCAGTCATCCTTCAAAAGCTTGTCGGGAAGCCGCGGGAGCTGGCTGCTCCCCAAAGGGGTGGGGAGCCAGGTGGCACGCTTGCCAGTAAGGGCAGCAAGGCGGGTGTCTTCACTGGCTCAGACTCTGTCCCACTGTCAAAGCAAGACAGAGTAGGGCAGATACACGAGTGGCAGTCAAGGTCAAGCAAGGCTCAGGATCACCAAACCAGTCTGTGGTGACAAGTCAAGTCCAAGGTCAAGCCAAGAAGTCACTCCACTGACAGTCCAGGTGAAAACCAGCAGAGCCCATAGCCACACGCTTGCGTAGCGGTAGCTGAATTGGAGAGGCGTGCCCCCAAAGTAGCTGAAGTAGGGACTGAATTTAAAGGGAGTACTGGTCCCATGAGCATAGATGTTGTGAGACACCTTCAGAGTGAGGCTGGTCAGGGACATTAAGGCTGACAGGGTAATCAGGACCCTGAAAGTCTATGCTTATGCTAAAATTCACATTTCCATACCATGTGTATAGAGGGCAAGCAATAATACAAACCAACTAAGCAAAATGAAGAAGGCAAGTGACTGTACCAGGCAGCAGATAAACCATTGTGAAATAGAGGTACCCTTGAGAAAAGAGCCAGTACCACATACATTACACACACTGTTCAGGGGACAGGACCAGATCAGCATTCCTCCCAAGAAAAGAAAGTAAATGCCAGACCAGGAGTCATAGTTAGGAGCACCAGAGCCAAGCACGATTCTGTAGCACAGGCACTTCTCTTCTCTGATGTCACAGTGGTACTGAACCAGAGCTTGCTTCAGATCCAAAAGAAAAAAGACAAAAAATCTTGGAAGACTTGTATTCATGATCAAATTACATTTTCTGTAGTTTATGGGAATACCAGATTCCTCCTCTCTTTTTCTGACAGAAAAAAAAATAAAATTAAAATAGCTGTTGCATTGCCAAAGGAAATGTATATCCTTGGCTGAATACATGAGATTTAATTGCAATACTGATCAAAACACAATGGTTTAAGCACTCATCCTGAAACCAAACATAGGAAGAAATACAAGGAAAATTTCCAAAGTAATTTAATTACACAACCCAGATACCTATATAACTTACACTTCAGGCAGCAACCACATCTCAACTTCTCCCATCTAGTTAAAAACCTCTTGAGCCAAAAGATGCAATTATTCCTTTCCCAAATCTTGTCATGTTCTGTTTGATTCTGTCTTCCCACATTCATCACTTCTTCCAATGAGATCATCTGATCCAGGCATACTACAGCATAAACCTGCCCCTAACTGCATTGTTAATTAAAAGAATTAACACTAGCCTAGGTCAAAATCTACCCCGCTAGTAGTGTAAAGGCTTGTTTTTCATCACTAGAGGTCGGTGCCAGGTCTAGAACACATAGCAACAACAGATCAGTTACACTGCTGGTGCAAATTAGCTACAAATTAGAAGCCTTGCTGCAGTGCAACCAGCCTTCCCTTTCTCTGTAGATATGTACCACACAAAATATGAATTCACTCTTTTTTAATCAAAGAGAATCTGTGTATCTTTATTGTCTTGATAAAAACAAAATTCTGGGGAAATCTGATTGATTATAGAATTATTTTTTTTATTATTATTGTATAAATGTGCTTGTTTTTGAAGTAATCACAATAAACACACGTTGCCCGTGAGGACCAAACGTACTGTTAGCATATGTGGAGCCTTCCAGCTCTCTGGACCCTGGACAGTAGACCCACAGGCTTAAAAGCTTGGGAAGCCCATAGGTAGAGCAGTTACTGGACTTTACTCCGTTTTTCTAGGTGTCTTGCAAACACATTTGCCATTTACAAAGAGAAAATGGCCAGTTCTTGTGCATGGTTGATTTCTGCAAAACAGGAAATTGGAAACACACAGCTATAGATTATGTTAAATCTTGAGCTACATGTCTTGTATATGAATTCTGAAAATTCGTATGCAGCTCAAACTAGATAAACAAGGATCTTAGACAGTTAAATTATGTATTTTCACATCTCAAGTATTTAATTTACTACAGGATCAGCAACTCTAAAAACTGATAAATACTTGTATAAAGAGCTGATGTCTCTAAGTACTAAGAGCATGTTCAGTATAATTTAACTTGAAATATGTCTTGCTGAAACAGTCAAATGAAAGAATCAGTACTGTCAAATCTTCTCATGGGACCAATGGCCTGTCTATATTTTGGAACACTTTAAGGAAGAGACTCAAGTCCAAAATGAGTGCACAAAATAGTTTGATACTCTGCAAACATTTTTAGAAGTTAGTTAGTTAGTTTATTTTGAAGTAGTTATGTACAATTATTAGGCTCGTGATTAAACCTACAGTAAATTCTCTAGATATCAGCAGAAAATCTGGAAATACTGTTTGATGATAACTAGGTGTAAATAAATATAATATGAACACTAAAAAATCCGAACAAACCTTCTGAAGAAGCCACAGAAAACAAAGTAAATGAGGAAGCATTCTCTATGCATATTTTGAAAGACACAAAAGGTGCTGATGACTTTATCCTCATAGTCAGACTGTCTACGTGGGTTAAAGCTAGCAATAACACCAGTTCTAATCTTAAAGGCCCGTAGGGAGACATAAAACTTGACTGTTTGAGAAATCTGGTTGTAAAAGCACATCTGTGCAGCCAACACCATCACACGGCTGGAAAACAATCAGAATTCCAAAAAAAAGCAAGTGAACAAAACCACAGAAAATTCCTTAAATGTGGAAGGAAGATTTCTTTCCGAAGGTTTCCTTCGGAGTTCCAAGTCTTTCCAATACTGTAACTCTGTATCTGCACAGATCATGTCTCCAATAAGTTTTAGCTAATTTTCCAGGGGAGACTTCCTCACAGCAAACTATTAATAACTGGATACATCACTTATGCTCCACATGCTAGCTCACAGTCAAGAAAACAAGTAATGATACCAGTTTAGTTTGCTGTTTCCTAGCACAGCAGCACTGTAACCCTGCTGTTCCTCTGGCAGCATATTTAGTTGATGTTTGACTTGCCTTTTTCACAGGTATTTTGCAAACTGCCTATGACTGTTGTGTTAGATAGTCAAAGGATTACTGCAAGCATAAATACCACATACAAAATGAACTATACATGTATTTATGGTTTGTTTTTTTTTTTTCTCCCACTGTTAACTTTGTGTGTTTCAAGGGTTTGAGTTTCTTTCTTTTTTTGGGGGGGGGTGTTATTTAGCTTGCTTATTTCACTGTGGATATTAAGATAAAAGATGACTCTTGGAAGATAATGAACTTGGAGACACTTCCCATAGGAAACAAACTGGCAAAAAAAATAGTGTCACATAATGGCCAGCATTATAATTACACTTGGGAAAGCTGAAGAGGGATTTCTCAAGACATCATAAGGGCACAGTTATCCTGTAATAAAGATTTCCAAATTATCCCAATGGAGTTATTACAATTTCAGCAGTTAAAAGCGAACTTCCCAAGAGGAATTAATGAACTTCATCAGAACACCCAGATTTCTAGAGCATCCTGGTCTAATGGATATATATGGTCCGAATTGGTAGTGACATTAATTTGTCCAAATAATTTTAACCCAAGACTAAGGATCACTTATTCAGAATCACCAGTACACATTAGCCAGATATTACCAGCACGCTGCAAGAGGAAAGAAAATGCCATCTTAAATTGAAAGGATTAGGATTCTTCTGAAGCTGTTTATCAACCCAATTACTGATGACCTTAAAGCACTACAGATAATTTCAAACTTCAACTCATCAGACAAGGGATTTAAAAAAAAAGAAAAAAGAAAATAAAAAAACCTACATCTAAAAAAACCCCAATTTTAATTTTTGTAGTACCACAGAGAGATTTCCCTTCTTTTTACTGAAAACCAGTGATAATTCTTCTTTCTTACGTAATGATTCATAGATAAAAACTCACAGTGCAAAATTCTACACAATATGCTAGAATAGAAACCTGCTTCAGATAAAATATGCATTGCTTCACATTTCTAAATGCATTATATGCAAGTAGATCAAGAGAATGCCTCAGTATACATGCAAACATGTGATGGCAAACGGCATTAGACAAATTCAATCTGCCATGGACCACTGATTAATACTTATCCAAACCCAAAACAAAGATTAAATCAAGAATTAATCCTTGAATTAAAACATCTATTATGAAGCATTATCATGGAAGACTAGGCATTTATCTTAAAAAGACTTTTAAAATCTCTTTGACTATTCTCAAACATTCCTTTTATATCAAACAGATTGTGCTGATCTAAATGTAGTATTATCCAGATACTAATTTGCATCTTTTCCAACCCTTCCCCTCTATGCTCAGAATTGTCTTCCTCTAATGTAATTTTCAAGTACATTCCTCTGCAATACCCATAGTTAGTACCTGCTTCCTCACAATCTCTCAGCTTCATTGCCACCATCAGATAACAAACAGCTACTTTCCCAGTGTCTTGGAAAGAAATAAAACATACTGCTTCCCCAACAAATACCTGTAAGCAGCCTGGGGCACGATTTTACAGGTAAATATTAACTTTAAATGTGCAACCATTTAAGTACCACATATTGTTTCTTTTTCTTTCATTTTCAATGTCTTTTGACATTGACACAGTTTAATCCCTAGGTTCTATGTGAACTAATACTAACAATATATAGTTTGTTGCCATTTCTGAAGATTTTTGCAACCTACAGGCACTAAAAAAAGTGTTTAGTAAAGACTGGATTTCAATTTGGCACTAAAAAAAGTGTTTAGTAAAGACTGGATTTCAATTTGTAACATATATTCATCTAGAAGAAAATTAAATCTTTAGCTTTCCATTAAAAAAAATACTGCATGACTACAAAAGATTCAAACACTCTGCTTAGTTTTGCCTACTAAATCAACTATTCTTATGCCCATATCTAGAAAATCATCAATATATCTAAGAAGAAACAAAAATTCTTAGAAATCCCTATTCAAGATCACTATTATATGTATTTTTAGGGAGAACAAAACAAACTTTAAGAGTGTTACGAGATTACCCAGTAGGTTCTTCAGTGCATGTATCCTACTACCCTAAAATGTCCAAACATTGCCTTTAAATCCTGTTACAGACTGTATTCCCCTCATTGTGGAGAAAAACACACTACATGTACATAACCCTACATCTAGCCTTCATGTCACTCACTGCCAAGGCGGCCTGGCAAGCAGCGAAGCCATTTCAAAGGAAAACATGTAGGGCCTCGCTCAGCCATCTTAACGCTCTTTGTATGCCTCTTGCAGTGTTATACTGCCCACAGGGCTCATCTCCGTCAAGCGGGGCGTGCAAAATAAAGAACGATGCGAAGAATCCAGCATCAGCACCGGTGCTCCGTTTTCACCTTCACACAGCAGCCATATTACTAAAAGAGCTTGTACTTACATCCAAAAAGAAGTGATGTAGAAGTTTACAATTTAAATAAAATATAATTTATTTTAAAATTTTAAGTCTGCTGATTTCATCTGGATATTTTGAATAAAAATGAAAAACTCTGACTGAACACTGAAACGTATAAGCAAGCATCCAACACCAGTACTACAGAGAGTAACTAGACAAATAATTTTTTAGGGTTTTTATAACAGGCCTAATAGAGGGCAAGTGGTGATTGTCCAATATATAGATGGGAAAAAAAAACCAAAAACATGAAAACCAACATTTAGACACCCCATCCCCACCGAATGTCTTCCCTAAGCATATTTATGTTATGAAAAGTCAAGCACATTGTAATTGGAAGAATATATAGGGTTTTAATCAAGAGGAGAGTAACCCATTATGCTTAATTTAACATACACTCATCTCAACTGACCACCATACTGTTTAATAGCTACAAACTATGCGCGGAGCTCTCTTCTTTAGTTGATCCCATCAACCATGGGAAAGCTGAAGAAAAAAAACCCTGAAATCATGATGATAACAAACTTCTTTGGCCTTCAAAAGGAAAGCATACTCACAAATGATCCCTTTAACACACAAAACCAGCAGCAGATAGAGCTACCAAACCCAAATGTCACAGCACTTGATATTCTGTCAGCAGAGAGGCCAAACTGTAACCATCCCCTGAGTGGAGTTGCACCTTTTGGATCTGTATCCTGTTCAACTACAGCCTGCTGACACACTGCTGAACAGCTACCAGTCAATTCACAGAGGATCTGCCCAAGCCAACGTGATGTATTCAGGCAACCTTTATCATCCTACGCTGTCCTTCAGAATACCTGTTATACATCTCGAAGTGCCGTTTCCATGCCTGCTAAAAAAGGTTGGTGTAACTTTGTGGGATTCAATAGTTTGTAAGAGTGAGGATAATGTTGAACATCTGGTTAGCCTGGACATACACATAAAAGCCTTTCATTCTCTCAAGTCAACTTTTCCCAGAAGAAAGAAGGACATATTTTAGAGGAAGAGATGAGGCTTGAACATACGGTTGCCATAACCACTGCAGTTAGGAAGACTGGAAAGAAGGGTAGGGTAGCTCATCTAATTTTTCTTCATGAATGCATCTAAGACACACCCACAGACACCACACAACTCAAAACATCACACACGTAACAGAAAAGAAGAAAGAGAAGGCTTTTGGCTCATTTTCTAGCTTGCAGCAAGTGTAATATTCCCCTTTGGAAAGGGAGCCCGAGGCCAGTGGCAATAACAGAACAAATTAGCTTTATTGGTTTGGAAAGTTTATGATTAGCATGGGAGGTCTGAAGCCTGTTGATCACTACAAAAATAACATTTCGCTTTGATGCATGTCTATCAACTCTCACTATATTAAAATGTTTTCCTTTCTAAATGTGGGTTTCAGCTGTTGTGTCTGGCCACCATGTGATATGCAAGAAAAGATCTTTAGACTATATAACATGGATTTTCTCATCAGTAAGATGAGAAGTGTGTAAGAGAAGTGGGCAAACGCTGGATATTCTGTGTGTTTGCAGTGATTTAGAAACACTTGAAACCAATATAAAATATTCTTGGAAACACATACTGGAATAAGCAGCACAGGTTTGTCACTAGAATTATTTTCTGGCAAATTGAGTGGACAGTTCTGCTATTTTTAAAATGAAACAATAGAAATATAAACAAAATTTGACTGCATAAAGCAAGAACAAAACTGTGTAGTTTAGAAGTATGTGAACTACCAAACATTAACCATAGATCTTGTAGAAAACATATGGAAGAGAATTTGTGTGTGTGCAGAAGTACATCTCCATAAGCACTTATGCAACAAAAATGTCAGACATCACAACTGGACAGTATGACACTCTGTTCTTTGAGGCTATCTTCAGTATTTTTTCAGCCACAGGCAAACAGCTTTTTACAAATCTGCAACTTCAACCTACGACTTGAGGATCTGAGCTTGACTTCTCTAAATAAGGGTTGTCTTAAATTAGATTTACAGTCACTAAGAAATAACTGCAGTTGTACTGAGAATCAATTAAGGAATATATGATTTGAGGAGGTAAAGACATTTACATAGCTGCTGGTAAACTTACAGCTTCATGTTTTATTGTTACACAGCATGGAAATCTCCCCATCCCCTCATCATTGCACTGTATGAGAAAGGTTAATGGTAGTCTGGTTTCTTTGTCCTTGCGGCTTCTTCCTGCAATATTTTGTCAGCCAGTGGAGGCACCAGCCTAGTTATATCTGTAAGGCTCCTACTTATATCTGTAAGGTTCTCTGCTAACCCAATAGTTAATTGCAGGCCATCACAATAATGCCAAAACTTCCCCAAAACGTATGAAAAAGATTAAATACTAAACAGTATTTAGAAGGCTTGAGTATTAGTTGTCTGCAATATTTGTATAACTTATTTTCTAAAACACTTGACCCATTCTCTTTTCACGTCCAGGATCCTACACAGAAATGAATAGATTCCAAGCACTCAAAGCTGGCAGTTTATCTGAACAGAATAATGCATGGTTACAAAGTGGAATGGGAATTACAGTTGATGAGAGCATAAAAACCAGTAAAACTGAGCAGGTAGAGAATTAAAATGCACATTAGGCAGCTCAAGATAAGCTTCTGCATGAACTGTTTGTTAAGAACTGCTATCATAATTCTGTGATCAAACAGCTAGTGACACTAGATTTTTTTAGTGCATATGAATGCAGGTAAGTTGGAAATTATTTTTCACTGCTGTCATTATGCAAACAAACCAAACTGAAAGCAGAATGTTCTTGTCAGCTGAAAAAAAAGGCAAATTTCAGAGAGGAATGTCACTGAATGCCTATTGAATCTGCTTCTGCTAAGATAATATTAACAGTTTTGCTAATGGCTTTAATGGGCAATTAAGTGGCTGATCTGAATTTTTTCCTCACTAGTCAGATATTTGTGTTCCTAATATCCTGTCTTCTGTTCTAAACCTTTAATTCAACAAACAGCAAAATCTGGCACAAACATCATTCTCTGATGAACTACAAGAACCCAAACTAGGCAACATTTCAAGTGAAATCAACAGGATTACACAATGTTAACACAACACTGGTGTATTTGTTGATTTGACGGAAGAAGCACAACACTGCACATTTAAGATATTAAACCTTGTTTCATGCAAGATTAAATTTGGTTGACATAGCAAGTATCAAAAAGTCCAGGCACAAAAAGACAGAAAATTGTGGACATTTTAGCACCTATTACAATTTAAGATAACTAGGACAAAATATTGACATACATGTTGTCAGACTGATAGAGCAAACAGTTAACTCAGACATGTCTTTTGTTTGTTCTAACCCACCCTGATTCATCTACCACATTTAAACTCTTTCTTGAGTATTTTCCTGGCCACATTTTCTGACTGTTCACCAGATTGTTTCTAAGGTATGGGCTAATGCTTATAAAATATGGGCTTATACCAATCAGATTTCTGCTTCTGGATATATAGTTTTAATAGCTAACTGTAGTTTTATTCAGCTTACAGCACTGCAAGTCAAAATTAATATGAAAGATCTACTGAGCAGGAGAGAAACAGCATTTAATGTCATAAATTAATTCAGGCCAATGTTGTATGTCATTACTGCCCATATAAGCCCAGTAACAATGCAAAAAGTGTTAGATATTTTAAAATATTTTAATTGAACAGTGGGAAAGTTATTGTTGATCTGACCTGGACTTGAGTGAGTAAAAGTTTTGCTTTTTCACTAGGTGTGATCTAAACACCTTTCACTGGTCCAGTGAAAAACAAATGCTTTATTCTTCCCAAAGCCAGGTTAGATTAAGATGTTCTACACTTTATTCCTAATGTTGCTTTTAAATGTCTGTAGATATATAGCTGTCTACATAGTAATGATTAAGGGAATGGAGCATTTCTCTTATGAGGAAAGGCTGAGGGACCTGGGTCTTTTCAGTGTGGAGAAGAGAAGGCTGAGTGGAGATCTGATCAATGTGTATTAAAACATGCCTTAAATGCCTTAAGGGCAGTTGTCAAGAAAATGGGGCCAATCTCTTTTCACTGGTGCCAAGTGATAGGACAAGGGGCAATAGATATAAACTGGAACATAGGAAGTTCCACCTCAACATGAGGAAAAATGTCTTTACTGTGAGGGTGATAGAGCACCAGAACCTGCTGCTGAAACCCGAGAAAAACACATGAGCCAATTTCCTCCTCCTCTGGGGTAACTGTAGCCCCTGGAGGTTTTAAAGCTAGCCCTGTAAACAGCGATGTAGGTCACTAATGCTGGAAGAGCCGAGTGCTGGAATTGCTCAACCTGAGCTCTAAGCAGCTGTACCAGCTCTGGGATACATAATCCTTCTGTGCCAGGAGTCAGGTTTCTCCACACAACAGTGCCAAAGAATTAACCAAAGACTCAAGCCACAGGGGGGGTTTATATGATTCCAGAAAAGTCAATTTGAACACGGTAAACTGTTAACAACTAAGGCATCTAAAACCTCATCACAGAAATTAATCACTCCTGAGTAGAAGACTGGCATGCCAAAATATTTTCAGAACCATAATATCAGCTAGAATATAGCCCCAGGAACAGCTGCTGAAAGAGTAGTTCACTGAGGTTTACTGTTAAAAGCTTCCACAAAAAGATTTGCATAAATGAGTGCAACCTCTCAGCACAAACACCATGGAACACCAGCAAAAGATAACCACTTAAACTTCCCCACTGAGCGAGCAGAGCTGCCTCAGGGCTACAGAGGGGACGTTCTGAGCTCACACACTGTCAGTCCTGAGGAACTGCCTGCATGGTACTCTGCACCCACTCTGTCCTCGGACTGGCCAGGCGCCAGCTCTGTACTTACAGAACAAGGGGAGAGGTGTGAAGGTTTAGCAGTGTTTAGTGTGACTGCATGCCTCGTGGAGAGAAAGTGCCAGTACCAGGCACACATTGGATGGCAGGGAGCATGAGCCAGGAAAACTTGCATCTCTCTGCCAATAACATGGCAAAAGATGACTTCAAAGCAAGCTAGAAACAGATTATTTGAGCACGTGAGGCTTTTGGCTGAAAATCTTTGACTGGATGTTGTGTGCATATCTCAGTTGCCAGGGTGCCACCTTATTGTAACTGTTAACATACAAGAGAATAAACAAAGAAAAAAAAAAAAGTAAAGGTGCACTGATGAGGGAAAGATTCTGAATTAAATCTTTCTACAGATACCATATCTTCTTTGGAATCAGAAACAAATCAAAGACATTTAAGAAATTTTTTGTTAAGTTTAAATCAAAACCTTCCAATTAGCACATTCTATGCTCCTCTGAAACAGCCAAGAGAAAGTTCATATTCCAGGAAGGATTTTTTTTATTTTGTGGAGGCCTTCAGAGGCTGACCAATATCAAGGCAGAAAAATCAGCAGTCCTGTCCAACAGTACATTCACATTATCTTAAGGATGTTAAACCTAGATGCAAAAGTTTAGATTACAAAGGGAAGCAAAAGCAATTGCTGAGGTTTCATTTGAATTCCTCACTATTTACCTGCAAATTGAACCCATATCTTCAGTGTTCACCACCAGCTATTAAGGGTTGCTATTCTGTTGTGGTTTTCAATGTTAGGCAGATAATTATTAGAAAGGTAAGAGGAGATAGAATCTAAACCACAGGGACTGGCTACAAGAGAAGGTGGTAAATTTTGCAAATTCAGACACACTTTTCAGTGTTACTATTTAGTTATCTGGCAATATTATATTATCCATAAATTATAGACTATTACATAGCCTAAAAGTACAATTTCCAGGTGCATGATGCAGAACAAGACTCCTTGTGCTACTTTGCCACTATTAAAAACGCTTGAAGTAATGAGTTCTGATGCAATGTGTAATTCCACAGAAACAAATAATCTATAAACTACTAAAAACTGCAAGAATGTTTTTGTATTAATGAAAAACAACAGTGTTCTCTCAAGCATTCAGACTGTGTCCTATTAAAGACTGGTCGACTGCTTCTATTTCTCGTGTGTATTTCTTTATATCCTTCGATCCTAAAATTCATTACACTTCAGAAAACACAGACTGCAAACATCAACCCTCATAGCTCCTCAAGTTCTCAGAGGGTTATTACCTGTTTCTCAGAAGTAAATGCTGAAAGCTCTCTCATGAGCAATACTGTCTCCCTTACCATTAAGTCAATGAGGCTGATGGAGGTACCCCCAGTTAGCCTTGGTCACTGGTGTGTCCAGGCAGAAAGAACAACCACAGAAATATATTCTTCCCTAAAGGCCCGTCCATTTAACACAGCCTCTCATAAAACCAAGAAATCACCATCCCCATAGAAATACACGTCTGTATTCCCTGTTGGTTTGGAAAAACAAGAAATAAGGCGAGGTGGGGGGAAGACAGGGAACTTATTTCCTGAAATTTTCAGGTGAGCACTGTTGGCATAATTTTTCCTGAAAATTCTCCTAATATTCTTTTCCATCCACATACCTGTCATCTGTGTGGCCAATCCTGGAATCAAACAGACATTTTCACCTGCTTCCACTTATCTGATGTGCCTTTCAAGTAGGCCTATACACTCAATTACCTAGTCAGTGCAAGGACATAATTATTTGCTGTGTTCACACCATTACAGTAATTATTAATAATCCACCAACTAAAGGCTGAATCTAATTACAAAGGGGTTAAAGGGAAAGAAGTTCTTCTATATGTGAACTTTTCATATTCCATTTTGAAAAGAAGCTCTGACGATAATTTAATGCTTTATTTCCAGTTACAGTTTTTCATTTCAGGGTAATCCAAAGCTTCAAGCTTTGGTTTAAGCTGAGCTCAAATTGGAAGTTCTGACAAGTAAGTCTTCTCTCTTACCAAAAAAGAGAAGGCATCAACACTACGGCACCTCAGGTCTAAGCAGTTACATACAGCAGTGACCGCCAACTTCGAAGAACAACATGGCAGTCTCAGAACATTTAAACTGAGTATCTTTTCAGACATAGAGATAAGAGCACATCTTAAGACCTTCTGCAGAAATTGTTTGTTCTTCCTTGTACACAGAATCACACTGAGTATTTTTATTCCAGGTACAGTAAGCACTTCACTCACTACGTGCAGGAAAAATAACCTTTGTGCTCCCCTTCAAAACCTTCAAAAGAGACTCTGAAGATAATCAATGGACAGTAACTGCCTCACCCCATCTTCATTCAGAGATGTACCCCCCAAAGTGTACATGCAGGTCACCTATGAGCAGGAAGCAAATCTTGACATAGTCTTGTTATCTGTAATTAGGGGGATATACCTATGATATAAAACATGTCAGCCTGAACAGTTTTAATAGTTCTTAATAAAATACAGGCTTTAACGGAAAATATGCGCTTATTAATTTAGGCAGTTTCCTCCTGTGTGAAGTAACTTTTAATTTATGTCAAAAACATCTACAGAATCAAGCAGTGGGCAGATGTGGGCTCTAAAATTACCCTGGTACAAATGAACAGATGGCCACTGATGGAATAATAAGCTTCTAAAAATTTCAAGTAGCAGTCAAAAGACGAATATCGATACATTAGTAGCACAATGTAGATTTAATCCCATGTTTAACACCTGAACTCAAGAACAAAAAAAGCATGTCTGATTTTCTGATTCAGGACATATTGGAGAAAGTGGAGACTATTTCAAAATTCAATCTGTGCTATTTTACAGAATTTTCAGAATTTGTAGGGAATACAATGAATTTTACAACCCCCTTTCATTTCAAACACACGACTGTTCAGAAAATCTTTCAGGTAATTATTATCTTGAAATGGGCCCGAAATATCTTAATAAAGTCTTATTCCATATGTGTTCTAACTCATGTATATGAGACTAAAAATACAGAGCTTTTTTGTCTAAGGCTGCATATGCAAAGTACAATTAAGTGTAATACCAGAATGTCTTCCGTGATCCAAAAGCAGAATACCATGGCAAGTATTTTAACATTCTATTTGTCTAACCATCAAGATAACATCAACTTCCCTAATAAAATAAATCTAAATTTCATGACTACAGCCACTATGCATTATTGAGAAAAGATTTAATGATGTACTGAGTTATTACTTACAAAAAAAAACCCCCAAAAAACCAATCCAAACCCAACCCTAACAGTAGGCTGTCTATACTCTCCAGTACTCAGCAAAGTTAGACCTCAGCATAAAAGGAAACTTAGTGTTTTATCACTCCACCAAAATTTTTACCAGTATTATTTGTGACCTATACTGCCTCAGAAGAGAGTTCTGGTCAGCTTACATGAAAAAATTCTGCACTGTTATTATAAGTGATATAGACACATACTATAAATAGTATCCTTATCTGCTGTAGACATTGTTATGAGGATAAAACAATGCTAAATTGATAATCGCTCTGGAAAAAAAAAAGTTATCTGAAATCATAGTAACCAACAAGTTTCTTCTCCAAATCCATGATGGCATGCAATTATCATCTAAACAAGTGCCCTTAATGTTATTACAATACCTTTGTACAGAACCTGACTGGGCACTTGAATTACATAGCTAATCCGTGGCATACAGCTTTTCTGTAAATCTCATTCCACAATTACTACTCTGACCAACAGCTGGTTAACATGTGTAACTTTTTTTTTAAGGTACCTTTTCTCATTCTTCATGTCACACTTCAGGTTTTCAAAGTTGCAGCTGTTCAGGGCTAGGAGTTGCCTATTTGAAATCCTTATGAAAACTCAAGGATTTTTTACTTTTTTTATTTTTTTAATCTGGCTAGTCAGTAGGTTCTGATTTAGTTTCTTTAGTATGTCTGTTATTCTCTCAATAAATCAAGCCCAGAAATAATAACAAACCCCCTTGTCTGCTATACCAGATGTATTGTTACTGATTTGCTTGAGTATATGAATGGGTATGTTGCACTAGCTATTTAGGCACACAACTCATGTTAAACCAAGTGTCATTAAATCATGAATTACCTAGCTGCAACAGGTAAAATTTAGCCTTCTGAGTCTAACTGGGCAGAAGCAAGGCAAAGGTTTATTACTGCACTAGAGTTACAGGAGCGTAAACAAAGACTCACCATTTCTGCCTTGAATTAAAGATCCAGGCACAAATGCTTTTCATCCTCCTCCTCAAAGGATAAACATCCTCCAGTAAACCTGATGTATTCACACTGACTAAGAAGTGGGGATGGGGGAAAGCAGGAGATAGTAATGGGAACAAGAAGTCAGAATCCAGTCAGTGCATCAGAGGCAAAGGGGTAAGAACAAGGACAAGTATCCATGACTGTTTCACAAGGGGAAGGTGGGTAGGTGGAGAAGGGAAGAAACACTACATTTTCTCTAATTATATGGGTGTCAAACTGTAGACATGGCACTTCAAATTTTGTATGTGCTTTTAACAAAGCCCAAAAAATCCATTAAGTTCATTACTTCAGCTCGTATACTGCAAAATTACATCGTATCGTATAGTAGACTAAATTCTCCTAAGATTTATGTGTGTGCAGTCTAAACAGATGAGCTGATACCTATTTTCCACACTGTGACACGAAGGCATGTATGACTACTTATACTTTACCTTATATTTTAAATGGCATTTAATCAAAAATGTACAGCCATAGCATATCCTGTTCTCTTCCAAAATTCTAGCTGTAATCGTAAATAAATGGCAACAAAGCCAACTGAGTGACTTATTAAAAATTCTGCTTAGAGGGGCACATGCATCAAACCATCACTGGGTCACAGCAAACAATCAACATGCTTCACAAACCTCCAGAACTCTCCATGGTGTGCAAGAGTCAAGGCCACCAGAAGCAGTTTCTCTGGCAACGCTCCCCACATAGCTAGCCTGCGCTTTTTAAGAATGAACCAGAACTCCACCACCCCTGGAAGAGCTCTGCAGCTGTTGCTTTTGGATCTATTAACTGCTATGTAAATTTCCAGCAGCAGTCTATATAGGGTTTTCCAACATATAACCATTCCACTTAGCTTTTTTTCTGGCTTCATACAATTTGTAAAAAGAGCTTTAAAATAAATTCAGTACACTAGGTCGTCTCAGTGTCACTTCACAAGTACCTGCATACCATCACCAAGATGCCAACATACCTCATATTTTAAACTATCATGTCCATTCTTTTAAAATATGGAAGGACTTCTCCAAATACAAACTCTATATAAATACTCATAAATACTACTGTTGCAGCATTGCTACCCCAGTCCTCCCCCTTCTTTCACCTCAAAATTACACGTGTTAGAGCCCTGCTTTCCTGGAGATGGCTCAACACCCACCTGCTGGCTTTGCTTTGTTTGTGTGGCTCTTGCCAGTGAGTGGCTGGGTTATGCTCATTCTCCCCACCCTCCTTACCATCACTCCCCCCACCCCTACCCCACAGCAGGATGGGGGAGAGAATCACAAGAGTAAAAGTGAGAAAACTCCTGGGTTGAGATAAAGACAGTTTAACAGGTAAAGCAAGTGAAAAATAAAAGTGAAACAACACCGCTGAATATATTACCAGAAATATAACCCAAAGTAGCCCCCAAAAAAGCTCTAAGTAACAGGAGAGGCTTAAAATGAGAAAGAGTATTATACAGATGCTATCCTCATGCAAGTAAACAAATCTACTGACAGAAACTGGTTTTTTTTTTCTAGCATTTTTATCTGCTTTGCTAGTTTTGCAGCACGTATACATGACAAAACTACCTAGGAAAATACAAGTGGGTCTACCAGCTATACCAGAACACTGAAAGCTAGGTGCTAAACTGCATTCACAGTTGACATTACTTAAGTCCCATTTGCAAAACCCACTGTTTCAGACTGATCTCTGGCACTATCCTGTTGAGGGTACACAGACAGATTAATATCTGCCCATGTTGTTATACTAACAACTTTAAAACTCCATGAATCTAAAGATGTATAATCCATTAATTAATAAGACATTATTTATTCTTTGTTGTACATAAGATTTATATATTTCACTACTAAATCCCAAAATTTAAGTTTATGCAAACGAAATAAAAAGGCACATATATGCACACCCAAACCCCCCACAAACCAAGCTTGTGATCTCAACACACATCTTTGTTCTCATAAGCCTTAGCACTGACCTATTTATTCCCTAAGGAAAAATTTAGTCAGTAACAGCAGCAGAGAGCAATTAAACAGTATCAGGGCATTCAGTCCATTCAGGGCCATTATTTGTTAGTTTCAATAACTTTGTAACTGTTATTTAAAGCCTGGAAGGGTTTATGGTACAGCTGCAGAAAACTCTCCACAGCTTGGCATCTGAAAAGTATTCAATTATATAATATTACCTGGTATTGTGTAAAGCAGATATTCTCAAACTAGAGCCCTTTGCCCTCATGACATTAGTCAAGAGCTTCTGGGGGTCTGCAAAGTTCCTCGATTTCGCTTGTAAAGCTTGTGCAGGTTCCCTAACTGGACATTACAGAGGGAGAAACGGGTGTCCAGAAAACCAATTCTTCAAAGATTAAGAAAAGGTCACCTGATTTCACAGTATGCTCACAAGTTAAACCAGAAGATTTTAAAAGCCCATGAGTTAAGGTCTAAACAATATTTATTTTGATTATACCATGACAATTTGGAAATCATAACACATCTCTTCTCTCCTTGCTCAGGGACTCTCTGGAGAGACCCGGATAGTAGGGGTTTCTTCCCCACTGCCCCCCTCTTGCTACTGTCACCACTCCTGCCACAACTCCTGGAGATCAAGAGAGGAGAGAGCGCCAAGCTGGAGGAATCAAGTTCTTGACACACTATATAGCTTATGGTCTTCCCCTCCCAAGCAGAGGCAGATATTTCTCTGCCACGTGAAGATTTCTCTAATCATGTGAAACTATTTGGAATTCAACAAACAAAGCTCAGGTCTGACAACTATGAAAGTTGTGGGTTTACTCATGCAAGGCCTTGGTCCAAACAGGACACAGGTGGGTATAACGCAAATGAACACAGCCTTGCTGATTTCATCTCAGTACCACAGTAAGTGCTGATAACAAGGCTGCTCTGAGATTTCTCTCCAAGGTTCCAGTTCAGAAATACACTTATTTTCTTCTTGGTTTATATGAATTCTCTTTTTGATTGGATACAGTCATGATATTGCTTTGTCTGAATGCAGATTTCTGCTTGGCAATCACTGAAAGGACAAAGAAAAATTTACATTCCAATAGTAAGGTAACTCAAGGAAACTGATTTGCAGTAGTCCAGTAAAAGATACAGACCAAAATTCCCGTGAGAATAATTTCCAGCTCTTAGAATGATGATGTTGAAGGTATGATAAACTTGTGCTACAGTAACTCTGTGTGACAGATGACCACAATTATTTCCCACTGATATACCCTAAAAACACTGCATATACTGGACTTCCTATTTCAGCACAACACCAATGCCCATTATTCCTTAAGGATTTTGTGTCATGAAGTACTAAATTTTTCATCTAGCCTAACTTATTTCCCTACTAATATGTATTTCTGATTCTATGTGAGATACATTAGCGTACCTGTATTACCTTTGTATACAAAGAAAAGCTTCCTTGTATTGCAATACTCAGTCACTCAGTAAAGCTGCAATTCACCAAAGCACTTGAGCCTGCACCTAACTCCAGTATACACGTAATCCCATTGACTTTAATGGGACTGCTTACTTAGGCATGTGTTTAGGAATCAAGGCCCATGTAAGCATAATTGTGCTCTTTGGCCTGGACCCAAGCCCTTAAAAAGGAAATAAGCAGAATGGAGAACAAATGTTCAGTAAAGCTGTAAGAAGGCACAGCAGCTTTCTTGGGAATATGCACAACATCAAAAGTAATTTAACTATCTTTAAAGAAAATTCCAACAATCAGAGTTAACTAGAAATCCAGTCAGTGAATTCCACCGAGACATTTCCAAACCTAAACAGAGCATTTTTAAGTACACTTGTTCAATAAAGGGGTTGGAAATCATAACTAAAAGAAAAGCTAATGCTAGTGCATAGAAGCATTTTCTCCGGGTGTGTTCATGCTGCTTCACACAACTCATCCAGTTACTGGGTAACATAATTATCCAATGCTGCTGAGCACTGACATTTCCACTTCTTTTTATGGGCTGACCATATTGAAAATATTTTTAGAACAACGTGTGTTAAGTCTATATTTGGAGTATAATTGCAACTAGGTGCACTAATGTAATCAATAAGTCATTTCTGCAGCTGCAACTTCTAGACTTTAATGCCTCTCAGAGAGGCATGGAGAGTTTTCCATATCCCTTTGTGAATAAGCTGTTTGCACAAATTCTATACAAAGTTGGAAATAAGTTGGTAATGCTAGAACAGCAAAGCAACACATGGAGTCACACAGTCCTATGTCCTTGTCATCAGGTAATCTCTTTGAGTTGCATATATTAGCCTTTGTTCATCTGCACCAACAACTAAAAAATTTACAGCCGCTTCTACTTATTTCTTTGATTGATAACAAGTTCTCTGTTGGCTCCACAGAAATGTAAAAAGTAAACAGTTTGGATCAAATTAAAAATAAGAAACTTTTTTTAAGAAAAAAAGTTCTCAGACAAAAATGTATTCCATTCAATAATAATAATTTTATTTAAAAGCACTTGAATTAAAAGAAGTAAAATGCTAACTTAAAGAAACATAGTGGACACTTGCAGCAGCCTCTTCCCAGTGCTTATCAATGCAGAGTGAAGATGTGGAAATCCAAAGATCCAGCAATACTCAGCAAAATCTTCACATTGTGTTCTCAAGCAAATACAGCCAATCTGAACATAGGGTAGTGCTTTAAATTCCTCAGCATTTTCTGCAGGAGTTACTCCATGCTGAGACAAAAAACATAGTGTTGAACAGCCTGCAGTGGATGCTTACCTGGAAGGTGGGACCTCACTCCAAGTAACAATCGTAACTTCTAAAGGAAGTGGAACACCTGCCCTAGTACTGGTAGATAACACCATGTCCAGTGTCTCAAGCAGCATGGTGACTGGGATAATTCTCAAAGTGACAGGTTATAGCCCCAAATGCCACTGAATTTGCCACAACATCAAAACTAGAAAAAAATCAACCACCCTTTAACTAAGAAATAGATGATGCTTCTTGAAAATACCCACTTTCAACATTTTCCAACAGAATGTCTTAAAACAACTGTAATAACAAAATAATCTAATTTGCATTTACTTGCAGTTTCAGTGTGACAGACACTCAAAAACTGCAATATATTTTGCCAAAACAAGATATGCAATGAAATCTTACAGTGTTTCTCCTTTCTAACCACAACCTCTCTCATCAGAACCTGCTCTATCCCAGGAACACCAAAGCAATATATTTGAGAGACTAAAGGAGCTGTGGCCAAAACTCCTTCCCCTGTTAATGTGATGAAACTGTGCCTGCCAGGCCAGGTTTATTCTTGCCATGGCACAGCGAGTGAAACCCAGGAAAACCTGACCGCTGAACACAGTGCATGCTGTAAAACTGAGGACTCCAGGCCTCCTTCCCTTCACACCACTGATGTCTGAAAGGTTGCAGAAACCGCCAGTATATGAAATTGCAATGGTTTAATTTATATTAAATTACTTTGAAAATGCATTCTCAGTGAGATTCTTCTGAAAGTGAGGCCTCACACTTCCTAGCAAGCAGGGTGGACCAACACAATATGGTTCTGATAAAAACAGAACTAAAAGGTACTTAAGCAAGACTGGAATAATTCTCTCTCCCTCTCTCTCTCACTAAGAATGGAACTTACACATCTGACAGGTAAGATTTTTATACCTTCCTATAAAATAGTTACAAGAAAGTTTAACATGAGAAGAACAACTTTACATTTTCTGAGAGATGTGGGCCCAAGTTTCAGTTTTAGTTTGCTCAGCAAAACTGCACTGCAGGAGAAAATAAATAAGATGAACCAATTTTTTAACAATGACTCATAGTGCAGAAATAAGCCTGAAGCTTTTCTAAAGTACTGTTTTCACTGGCTGGTTTATGTCGCTGTGCGGAATTTAAAACTAATACAACTACAAAAACACGAGTCTTTAAACTCCTAATACATTAGATTCACAGAAAATACATCATGGTTTGCTTGTACTGGCTCCTGTATAATAGAGATACACGATGCTTTAAGTATCTGGTACAACTGAAAGGTCAAGGAACAACTGGAAGCCCACATTTTGAAAAACATTAGAAGTCAAGCATTTTACAGTCCAGGAAGATCCAGGCAGTTGACAGTGTTGTTCATTATCTCCTTTGGGCTGGTTTAATTGGTTCTGTCCAGTGTGTCTGGTCTTGTGAACCATCTTTATCAGGACAAGTGACAAGGATAGTAAAGCATCCACAAAGTACACTTTCCATAAAGTTACCTTTAGAATATAAGGAGATTATAGATCTGCAATGACTGTCAGATCATTTTCATGTTTTGTTACTGATGGAAGGAACACTGCACAGTCAAGATACTACTTCTGGAAAATCATATGCACCAAGCAAAGGCATGTATATAGAAATGTTGTTAAGAAAATTCTTAGCTGTACCCTTGTGTGTATGTGTGTGTGTACACACACATGTAATTTCATTTATCACTGAAAGGGGGGCAAAAATCAAAAGAAGACTGAAATTAAAAAAAGAGCATTTAATACATATCAAGATCTATTCCATCCCATTTGATTTTGTAGATGAAACCAACAATAATCTGAGCTGTATGGGAGATGGAAGAAGCATCACAATGTACAAGAATTGATTGCAATTCTCTCTCCTACAGAATAGAAATCTAACCTTTGTCAGTGTATTGGGGTGAGGTGGGGGCTGGGGGCAAGCAAACCCAAAAAAGCAATTCCAAGCTGCAGTCTAGCCTTAGTAGCTGTACAAATGCATTAGTGTCCATAACAGGGGTGAATGACCTCGGAGCAGTCTATGAGTCCACTGTGAGCATTCCAGAGTTCAGAAGTCATGTCCATCACACTGGGACTTTGTTTTGGCAAAAGGACTCAACAAACTTCAGGCATGCAAGATAAACTGCATCTGTCACATACAGTCAGCTCTAAACAGACAAATATTGTAGAATGTTTTGTTTGTTTTAATAAAATCGTATAGGCTGTAAAACAATATCCTTGTGCAGGTAGGATTTCCACAGGTCAAAGACTTTCCAGTCATGCCCCATTTATTGAAATGTGAGCATAAAGTGCAACAATCCCTTTAAAATGAAGGCTTGCCATGGCAGGAGGCACTTACAGTTATGACAACCATTTTCCAGTCTTAAAGAATACAGACATTTTCAGCTGCTTCCACACAGATCACTGTACCTAGTCAGAGGTTTAAATACTAGGTATTCAGACACTATTGTAGTTTCAGTGCATACATATTTGTTCCACTCAGTACAATAATAATCTGATGGAAGATCATGCTCTTTTATAAGACTCTAGAGTATGCTTCTTTATAATCCTCAATACAAATCCCAAAAAAGATGTTCTTCAGTGGCTAAGGTAAATACAGACATACTGGTCTTTGTGTTTCAGTACTGAGAATTGTGAAAACCCAAAAATACCTTTCTGCTTCACATAAGAAAGATGAAAGCACATTTCATTCCCTAAACAAACCCCAGTAATGAAGCATACAAATAAATAATGTTTATTTATTTTTAAAAAGCCAATTAACCTTCAAAAACCACAGAAGGCCTACCTGTATATGTATGCAGTATAACTGGCTGGAATAGCCTGAAGTGTTCAAAATGAAAAAAAACCAAACATATAGTTTTTCCCTCAAGATGGTTCAAGTGCTGATCAAAATAGCTTAATGTAGTCCCTAAAATATAAAAATACACTTAAGCAATGGTAAATCATTAAAGTCAGCACAAAAAGCAACAGGGGACTGCAGCAAGTGCAAAGCCCTACATTTAAGCCACATACTCTTTTGGAACTCAAGTAACACACACCAGATAGCAATACTCTCAGCCAAAGTTCATGCATGTTTATTGCACTGAATTCAAAGGCATGTTTATTTGTTATTGTAGATTTACTGGTAGCTTCCAGAACTACTGTTTTTCATAGATTAACAGTAAGTAATGTCCTCTTCAGCGGAGAGGCATCCACCACTAAAAATGTTATCACTTCCAAAGAAACTATTGAGAAGAAAGCAATTCACCATTCAGCTCATACCATAAGAAAAATATTAAAAAAAATAAAACAAGAAGATGCTTTTCCAGTTCTATCAATTTTTTGCAATGAGTACTCTTACTGGAGCAATGACTTCCTCAGGAGCAACAGAAAAGATTTTATGAATCCTGATGGAGAAATGAGAAGTCCAAGCTATCTTTCTGGCTCTCTCCAGAAAATCACCATCTGAAACCCCACCATGGAATTGTAATGAACTAATTCATTTTAGCCTAAGATAGCTTTCAGTAGCAATGAAATTGCTGAAAATCGATCAATTTGTACTGAGGCTTTGCTGCAGGTCTGGGTTCTCTTCTGATAAGTATGTTTACTCAATTTTTCCCTCCAGCAGCCACCTCTCTTACTCAAGGGACAGTGCCAGTGCGCCTCACTCAAGTTGTTTCAGATCATGAAAACTGCTAGAAAAATTAAAAGCTACTCTGAAAGATTTTTTTCAAAAGGTTAATTTCTTTTAGGAAAAATCCATTTTCTAATATGAGTAAAATCAATGCTCAAGCTACAACTATTAATACAACACTTCAGTAACAACAGATGAAAAGCGCTACAATAATTGTCTAACCCTTCGGCCACCACATGGTCTCGCATCAACCTCCAAACCTCAGCAAATACCAGTTGATTAAAATCCCTGTTTTCTTCAAGTTATTTGTTTTACTGCACATCCTGCACACATACACAAAACACACATTTCCCTCTCATACTACCCAACCTGTGTAAGAGTTTGGAGTCCTCCACTATCTCCTCTACAAAACATTTCTTACCCATATCACTGCAAATCTAGAGCAGAATGGTCTAGATGTGGTTCGCCTCTGATTCTCATCCACAGAAGTATCAAGTAAGGTATAACTAGAGAATCCAAATTCTTCCTTTTCTCACACTTACACCCTACTAAATCGGGTAAAACCATGTGTGCGAATCAGAAAAAATCAGTGATATGGCTATGGTGTAAAACAACCCTTCTAATTGCAATCATATGTCCATGGTGTTGAGGAAGAAGCATCTGGTTTCTAAGAACATGCATTTAACACCATAACAGGAACTCTGTCCCCTTTGACAGTGTTACACTAAGCAACTCTTTCACCTTGCACTGATGCACACATGAAACATCTACATAAATTCAATAGACTTGTGTGTAAAAGGCTTTCTACAGAAATCAGTTCGGGATACAGGGAACAAAGGATACATGGATAGTAAGGGAAAGTAAGTGCCTCTGTCACAGAAAAGACTAGAGGACTGGTTTTAATCATAACTAGTTTCTGAAGTTGCTCACATGTATTTTGCAGATATTTTTCATCTTTACATTCCCACTTCTGTCATCATAGATCCTTGTGCAATTCATAAAATCTAAGAGAAGTAAACCAGACTACATGAAAATAGCATCAAAAACAGTATCAGCAACTGAGATGTCTCTGACACTTATTTCTGAAAGTCAACATCCTGGCAAGTGACATTTATTGAAATTATAGGTGCAGACCTAATGGGGAAAGGCAATGTCTGTAAAACATTTTGTATTTTACAGAAGAAAACAGGTTTTGTTTCAAAATCATCTTTCCCTGCCATGAGATACATACTTATGTTTCTAATTTCCACTACACAGGGTTTATTAAAGCCTCACACAAGCCAAACTATACTAAAATACTGCCAGTGAACTATTAGGATTGCTTGACTATGGGCACGACTTTAACCTCAGCCAAGTTTTCATTTCATGAAATGTACTTATATGCTAAGTTAAGCTGCCTCAAACTACAAAGCTAACAATATAATATAGCAGTCACTATTGATACATTTAAATGCACCATAATTTAAAGAGAAATCCTATCAAGTATTGAGGTAGGTTTTTACAAGAGGCTTTGAAGAGATCCGGTGTCACTAGTTGTTACCAAGAGAGAACAGGAAGTTATTCAGAAGTATTTTGATGACTTTTCCATCGAACAAGGTATAAACACTCCTGTTTAAAGACACTGTATTGTCAGAATTCCAAGAAACAGGATTATCTAATCATCAGCAACAACATAGTATATTCCTGTCACTGCAGACAGCTGTGGCCATAAAACGGATTAAGAATGTCAATCTTATGTAATAACATCATATTTGTTCTGTTTTGTTCAAGTCTTGCTGCTATTTCTGCCAGTGTGAAAAACTTGTTGCTACAATAATAAAATGTTTGGGGCCCCAAAACAGGCCCCAGACTTGCAAATCAATAGTATTTCTAGTAAGAGTTTGAACTCACCTCAGTTTTTATGAAGTCAGAGTTGTCATGTATAATCTAGATAGATTTTTTACTTCTCTCAGCAGTCATGGAACCATGAAAGGGGAAAATTTGCATTACTCTACATGAAAACCTAAATTATCATACATTCATGTGCCTCCAGTCTGTAGGACTTCAGGAAAACTGAAATGTCATGGAATTTTTATTTATTTTTTTTTTAGGGGGAGCAATAAGAGGAACTGTCAATATTGAGATTCCAGTATCACTGCAAAGCCACAGCAAAGTCTAGACTATTTCTGGTTCTATTAAAAATTCAGTTTCAACCAAGTTTGAAGAAGCTCATTTTGATCTAGCTGTATGCCATTTTACAATCTCTGATCTAATCTAATTGAATTTCTCAGACTTAGGTGGCACCAGACGACATCCAGAATACTTTTTTATTTTGAACTTCTGAGAACAGCTCAAAACCCTTATGGGAAAACTTAACCTGTGTGAAATTTACTGAAGGGAACTCTGCATAGCCTCCTGTAAAAGTAAATTATATCTTGTAAACATCTTGTAAACATGAGCTTCTGCATCAAAATTGAAAATCTGGTCTCAGCAAAGGATTATGTCTCACATTCTTGCTCTGAGAATATTCTCCCACACCTTTGTTATGCTCAAG
Organism: Heliornis fulica; assembly: GCA_013399135.1. Lineage (NCBI taxonomy): Eukaryota > Metazoa > Chordata > Aves > Gruiformes > Heliornithidae > Heliornis > Heliornis fulica. The sequence continues at coordinate 289,409 of VXBZ01006714.1, forward strand.
GGCAAAACATAACTGCCTCCAGATCAATGTGGTCAAAGCACATAGAAAATACACAAAAAAATTATTTGTTCCCATGAAGTACAACACTCTACATAACTTCACCTCTCCATTAGATTCTGCTAAAGTTTGAACTTTGCTGCTTTCCAGTGTCTCTACTTTCATGAACACATTACAACAAATTTTATGTCTTTGTGTTCCTAACATGGTACTACTTTTTTTCATGGTTTTAACTGAACACTTCAAGTGCATTTTAAGAGAGAAAAGCTCCTGAACTACTTGCTCTGGGTGCATCTATATATGTGTGTGTGTGCAAGTGTTTGCATAAGAAGAAAAACACGTGCAGACACAGAACTACTGTCTATATGTACCTTCTTCCCAAGGATTTATTTACTCATGTGGCACATTTGCCCAACCCAGTCATCAAAATTATAATTCTTGTTTCGACAGAAGTGCCTAAAAACATACTGGATGCTTTCCAGGCTCTAAAGTAATATTATAATGTAGTTAAATGAAAACAAAGCCTAAATACTCAATTTCCTGCAGACCAGATTTTCAAGACTGCTGTTCCAGTTTCCTGATTAAATAATAGGTATTTTGGAATATTCTGTTACAGTTCTTATTAGTATTTTCAATTTGTTCCCAAAAATCACCATAACAAAATTAAGCATTTGCTTACTATCAGGCTTCTTAGTAAAAAAGCAGCTTAGGTCAGAGTCCACAGCACTGTCATCACTTTCTAAAAATTCTTTTAGATTAAGACCTCGGGGTTATTGGCTCCTGATATTGGTTTATTGTTGAGAAAAAAAAATCCTACAGTGTCTGGATTCTGAAGTTTCTGAAATGACTGAATTCTAATAAAATTTTCATCTTAGCAGTTATTTTATCACCAATAGCAGTAAATAAAATACAACCAATATTTACCACTGGTACATATATCAGTACTGTAAACCAAAGGATGACCAAACCATGAGCCATAAATACACTGCATTGTATTTCTATGAACTCTGACTTAAGGATGAGGTCTGAAATATCACTAGTGAGCCACATAATTGCTAATACTGCACTAGCACAGAGGAGGTACATCCACAAACAAGCACAGGGTTATCCAACTGCAATGAAAGAAAAAAGCTGATCTCTAGACCGAGGACTTCATATGGTGATGGAGACAGGGTGGTTTCAAACTGACAGAGAAAGCAGTAAAAAAAATTGAAATACTAATTCCATTTATTGTTTCAGTGACTGTTTTAGTACTCGTCTCGTAAATCTTCACACACACAAGCCTTTATTTTTCCCCCACAATGTTCATATATAGTCTCCCTCCTGCTTTATGAACCCCATCTGCCATGTGAATATTTCATAGATACACTGCTTCTTCTTTTTGTTATTTGTAACAACTTACATCACACATTCCAACCCCACTGCAAGCTAAACTACTAGACACTCAGCACACAAGCAGAAAGTGCACAATCACATGAATGCTCACAAAATATGTCATACCATACCATAACTTCTCTAAAACTGTACAGCTAAGTCTTTTTTTTTTCTTTCTCCCTGGCTTTTCCTATGTTTATCATGACAAAAATCCTTTATGGTCAATTATGGTAATAATCTTCTAGTATAAACATTACCAGACAACAATGTTTTTGAGAACATAGTTTCTTAATTTTTATTTTTGTGTATGACATCACACACAGCCTGCAGTGAGGACGTTCCCCTATCTACTATTTCCCTGGGACAACGGCACAAAACTGATCCAGCCCTATCTTGAACTGACATATCACAGCCTATACTGACATAAATACAGCACACAGAGAATAGCCAAACTACCACTCTGTCTCCTGAGGGACTATTGACAATGTCTAGTTTTAGCCATCTGAACAAGGTGCCAGGATCTCTTTATACATTCTGCAGACAGGAATCTATAAGGCTTTTCGATGCTGAAAGTCATTTCCCGGCTCCGATCTCTAGCACAAGAAACACAATCCAGTCAATTAACAGAAAAAAAAAATCTTAACAAAACCCCATAGATTAGCAGGTTCTTTACGTTATCATTTATAATTTAGGAATAATTACAAAGTTTTCACCCATGATCTAAATAGAACAAGGAGTACTTATGCAGTCAGTCCCTTTCTCAATAATATTCTCCCCACTGCTCACTTTCCCAGGTGTTAAACAGATCCCTTACACCTTGAGTTTTTGAACATTACTTCTGCTGCAGCTCTGTTCCTTTGCAATAAAATCTAAATTACTTTGTTTCCTTTTGCTATTTAACCCCAGAAGAGGGGTCTTGCACATGATTCTTTTTTACAATCACTTTCCCATCTCCCTTGAATGAATTTCAACTGGTTGAAATTTCTCGAGGGTTTTGTTTGGATTTTTTCCCCCTCTTTGAACTGCTGTAACATAACACAAAACAGCTTTGGTTCTCTTGATTACTTAAAAGGTATTAACTATAAATTAGTAATCCCTGCATAAGAGGCATCATATAAAGCTCTTCTACCTCAACCACTCTACACAGTACATAAGTTCTCCACCAGTTTGCCTCCTTTGTGAATGTGGTACCATGCTGCAGGCTATCTTACTGCAGGGTACCATAGCTTGTTCTGTTAGAATACATTCATGAATACTCTGGAAAGGGATCAAGAAAAAGGAATAGTTTTGAAATCACATTTATTTTGTATTTTTATCCATACTCCTTTTCTCTTGTCTATACTTCACTTCCACATCATTGCAGTAATTCAGCACAACTTGCAATTGAGAGCTCAAGTTTATGACTAACCATGTTGAAGGGACTGGTGTGCTACTGAGTGTTTCTTAATGGATACTCTCTGCATCCTTTGATAGAATATTACAGGACTTTATCTTGTTTTTGTAAAAGTATGTTGGGTGCAGAACATGACTCCATTGGGACAATTACTAAACTGCATGCACTGCTGTTTGTACTGGGCACTCAACACAATCCAGTTCCTCTCTCACAGCAGAGACTACACAGCAGCCACTCCCAGTCATAAACCACAGAAAGTCGCTTAAAAATATGATAACAGCTTCAAGCAAAAAGAAACTAAAATGACTAAAGCAAGCAAAGAAACAAAAAAATGCCTGGAATATTAACAAGTTAGAGATTTTCATTCTATTTTGAAATGCATTTCAGTATCTGAACACCATTATGCTCCATAACCTAGTGCACTTGCACAGGGCATATCCTGTGTGCAGTCATATTCTGGGCAAAGCCCTGGTGACAATTCTCTACAGCACACAACTTCTTAACATCCGTGGCTCCCATGGTAAAACAACATAACTCACTATATCAAGGCTCACTTTTTGGATAAGGTTAAATAACTCAGAACAGTTTGTTACATTGGTCCTCCTCACATACAACAATGTCACCAGTCTTCACTCACTCTCGTGCTACTTGAACAAATACCCAAGTACGGAGGGCCAGAGCTGCCTCTGAGGCACAGACCGATGCTTTATCCGGTCGTTTCTCAGGCTGTTTTCAAAGTCTTTTCATCTCAACACATACAGCTTCAAAACATTCCCGAGCAGTTAAGAATATACATCCCTCTTCTGTGCAACTAAGCAAGATGAACAAGCAAACACAAATATTTTCTGCACTTCAGCTGAAGGATGAATACAGCTATCTGCTTTAAGAAACTGCACGCACAACCCCACAACACCAAATCTACTCAGAGCTTTTTATTTTTTCCCCAGCGTAAGCAATCAGTGTTACTCAAGTTGAGATACCTACAGACATTCTTCTCCTGTACAAGAACAACCACAGGGTCCTCTGTATTCCAACACATATATGAAAATAATCCAAACTCAAAGAAAGCACACAGTTCTCATCATTCTGATCTGTTATTCTGATCCTACAGTCAGTAAGAGTTCCCTAATTTAAAACAATAATGCTACCTATAGTTCTGCTACCTGGATTGCCATCTGCACATTAGCAGAGTTCCAAATGGGATCTGCTTGCCTCATCATGTTTTTCTGATGGAGATCTAGCATGCTTGGTTATGCATCCTATTGGTGTCTTAAGTCACCTCCCTATAAGGTTTGCAAGGATTCCAACATTTGCTCTTTTGTGTTGTTTTTCATAAAAGCAAATACAATCTCTACTGGTGATTACTCACTGTGCATTTTAAAACTTCTTAAATATTTTAAATGAACTTCAGAATTTTTCTGGAAGTTTAAAATACACTACAATGCAAGAGAAAATGTAATATAAAAATCAAGGGATAGAAGTTAGTTGTTATGGGTACCTTTAAAAGACTTCCAGTGTTCTCACCCATGCTAAATAATACAATGATAAATAATACTTTTGTAAAGTGCGCCACTGCGTGGTAACTGATGCCTCCACAACCCGATTTGCTTAGCTCACAAACAACCTTTTTTCTGTCTACAAAGCTGCAGTGAGTCAGTTCTGCATCTGCCCAAGTACTGGGAAAGAGTTCTAGCAGCAGCGTCCTATATGCACGCAAAAAATGTATGCAAAATACTGGCCTACAGGTACATTTAGCTAACTACAATTGAGACCAAAATTATTGAGCATTCTTTCTTCATACCTTGCTTTAGTTATTAAAACCTAATCAATATTCTATTTACCTTTCTCTTCTAAACTTAAAAGTTACCAAATAAGATCATCCCACTTGCTCCAGAAGAAGTAAAAGCATACAAAACTGAAGAGAAATGTTTCGTATATCTCAAAACAAGAAGACATGCGCTTCTGGCCAGAGCCTCACTCACAGGCATTATTGAATTTAACGGCACTGTGAACATTTAGAGTTAGGAGAAGGGCAGCAAATGTATTAAAACCACTGACACATACTCACTGGTACTGCAGCACAGTCAAAGCATATATATTAGCAATAGCCAGCTCTGGCACTAAATACAAATTTGGAAAAAAAAAAAGAAGTGGAACTCCCTAGGACTGCCAGTGACAGTTAGTATGCCTTCCAAGATTTATCAGAAAGAACATTGTTCAAACATGAAAATACAATTTTACACAGAAATAATAAAACTGATTATCACAATCACTGTTATCCTGCTTTCTTCTGCAAAGGTAGAATATCACCTGGTTCTTCCTATTTTGCCTAGCTTTATTTTTAAATTATTGAAATGCTTTATAAAGGTTTCATTACATTAGAATTCAGAGTCTAGTCTACACCAGGAAGTACATCATAATTTTAATTATGAGCGAGCTCTTCTTTTTTGGGGTAGTATTTACATTATTATACTGCAATGCTACAGACAAATAGGTGAAAAAACACAGACAAATTAGGATATTTCATTGTAAAACCATATAAAATTTTGTTAAAGGACTATGTCCAAAAAATGAGCTTTTACATACCACCTCTTGTGCTGAACATGTTACAAAGTTTTTACTTCCAACTCTGGGGGCCAGCTGCACAAAATAACAGCAAACAGTGAAAAGAGACACTCTGGAGGTAAGGGAACCGGTACTGGGATGCTCTTCAGAGGTAATCAGAAATAAGCTGTTGTTCTAACCTTCATGCATGATACTGGGATGGCCCCACCAATCAGGCTTTAAGGACTTTTGTACATACTACTGTTTTTAAAAATCTTCTCTTATGTTACGGTTTATATTCGCTGATAAAATTAAACAATAATTCTATTTTACTTTGGTTAACAATTCAGAAAGGAGAGAATTGTTGTTTTAAACATTCTGGCTTTGATCTTAAAACAAAACCTGTGGTTGCCTTACAGAACATATTAAATTATTAAAAAGTGAGAAGTGAGAAACACCTTATTTTATACATGTTTAATTTTTATTTTGAGATGAAGGCAAACCTGTCTCTATCATATTCTTTATTCTGTTTCTGAGTAATTTTATTATAGCAACATTTTCCATCTTTTCTTTCTAAGAGTAAGGTAAACTGAAAACACTAACCAGAAACAATGGTCCTGGGAACTAAGCAATTGTACACAAGGATATTACTGGTCTGGCAATTTAGCAAAATGTCCGACAGAGGGTGATAGAGACCATAAGTTTGTTGCTAACTTAACTGACCAAAAAAAAGAAAAATTACGTGCACTTAAGGAAGAGCAACCTATTACAACAATTCAAACAAGCTTTATTATTTGATAAACATTGTCATTTAACTGTAAAGACCACTTCTAAGAAAAATATTTTCTTAAGTATCTGACAGTGTATTATTAAATTATTTGATTCTCTAATTATTACATCCTTCATCTACATCCATGCTCACTCTACAGTGCATAATATCACTGTTAGGTTATTGTTGTTTTGCTCCATATGCAAGTGGGATACGGAGTCTTGGAGCCCAAGGAGACAGGCACCATAGGCATCTTAGTATTTTTTTGTGTATCAGATTTATTCATTCTTATATCATAGGGAATGTGAGATTTTACAAATATGACAGAACAAGATAAGTAGCTTTGATCTACATGAATCTAGCCTGAAACATACTTTTAAGAAGAATAATGAAGTATATCTCATCCTACACACCCACATTTAGAGGTAAAGTTTCGCCAAAGATGTAGAACCAAGTTTCTAAAATTGAACCATGGAAATCAATGAAAAAATAACCAAGTCAATAAAGACAGTTATTCATCAAACACTGTGAAGCTGTAATATATGTGCCAAACTAAAGGAAAATAGAGCACTTCTGAATAGTCCCTCAAACACTAAGTCAAAACTTTGAAATAAAGAAAAATGAAGTGTGGTTTAGCCACACAGAAAATCTTGGTATAACTACTGCACAGTGGAACAGGTCAAGTCTTTTGCAGCTGACATCCACATTAAAATATTTTTTGAGGTTGCTAGTAATGAATAAGGAATGAATTGCTACAGATCAAGAAGACTAAATCACAAGAAGCTGGGAAATGTTCGAATCAAGTTGTTCTTCAGAAGAAAAATACAAACATTTTAATATTTTAGCTAGATGTGCCTCCCACAACCTCCAGTGCCCAGCCTTCCATACAAGTGCAGTTAACATTACTGAGTACTCTCTTAACCACATCATCTTCTAGCTAACTCTTGTGCTACTTAGAGGTAGTGTGGTAGTGGACTACAAAATGCACAGAATATGAAGTGGTTTTACCTGCTTTATCTTGGCTTTTTCATGGTAATTTATTGCTTACAAGGCAATGAGCCCCAGCAGAGAACCAGTTCTATTTAACTTTTTAAGAGTGATAGACCGTATCACTAAATATTAAGTAAGCATCACTTAGATTTTGATTTTTGATCACTAAGATTTTGATTTTTAGGCTTATTTTCAATACTACAGGAAAAAAAAAAAAGAAAAAAACCAAGACCCAAACAACCAAAGCCCAAAGAATAAACCACGATAGCTTGCAATATGGGGAATTTCAATCAAATATGAGGAAAAACATTCCACTGTGGTATTGCTCAAAGACTGGACCAGGCTCAAAGCTGGAAAAGGCTACGACAGCTATCTGACACAGCAGGCTCTGTTCTGAGTAGGGTGTTAAACTACATGACCTTCCCAGGTATCTTACAACCTGAATTACTCCACAATTCTAAGACTCCCAAGTTACACATTCACAGCTAAGCATTCACAACCTGTTGTTTGTTTACACACAGCTTTGGAAAGTGTCACTCTACACAGGCAGCAGGTGGTTTCAGAATTCCTTTCCTACTAGGTTGTTGCACACTGCCTTTCCTTTCTATTCCCAACCTCCAGGACAAAAATGTATCAGTACCCACTTTTGCAAGTGCACAGCACTCAGGCAATACAACAGCTGGTATGCTAAAACCTGTTTTTTCAGTTTTCGTAGTCACAGATCAAACTGTAATTAAATTTCTGGCCCTTTCTGAACTAGTTTGTGACCAAGGAAAGCTTTAAAGAATAACCAACTCACAAAGATCTATGGTCTACAAATGAAATTTAAAGCTACGGTTTTGCTTGCACTAAGTAATACAAAACAAACATATATGGCACTGCCCAAGATGTGCACAAGAGGAATCTGGACATGCAGAGGAAAAGGTTGTATTGGTAAGTGATTTCCTCTGGCAAACCAACTATTTAAACAGAACTTGACCTTTCACTATTTGAGTTCCTGAGTCACATCTGACACCACTTCTTTGCCAAAGAATGAGGAACATCAGCCAAGCGCCAAATGCCCCTCGCTAGGAATTTATTTACTAACCTTACTTGAAAGTTTACAAACTCTTTTTTCCTCTCTAAAACCTGTAACACGTTGCTTAAAAATGCTGCCACCTTTCAGAAAGCTGTGTATTTATTCATTACAAAGGGAATTTTCACAGCGGACTGCAAAAAGTCGAGACTCATTCCAAACCCTGAAAAATAACCATGACTCAAGTATTTTCTAAGAGAACATTGCTGATGATTAAATGGACAGCTAGTAAGAGCTGGCTTTTAAGAGTAAAACTCTTAAAAACAGTAAAGATGAACCAATCAGAAAAGTTACATTAACACCCACTAAAAAGCAATCAAAACAAACCCAGAAATGAATAGTCATTATACTGCAGAGGGAAAAAACATCTCCACTCTAAAGGTGAATCAAAGATATTGCATTTCTATCTTACTTAAGCTTCCAATCTTTCTGTTCTTTCAACAAATCTCTTCTATAGAAAGCCAAGTATGTGGAAAATGCTCACTGGAAGTCACCTTACTTGTGGCCAGAATACTTTTTGAATCCAGCCTTTCAGCTTTCCGTAGTTTGTTCTCAATAGACAGAAATGTTAAGAAATAAAACCAGCAATATGGAAGTTAATATTTCTCACATCTACTCTAAAAAAAATAGTAATTAAAGACACCATTTCACAGGCACCATTGTATCAACCTCTTACAGAAACTAAATATGGCACATGCAGTCTACAGGCAGAGTGGTTAGAGATAGGAGCCTTACCTTGCACTGCCCTGCCACACAGATTGAAGTTCCGTTTTGGTCACAGGGTGTCCCATCTATCACCTTTTCTGCTTGTCTCACATAGAATCGGTAGCCTATTGCTCGGCAATTCAGCTCACACTTCTGACTTCCCTTCACTGTGGAAAGAGACAAAAGCCCCTGTTATAGAGACCACAGCAGCAATTTTAAAAAGGAAGAGCCTACTAACACTAAGATTTGAAATAAAGAAACAAATAGGTAAACTGAATGCAATGTGAATGACCACATAAAGGAATGGAGGTTAACAAATGAAATCCAAGGCAAGCATTCCCACATACCTTACAAAAATTTAACAGTACTTCAGTTATTAACTACAGATATTTTCCTAAATGACCAACAGTATTTTTAGTTTTATAAAAAATTTTGCCACATTTAGTCTTCTTAATGCATAATAACATGTTATGGTTTGGTAACTTCTCAGTGTCAGCAAAAGGACACTAACCAGAAAGGTGTGCATCAAACTAGGCTCACATATAGCCACCAGTCAGGTCACATCAAATGAGCATACCAACTAACATTTAGCATTAAGAAACAACTAAAACAAGCTAGATACAGCCAGATTTTTTAAAAATTCATTATTTTTTTCCTCTTCCATTTTTACAAGCTAGCTTTTGTGTCTATTCCACAGTTACAGAGATAATTAAGGAAAGAAATCACAACTCTTTCATTATTGAATATATGTAAAACACGTGATTATTCAAAACCTCATGATCTCTGCTGAAAGAACCAGAAGGACATCAGTCTACTGAACTCTGGGTGACAGGAACAGAGAAGCCACTTATCTTCTTCTGTGAAAATCTGTTACTTAAACAGATACAGCCTAACACTCCACATTATCTTATGCTCTCGAGTTTGTTAACACACTTGTGTAGGCTTTCTATTTCAAATCATCTGTCATGTTGAAGCTGCACACAGTTCATTAACCCTATTTGCCAACTGAAATAACAATACCTTCCATTTCTTTCCAACCAAGAAAGCACTGTTACAGAGCTGTAACTAAAACTCCCCTGACTTCACCAAACTTCAGCTAAAATGTAACTGAAAACAGCTATTTAATCTGTCAAAGGAGGCTCTAGACACCTCCCTTAGCTGCTAAACATGGTATTCCCAGGATTTTCTCTTTGACTTAAATGTATTTTTGACTCTTCAGTGAAGAAATAACAAATAGCCAAAATAAATGCATGCAATTATTTAATATATGCATTTAACATCTCTTTTCTGTAAAAGTAACAAACTTTCAGCTGGAGGCCCCCTCCACCCCATACAGACACAGGGTAAGTGCAGACCAGTTCTGAAATGTTTCCCCTCACACGGCTATCTAATTGCCCTTTGTATTCATCATCTACTGTATCTGGCAATCTTGTGATAAAATCCCCCCAAATCCATAATGATTTTAAGTGAGGTCAAATATCCATTTACCTAAGTTCCCTTTTGCACAAACTATGCATGCCACGCACCACAAGGTAATTTTTCCACTGGCCACTTTCTTAAGATAGATATGCTATCTTATCAAGGACTTCACTTAGTTATTAAAAAAAAAAGATATTTCCTGCAGTTGAATCTCCAAGAATAACAGTCACTTTTAACGATAAACTGAGCATTATTCCTAGCAGTTTAGTCACTTCACACATCACTATTTTCAGAATTCTCAAATAAATATAATCCAACTTCAGTGTTTCATTATAATTGAAATTGTCTTGCCCTTTTATGTGTCTGAAAATGTCCTATTTTTATACCCTGTAACATTAGCTGTCAAGCAGCACTTCTGCAGCATACATTTTCTTATCTTGCTATTCCCTAAAATCAAGTCAAACTAGCCATGTAGGGATTCTGAAACAGCCTTGTCCTCTATGTTGATGTCCTTTAGTTCAAAGTATCCTGAAGCCTCACATTCTTGTACTCTTCCTCCTCCTAATATCTCTCATTTGATTTTGATGCTTTAAAATATTTGCTCTTGAAATTCTCAGTCTGCCTTCTGACTCCCAAGAAAAGCTTTGTGCTACTCAGACAGATGAAGACAGTTAGGCTGAAGCATGGTAATTTCTTATTCCTGGACCTCTCTTCATTTCTGTGTGATTTGATAGCAGAGCCTACCCCACTGCTAATGCAGTACATTAACAACCATAAAGCAGAGTGAGTTTACTTGCTCTGTAAAATACAGCTCCTATTTCAGAACTTTTCTCTTTTGTTCTTTCTTATTAGGAATGGATCCTTCTCATACAAAAAAAAAAAAAAAAAGAAAAATTAATATCACCTCTAGCTTTGACCAGTAACAAAAAGAAAAACCAAAAACCCAAATAAACCCAAATCACCTTAACGATATAAATATACACCAGTATAACACCAGTGTGAGCATCTTGCCCTATAACCCTTTGGCTTCAAATATTCAGGTTTGATAAGCTACTGTAAGGTATTATCTTGCCTCGTCATGTACCAATTACTAATACCTAAAATCAACGTTCCCAGATGTCAAAGATTTGGGAAAAAAAGTTTGTCTAAGAGCAGCTAATGTCCTAACTAAACTGCCCCTATTGAATGACAGGCATTTCCCACTAGGACTTTATGTAAGCACTGTATATTTACTATGCATAATTTACAGCAGAACAAACACATTTTAGAATTCACTCATAAAACAAGATACCACACTAGTAAAACTTACTCCACTGCCTATTAACCTCATGTGTATCTTGATACCCTCCCTTACCCAGTATTTTGCCACAACCTTTATGTTTTTATAGTTGAAGCTGTAGGTCAAGCTACACGACTGGCTTGGCAACTGGACGTAAAATGTCAATTAAACAATGAGCTGTGAAGCGATTGATTCCACACAAGCAGCATATTTCAATACTATGTCATCTGATCCCAGACTTTACAAATGGATCTATCTGACCACAGGGAATAAAGTAAGGCTTCTAGGTGAAGACCTTCCAAACTAGCCAGCAGCAAGACATGTTTCCACTCAAAAATAGAACTCTTTAGGTGTGACACAGTTACTAAGGCAGTTCACTACACAGGTACGATTTTACATATCCTAATGCATTTGCTTTTCATTCTCATGCCCACCATAGAACAACCAAGGCTTTGTGTAAATTCTCACCTTACCCCAGTTATTAAACAGTAAACTTGGGTGAAATTTAATGCTACCCTGCAGGTTCTGCCAGACATACTCACTACTGACTGAACTGAAGGAGGTGCCTTTAGTAAACAATCCTGGTAACAAGTAATGTTTGGTTTTAATTTTTCAGACTGAAAAAGTATCTACATCAAAAAAAATCAGTACATTTTTTATAATGCCCTTGTCAAACTAGCTGTAAGTAGCTCATGGATATCCTGAGCTTGTCTAAACCGCAAGACTTGGGGTTTTCTTAAGTCTTCTGTTGAAACTTACCTTCCAACTTCTTTTTTAATGAGGAATAAGACCCAGGCTGGCTAGAATGGGCCCATAACACAATTCTACCACCTCCCACTTCACCAGTGAGGCTACTTAGGCCTCATGTTTACTCATGAATTAAACATGCATCACAGAGTAGATACTGCAGTGAAAACTTTCTACAATAATTCCTTTTACATGTTCTACAAACATAAGCCCTGCAGACAGGCACTAACTTGGAAATCATCCTTCCAGACTGACAAAACCAGAGTTCTGCCACTACCAGCAGAAAATCTTTAAGTACATAACACAAAGCTGCTTTCAGTTAGGTTTATTCACTTATACATTAAAATTCACACACAGAACGTATTTTGAAATACAGATGTGCTGCAAAATACATGTAAAACCAGAAAAATAAGAAAAGTAATTTTCTTAAGTGCTATTTATCAAGTTCATGTAGCAAGCCACAGTTAAAATGAATGCTAGAGTGGAGGAATAGAGGCAACCCATCCATCAACTTACAGTTGCTTTTATTCTCCTAACCAAATTTAAATTGTAATTAGATATTGATAAATTCCATTTCACCTAATCCACCTGCTTAAATACACATTTTTGTGCAGCACAAACTTAAGAGGAAAATTTCAACTGTTCAACCCACCTGCACACTTTTTAAAGCAAAAAAAAAAAATTAAAAAAAGAAAGAAAAGAGATTTAGACAGCACCACATTACAACCAATAGCTGGAGCTCAAACTGTGTGTCAAGAAGCACTTCAGGCCCAAGGCCCGTTCACTGCCCTGGCTGAGGCAGAGCAGCAACATGCTCAAGCACAGGAAAAACTGTCCTTCCCCCAGGGTTCCCAGGCAACAATCCTTAGTGCCTTTTAATCCCAGCATTAGGAAATCACAGGTTTGTATCGGTCCATGACATTCTCTTGGCACAAGGCGCTGCTGTCACCATGATGGCGAGGCACAGCAGGCCTGACAGGCCCGGTGCTGCAGGCAGGCTCCGGCAACCCCTTTCGTGGAGAGCACAGGACGCGATCTCCTCAGCACAAGCCAAACTACGGCAACTCCTGACGAGGCACTAAACCAAACGGTACAATAAATGACTAGTACCTGCCTGCGATGAGGGACTGCCACTGCCACCCGTGTTCCAGAGGGTTCTGCCATGTGCCTGTGCGGGGCTCCTGCAAGTAGCAGGAGGCACCTGCTGGTGCCCACACGGCTGCCCCAGCCCCACCTGCCTTCCAGAAGGTTTGGCTGTGTCTGTGCAGACACTGGGGGAGGTGAGCAGGGCAGCGGCCCTGCACGAGATGTGAGGTGTTGCTCTGATGGAAAACTCCCTGACTCCCTCAGACGGAAGTATAAGGCATCCATGTCCTCAAGAAACACGTGGCCCTGTTCTGAAACCCGGGCACGTTTAAAGGTCACCGCCTTGGAAACATTCCTACTCGCAGAAGCCATGGAATAGATCTGTTTGCTTTTCATTGAGCAGGAACAGTTCCAAACGTTTGAACTCGCCTGAAAGGGAGTTCTCCAGCCAAATTAAGCACACTACTCCTTACGCCATGCCCTGAGGCGTGCGCCGGGAGCCCTCAAGAGTATGTGCCTTGGCGCAAGGACCCTCTACATTAAACTGGCCTTCCCTCAGTGAGGGGCAAGGCTTCATGTCAGCTATTCCTTGCTTCAGCATCCTCTTTCAGAACATTCCTCCATCTTCACTGACCTCTAGGCCAAGGAAACGTGGCAGGGAGGAAAATGGACCCAGTGGATAAGGAGGCCAAGCTGGGGGTAGAGCTACGGCAGTGAGCGTGAAGAGATACAAAGAGTGCTCAACAGGCAACTTGCCAATGCAAGGAATTTCAATCTAATGATATTCTTAGGAAAAAATGTTACAAGACAGAGCATTCCAACTGCAATACATATGCTAAATAACGTATATGGCTGTTCAAAGGTAAAGTAAAAAGTCACAGAACCAAAAAAAACCACCACAAACAACGCACAAATCCAATCAAAATGCAAGTGGTCAGTAAACAGATGACACTGCATACAACCTACAACCAACTGTGCACTGACTGCCCTGTATTATACTGCATTAAGTTATGTCCTTAATACTCCGCATTAAGTTTCTCCTTTCTGTTTCAGTCCCCGAGGTTGCAGGTTGCCTGGAGCATGTACTGCCTCTAACCACATGCACATCAGATCTCACCCCACAGATAACACCAGCTGTAGGTGCATCCCAAATACAGGGTACAGCAAAGAAACTTCACATTCCCCATGCCCTGAGGTCAGAATTAGAATGTTCAAACTCTCCTTGACGATTACTCAGTCCAAATCTTAATTTAATGTGAGATTCAGACTCCCTGTTGTTAGATGTATGCAGCAGCTCTAGCTCTCAGCAAAACATTACAGAATGCTTTTACCATTTGTAAGTTTTTATAAGTTTGCTTAAACATCTAAAAATAGTTAATAACAAGCTCTGCAATTCAAGAAACATGCCTTGAGGGTGCCCATAGAGAAGTGGCATGCACACTCTTGGCAAGTGAGTATCGCATTCATGCTAATAGTACATTATGAGATTAAGTGAATTTAAATTAGGCTTCATTCTGTGTGCACACTGCCTTGTAAAGTCAACTTCAGTGCTTTGCCACAATGAGCCAAGATACACTCATCCATGATGTGTCAGAAACGATTGTTCCAGGAACAAGTTGTCTCCGCACAGCTCAGTTATTTTCAGGGTCTAGCTTGCCATGGGCTGTAGTTCAGTATTTACTCATGATAAAAGCTATGGATTTGCTTAACAGCAAGTATACCAGGCACTGCAGATGCTGGAAAAGCCTTTAAGAGATGTGCTCATGAAACACCTAGTTTAGTTAAAGCTTATCAGTGCTGTGGGATTTCAGCAGTAGGCTTGTAAGTTACTGATGTTCTTGGTTATCCCATAGAAGCCCACAAGGCAGAGAAGGAAGACTGGTAGGGTGAGGAATCTGGTAAGTCTCAGGCTTCTGTATCAACTACACTTGTTAATAAAGCTATAGTAAGTCTACAGGCTGACAGTATATAAATAAACCAGTGGTCTCATCCATTCAGGAGACATAATTTAACAAGTACTGCATTCAATGACACAGAATTTACAGATTTGCAAAACCAGTTTCTAGTTAAATCTTTTTTTGTGAAAGTTTTAGTTGCATATAAGAAATGCTTCAAGACACACGCACATGGAGGATAACAGACGGGTCCAGTACACTGCTAGCAGAAGTCTAGTTCTTCTGCCTACTGCTGTGGATGACAGCTGACAGCTACATCGCAGAATTACAAGTGATCAGAGACCTAAACGTGACCATTCTACAGAGAAGTACCTGTCACTACACTGTTCCCGACCCACCGCATCCCTTCGATGGACACATCTGGCCCATATACTTAAAGCGCAGCAAAGAAATGGAGGACAGCAGCATTGATATCACTTATTTAGATGATAAAAAGCATCCACCAGTGATCACCTATGAGTCTCAGTTTGGATGACAAGTGTTAATGTAGTACTAAATGTAAGCAACTTTGTTTATACAGCTTCCCATACAATGAAGGAAAAGGCATGGGAAACAAAAAATACCACACTCCCTACAAAGCTTTCAAGAAATCTGAACTACTTTACTTAAGGTTTGTTTCACTGTTTAGAATAACAGTCTGTGTTGGCTTCATTAGAAGTACTGGAACATTACCTCAAGCTTTGCAGTTTAGCACTGGAGGCTGTCAGGTCCATAAAAGAGAACTGATCCTGAATCAGGTTGGTTTTCCATAGACAGACAGGTAGAAGTTTTTGCAGCAGCCACCAGGAATAATGATTTTTACAGCAGTTGCTTTTTGCCAGATTGCTAAACAACAATATGCAAACATTTTCCAGGAAATAATTATCATGTACCTACATCGTCTTTCCAACAGAAATACTGATGTGGTATAATCTGTTTTATTTCAATCTCTTTTGATATTTTGTCCTTATTAGGCTTGGGAACACCTCTTGACAATAACCAGAAAGAGCTGTGTTTATTTTTTTACTTTGTCCTTTTCAGTTCTGTTAACTTCTTTAAAACTTATTACTCTGGCTCAGATGATTATTTTTTCCCCCTCCAAACTAATTTTCCACTCTTCATTCCAGTGATGGAGGAACATTCCCTTTTCTCTTTTAACTTCCACTTTTCACTTTCTCATGTGACAAGGATGTTTCTTACTTCACCTTGTCTCAACAACTTAATATGTATTTAGAAGTTTTTCTACACCAGGGTTCAGATATTAAGTAAAAAACCCCAAACCATTCAAGCACTTATAATGAAACTTCAAGTACATTGTATCAAAAATTAAGCCAAAAAGAAAGATAAAATTCAAACTAACTCCTCAGCTTTACCTGAAATACAAGTTAGTTCTACTCCCAGATCCACTAAGTCCTATGTTAAATAGTTATGGGGAACTACTGCTCAGTAGGTTCAGTGAAGACTTTTCTTCAGTAAGCAGAAATATTTCTGAAAGGATCCAATGTCCTATCTTCATATTCTGTGATTATGGCAACGAGAAACTTGCAAACATTGTCATTTACTCAATTTTTCCTGTTTTCTCCATTCCTCCCAAATCCCTTTGTCATTAAAAAAATGGTACCTTGCAGATTTACTGTCACTCAATAACAATAGCTGGAAATTTGATTATTATTTCCCAATAAAATTTAACCAGCTAAGAACAAGGAATAAACCCACAAATATTGAAGTCCCTTGGACAGATGGACATCTGGAAGTCAGCAGAAGGTGTAAGTCCAATGTGCTTTTATGATATTTCTCTTTGTTCTGACTGTCTAAAAATGTGACTTAATACAGTTGAAATGTGCTGTAAAAGGAGGGTTAGTATTTAGGAAGTTGTGATTTCTCATAAAAGCTTCTGAATTGTCTGTAGTGAGCTCTGTCATTGTTGGCCATTCTTAATTACTTCTAGAAGAGTGAAAAATCCATAGAGCTGCCTTAACAACGTTGAAACAATTTTTTCTTGTTTTATAGTACATAGAAGCAGTGACAGTTCATGCAAAGAGGGGTTTGCACAGTAGCACATCTGTACTATGACATTAAACTTTTCTACTGCGAATGGCAGAGGATCATTATCAGAGTATGCACTTCTCTGCTTTGCATACAGCTTTTACATGCACTGGGGAAATCCTAAAAATATAATTACTGAGCCATAATTAAAGAAAGCATCTATAAACAATCGTGCCTGGTTCAGATCACTGCATATTGCAAGGTGGTCAGGCTTTCCTGGTTGAAGGTATTTTTGTATCCTCCAGCCACTGTGGAAGTCTTTAGTCAAGGGCTTTGGGAACCAACACCCCAACTCTGAATTCCTTGCCTTTGCTGTTTCTTTGTTAACAATTTTCTTCGATCAGTGCTCAAAACTGTGTTTTTCATTTAAAGTTTAAACCAATACATACACATTTGTCTACAAGAACTTTGAGATATGTTCACTTGTAACAATTTAAATTTAAACTGTAGATGTCAACGTGCTCCTGGCCTCAGTTCAGCACAACACTTCATCAGGTCGTTTACATGAGTACCTGGATAATAAGTACCGTTGGCTTCAGTAGAACTGCCACAAGTTGTATGTTTAACAGTGGCTCTAGGCCAGCATCCCTTTCAATGACATGACCAGGTAATGTAGTTTATCCTGCAGACCTTAGTTTTTACTATGCTGCATTTGGAACTCTTCTGAGAGTGGGGGGAGGGTGAGGACGGGGAATGAAAAAAATTCTCAGAAGCGCTGTCCTCACATCAGCCTTTTATTTGTTCGGCAGTCAGAATCCAGAGTACCATTTGTCAATCACTGAAGACATTGGCCACTGGATGTCTCCACTGCCCTATGCAAACACAGATTAAAGTTCTCTGTCAGGGAAAAATAAGGATTTTTAAGAGGCATTTTTCTGTATTCACACGTCCGCTTTGCACACAGTACACAGCAGCCACCCAGAGTTGCACTCTCTGGCTTTCAGAGCAGCCAGGAGACAGCAATTCCATGTGCACTGCACTTCTGGAGAAGCTTCAAATAACAACTTCCAGGATGTAAAATCAAAACTCTTAAAATGAGGATAGGTAAGTACAAGAAAACCAAGCACTGGTTGCTTAAGCTCAGAACTCTTTGCTTCCCTTTATTTTCAGGCACAGCTAAGATGGCATCAAGTAAAACCTCATAAGACGATGGGTGAAGAACTGTTCAAAACATCAAGCACAGGAGCTTTCTTCTCACCGTCTTCCTTTAAATCTGATTAAATCAACCATTCAGTAATTTTATGGTTTGACATCCCCTAGAAACTGCTTGTAGAAGATAAGCTACTAGGATTTCATGGAAGATGCCTTCTTTTCAATAATTATATAGAAATTATTAGAAATATAACTAAAGTATTTAAGGAATATATTAAATAAAAGCCAAAACTGCAGGGAAAATATTACAAATCATTTAAACAGCCTCATTTTCCAGAGAGAGTTGAGAGGCTTTTTGGTGGGTTTTGATTTGGTTGTTTGGGGTTTTTTGCTGGGTGGGTTTTTTTTTTGTTTGTTTTGGTTTTTTTTTAATCCTGGTACTAATCAGAGAAAACCTGCAGTGCAATTTCTGATTTGGAAAATGCCATGAAATGCTGTGTCTCATGAGATGCTGACATTTCCTGAGGAAAGCTATCAGTCCCAACTGCTGCTACTGCTTTCTCTCTAGCTTTAACATTTCAAAAGAACTGAGCATTTCTGTTTGACAGTAATAGAATCTTTGTAGCTCGTAAATCTGAACACATGCATCCAGATCTGCATTCTGAAGTGTGACTCTATCTCCATTAGTATGCTGCTAGCCCAGAAGAATTGGAAGTAGAATACAATTGTATAAAATGAACACTTTGCAGCATCGATAAATATACCTCCAAACCATGCAGTTAACTTTCCACAGAGCACTTGAACACTTTTATTCAAATCAGTTCTATGGAAGGAGGACTTTATGTCACACTTGAGAATAATAAATGCCAAAGGCAGATGGGAAGAAAGGGGATTCAAGTTTGGGCTTGTGAAGCCCCCAGCAACATTCCAGACAAAAGCTTTCAGCCATCTCTTAAGGGAGTATATTTATGCTCCCAGGTAAAGGCCTTGGAAGTCTCTCTCCTACTAGAACATGAGCTCTGTACTGAAAATTCCCAAAGTGATGCTGTTTGTGAAAAGCCTATGGCTGTAAGAGCACCTCTCGGGAATTTCACAGAACTCCCAGGGACATACAGAAAGCCTCGTCACCTGTTTGTGAGTAGCTCTCCTGTAAACCAAGGAATGCTTTTACCTATGGAACAGTCACTCCCCACCTCAGCACATCCTAACTGAACCTTTCTTTGATATGAAGATAAAAGGTAAGAAACTACCAAGTAGCCAAATCTGACAGCAGGGGAAGGAGGGAACACCTTGGTGCTGCTGGTTCTTGCCATCGCTGACTCATTTTGTTACTTGCTTGGCAACAAATTGAAAAGTACAGATTGCATTAAAGTCTGAAGTTAGGCTTCTCTGAGTTATTTAGCTTGGGGGGTGGGGAGGGGAGGGAAATGCAATATTTTATGTTTAGAAATAAGAATGATTACATCGTTGCTTAGAAGAAATCACACTACCTTTTGTAAATTTGTGGAGATGGGAATCCACTGTCACTTTAATTACACAATTCAGAGACAATAGTAAAGTTTTCAGCCATCTCAGTCCAGAATTAAGTTTCTTTAAACAGACTGAATTTGCCAAAATTTCCCTGCCAAATCATTTCGAATAAACCCCTAATAACACCAATGCCTACAAGTCTGTGGGGCTGGATGACGTGTCCTGGGTCCTGAAGGAGCCGGCTGATGTAGCGGCCGAGCCACTCTCCTTCATATTTGAAAAGTCATGGCTGTCAGACGAGGTCCTCAGGGACTGGAAAAAGGGTCACATTATTCCCATTTATAAGAAAGGGCTGTGCCGGACCCTGGTAGCTACAGGCTGGTGAGCCTCACCTCTGTGCCTGGGAAGATCATGGCACAGATCCTCCTGGATGACATGTTAGAGCACATGAGGGAAGAGTGCGTGATCTGGGACAGCCAGCACAGCTTCACCAAGGGAAGGTCGTGCCTCACCAATCTGGTGACCTTCTATGACGGAGTGACACCACTGGTGGATAAAGGAAGGCAATCAATGTCATCTACCTGGACTTGTGCAAGGCCTTTGGCATTGTCCCTCACCACCTCCTTATCTCTAAATTGGAGAGATGTGGATTTGATGGGTGCACCATCCAGTTGTTAAGGAATTGGATGAAAGGCCTCAGACAAAGGGTGGTCGTCAATGGCTCCATATCCAGGTAAAGGCTGGTAAAAAGTGGTGTCCCCTAGGGGTCTGTCTAGGGACCAGTGCTCTTGAATATCTTTATCAATTACATTGATGATGAAATTGAGTGCACCCTCAGCAAGTCTGGTGATGGAACCAGCTGAGTGGTGCGGCTAACATCACAGAAGGAAAGGAAGCCATCCAGAGGGATCTGGACAGGCTTGAAAGGTGGGCCTGGGTGAACCTAATGAGGTTTGACACTGCAAAGTGTAGGGTCATGCATTTGAGCCAGAGGAATCCCAGACAGGCTAGGAGAACAACTCATTTAGAATAGCCCTGATGAAAAGGTCCTGGAGGTCCTGGTGGATGAGAAACTGAACATGAGCCAGCAGTGAGCTCTTGCAGCTCAGAAGGCCAATGGTCTCCTGGGCTCCATCAGCAGAGGGGTGGTCAGCAGGGACAGGGAGGGCATTGTCCCTCCTTACTCTGCCCTCACGAATCCCCATCTGCAGTGCTGCATCCAGATCCAGGGCCCCCAATTCAAGAGAGATGTGGAGCTGTTGGAGAGGGATGGAGGTTAGTGGCCCTGTCTGTGGCAGGGGGGTTGGAACTCAATGATCCTTGGGGTTCCTTGCAACCCAGACTATTCTGTGATTCTGTGAACCCTTAGTCTTCCCAGTCTCCTTACCTCTGCTTTCTCTGGAGGAGACAGCAACTCTGAAACACGTGGCTTTCCACAGATTCAGTTTGTGAACTGATTAACATACTTCAAATCATTTAATCTCTCTCTGATTGATAACCTTGTTATCAATCATGTCACCTTTTCAGTGCTGACATGAACATGACAGCTTTGATGAATACAGACTTAAAATCCACCACCTGTGGATATGTAAACTGAATTAACAGTTGATTTACTCAATTTGAGAATAAGCCACTTTTTAAAAATTATATTTACTAGAGATTTGAGATTTACTAGAAATTGCTTTATTGAGCAATACTATTTTCTTCTGAAGGAAATTCTGGATAAAACAAAGCTTTGCTGAAAAGCTCCAGCTTTCTGGATGATCAGTCATTACTGAGAAAGTATGCCATGTGGGTTCTTTAATAGTATGTATCTGTGTGTGCTGATGAAACTACAGAACAAAGGCAGAAACATATAGAGAGGTTTAAAACTGTGTGGGGGAAGGGTGGAGGTATGGGGAAGAAGACCCAGTGCATCAACCTGATAGCCTCAGTTTCAGACTGCCACAAAGCACTGGTGTTATTTTGCTTCTCGGTGATGCCCAGTTACCAGCCACAGATACCACACAGTCCCTCATGGACCATGCTGTTCTTGTCACTAAATGCACGGCTGTTCCAGCAGTCACCTGTGTGCAAAGTAATACTAATATAAATATATAATGAAGTATTTTTTACAGACACCCAGCTGAGCTGTTTCCAGCTCCTGTATGTATACAGCTCCATAAATGATCAAACGTGCTGCAGCCCAGCTGCCAGGGAAGCACTCATGCCTGACACAAGCACACAAGGGTCTGGTCACTGAGATTCCCATCTGCACAGATATGGGGAGAAGCTGTAACTTGTGCTACACATGAAGCCTTGGTAAGTGAAGGCATCCATGTGCTTTTATACCCTTTAAACACAGGATCCTTAGCACCTGCCTGTTTCAGTGGGCAAAGCAAGAGAGGAGGCTGCATCCCTTTTTGTTAAAGGGTTTGTGACTGGGCATTCTTTGCTCTGGACAACACCAGTAAGTTACCTGAGGACTCACTGCAGAAAGAACAAAATCAGAAACAGGCAGCAGCTGAAGGTCAGCCCCATACCATCGCTGTCCTTGAGGAAATACATGTCAATATATTCTGACTGAGCCTTATACACTTAAGGACTGACATAAGTATAAAAACTTATGATGGGGTGATGAGTATTTCTGAAATACTAGAAGAGACTTGTACTTATTTAAATATTATTACAGCTATTATTGGGTCTAAAATGTCCTAAGTGCATTTTATGGCCTCCTGCCACAGTGCTTTAATAGGCAAATAAAGTCTTAAGGATTAGTTAAAACATTCTGTGCTTTTATTTACATACTCAAAGATATTTATTTCCTACGTTCTCATAAACATTAGTTAAAAAATGAATGTTCCTTAGAACAATGTTTTCACTGGGATGCCTGTGACCTGCAGCTCAGTCAGTTAACTCGAAAGCTGCTTTCCCTCTGGTAGCTGAAAAAGTCCTAAACATTCAGTGTTTGGAGATTTGGTTTCACATACATTTATTTTAGAAACTCCTTTTACATAAAAGGCTGTAATGATCATTGCTAAGACTCAAGATTTCTTTGTAACTTTGCCTTTTTTCTCACCTTTTTCATTTATTAGGGTTTGCGAAATTTTCATGCTCTGATTGCTAGATGTTAAGACCCCTGCAGAAACCTGAAAGGTATCAACTCATTGAGCTTTGATATGGGAAACCTTAACTGGAAGGCACTGGGAAGCCAGTTACTGCTCGCTGATCCTGGGGAACTGGTCTCCACTAGCTCTCACCCTAGCACTAGTACCCCTCTATGTTCTTAGAAACTGGACTTCAATATAACCAAGATTAAAATCTCTCCTTATCTCTCTTAGAAAAGATAAAAGGTGGTTTTCACATGAGTTTTGCCAGGTGGAAGTAGGAGCTGTCTCTCTTGCAGCCGTTTGTGGCACTACCCTAAATCCCAAGCCTCCTGTCACAGCAACGGGTGCCCGGGGCAGGGCTGTAAAGCTTCTTTCCAAGGAGGCTGCAGGGAAGCTGCAAGCAGGGTGCTTTCAATTTGACGTGCCCCTCTGCCTACAAGTTTTGCTAATTATCATTACATATAACAAACAGAACTAGATACTCTAATAAACTATTCTCATCACCCTGAGTGTTTTTTTGAGATGGATGGAAAGAGCTGACAAGGTAGGTTTTGCCATCAGGCCTTTAAGTGGTCCCACAACAGGTCACGTCTCCTGCAGATAAAGCTACTGCCTGGAGCAGTCAGGGGCCTCAATGGACTCATGCCTGGACACAGGCCAAAATTACTGATGCTATCTCAGAGCAATTGCTATCCTTGACAATTACGGAGGGTGTGTCAGATGGTAATTAGAAAGGGACATACAGTTTGAGCTGGGAAGTGCAGGACAAGGAGGAGCTGAGAAATGCTGAACAAGTCCACTACATTATTTCCTGGAAAATTTCCCCAAGAATTCAAGCCCACTGTTCACAAACACCCATAAAATAATCAAGGCAGCAGTAGCAACCAATACGGATTTGTCTAGATAAAAATCTTGTCAAACCCATTTAATTTCCTTCTATAAACAGGTTCTGTGTGCAGGATTTAGTGGCTGTGATTTAGTTTGGCTTTTTTAAGATATTCGACACTTCTGCAAGCTGGGAAAATACCATCTAGAAGACATTGCTTTAAGGGATGTGCAAAATTTGACTGAAACCTATACCTGGTAGTTCACAGGCTGGGCTGTGGTATGCACTGTGTGAGAACCTGCAAGAAGATAGTCTGTGAGCTACCTCAGTTACATTCAGCCTGAGCACCTTCACACAGGTCCACGTGAAGACCATCCAGAGAAGAGCACATGTGATCAGTGCTCTACAAAACATGATCAAACAATCACAAAGCATCAAGAGGGAAGACTGAAATCATGGTGCTGTTCAGAAAAAGCAGAGGTGACAGTCTCTGAGTACAGTACAGCATGGAATAAAAGTGTCCCCACAGGCACTGTGAGCTGGATGGGCCAGACTTGCAGCATGGAAGACTGATACTATACCTCACAGAGGAGTCTGCACTGGAAGGAATAATAAAGCATTACTTACTTATGGAGACTGCAGAATCTCCACCACTGGAGACTGGCCCTGGGACAAATTGAATGAAGTTCCTGTGCTCTTTTAAAGGGTTTAATTTCCTAACCTAGGAACCTGCAGAGTGCACAAGCCTTCCTATGTTTTCTGACTGACTTCTTCCTTCTTCCACGGTGCCTGGTTATAATAGACACAGCAGTAGCTTTCATTCCAAATATTTGTGCTGTCATATAGTACACACAACTTTGAGATGCTGTTGTTTACGATCAAGGAAATTGTTACCACTAATACAAACAGTTCACAGCAGTTTCTGCATGAATAAACTTCACACTTTGGCTTTTCCCCAAAGAAATGTAAATATTCAAGTACAGTCCTAGATACACACAGGTTCAGAGTTCAAAATGAAAAAAAAAGGAAGATTTTCCTGCACCTGGCTGGACTCCATCCTGGAGAATTGCATGAAGGAGTATTAGCCCTTAAGTGTAAAAATATTTGAGAGGTCAGTTCTTGTCTCTGGAAGGCAGTCAATTGTGAAATTACACCAACCTTAAAGTCCAACCTCTATCTCTGGACAGCAGAAAATAAAATTAATATATGTAGTTTTCTGTCAACAAAATTGTATATTAAAAGCATCTTCAGCATGATTAGTGTACAGCTGTGAGTCTTAACAGAGTACAGGTTGCTGTTCATTTTCTTCATTTCTTAAATAATGAAATATGCAGCAAATACTTCAAAGCATCTTACATGCTATGAAAGAACTTCATTTCTATCAGCCTTAGATTCACCTCTTAACTCATATCTCAGAATAAATGTCTTAGGAGGATGCTGGAGGTCAATAATGAAAGTATGAGGATGATCCCCTGGTAGTAAAGCACATCCTTCAGAACTAGAAAATCCTTCTCCTGAATAACTGTTACCATCATTTAAGGTACAATACAGAGCACATTTGTTTAAAGCTTCACTTTTTAATTTCTATACCATAGGAGCCCACAGTTACCTACGTGTGAAAGTATCTGAACCGTTTTGAAGATCTGAGAGGATCTTTAAGGTGTAAAAGCCCCAATTCATAATCACCTTACAATGAGCCTGCAAGGCAAATCAACCTATTGCTCTGTGTCCATGCAGCCAGGTACTAGGCACAAAACAATACAGAAGTTCAGTGGACACATGGGACAATGCAAGAAAATGTTTCCAAATGCTCAAGAAAGCTCAGTTCATAAACCACGTCCAGCCTAGTTCCATTTTTTCTTCCCAAAGCAATAAGGGGGACAGGTAATGAACGTTTAAATATGCAAATAATTTTAAAACTCTGTGCCAGTTAGTGCTTGTTAACACACACATTAACACAGCACCTTTAAAGTTTACTAGAGCCACTCCCCACCCCCACCTCCAGTTGGAGTCAGTGCAAGTAGCAGTGCAGCGATCCTTTCAAGGCTGGCAGCATGACTGCAGCCAAGCATGTGTGCTATCCCCAACACTACACAAAACCAGAGGGCTAATCACAGCCTGTGATTTAGGGGTCACCTGGAGCAGACCTTAATGGAGGAAGGCAGTGCTGCAATAGCAGAGGTTGCTTTCCTAACTAAAGAATCTGAGGGGCAAAGAAGGGGAAACTTCAGCAAAACTATTGGGAGAAATAATGAATCACACTTGCAGACTTTAAATAAAAATCACCTCTCTTTTAGCCAAAAAGTATCTATACAAAAGCTGATGTTAACCATTATCCATTTTCCATTGAAAGCATCCTGGACTGACTCAAACACTTTAAAACTATATATACATACAAGCTTTCAGCAGCTCACCCTCCCCCTTGCTGAATTACTGCCTGCTCTTTGGGTGAGAATAAGCTGGTTGAGTCCTTCAAGCAGCCTACTCAATGTGATGCCCAATCCATAGTGAGTAATCAAGGATTTGAGGAAAAAGGTCTGGAGCTTCTCTTTAAGGACAAACCCAAGAGGGTTTTGCACTGTAATTCAATACCCAGGCTAATAAAAGCACTTAAAGAGCCCTCCTCACTCAATACTCTTACTTGGCATGCTCCTAAATTCTAAAGTGTGCCACAGTAAGCAAGGAGCATAGACATGAACTGGCACTACCCTGTGCTTGCAAGGATGTTTCTAGTACAATGTCTGTGTCTTTAAAGGAAAACAGAAGAAAGTCAGAGGAAAAATGGAATGGCTCTCAAGTTAGCATTAGTTGCTGTTCTTCTGGAATTAATAATTACTGGACAAAAGATGTTGACAAGCAAACTGGCCCACTCAGATTCTGAGAATGAGATTACTGATGAAATAAATGCTATGAATTTTGCAGCTTTCAAAAGACTGGTGAGCTGCTGCTACAATATACTCAAAGATACTGACTTTACCAAGTCTTTGTGCTAGATAAACCTTGCCTATGCTAACACTTCTGCTATAACAAAGCTTACTGCCTGTATACTGGCAAGCTTACACACAACATAAGTGTAAACCAGTCATATATTAAGTTAATAGCTTACTCTTGAGAGCTCCAGTGAAGACACAAGAGAATTCAAAACATATGGAACTATTTTCCTTGACTAGGGACTATATTAAATAGGAAGATATATTAGTCACCGCTGGGAATTACTGCAGGCAGATATCTGCCACAGACACACTGCATGTGCACATGAGGGCCTGATCCAGAACTTTATACTGCCCTGGAATGCACAGATACACCAGAAAAACTTTTGTTTCCTTCATCATGAAAGTCAGACCTTAACCTGACTAGATCACTGCCCAAGCTTGAAGTTATGCCACTAAACAGGTAATGTAGATTAGCACAGCTTATTACATGGATGGAGAAACAGTAACACAGAGCCCTGGTGTTCTAGCAGGCATTTCTTACACAGACCAGTTCTCTAACAGTGAGTTTTGGTTAGATTTCAGTTCCTCTATGCTAATTGTATGGCACAGAAGAACCATATCTAGGCTGTGTCATACCATTTCCAGAAATAACAGGCATTATAGACACAAGGTAATGCACAGCAATTGAGACCAATCACATCAGTTCTGAAAGAGATGACGAGGATGCAGCTGGAAGCATCTATAGACAGACTTACCTGTATAAACTCCAGAAAAAACACAGACCTGGTAGAAGATCAGATGAAAAAGTGTAGACATCTAACTGCATTTTACAATACATTCACACACTTAAACTGCTTTATCTTCTAAATATTTTCCATTTTTCTTGAATATCCAGTCTGTATATGCTTGGTCAGATTCTTTTACCAATGCTACATGTCAATTTCCATTCGCAAACATCTCTGCAAGTACAAGACCATGATTCCACTCTGTGATAGGCAGCAAATACAGTCACAGAAAGTTCCCACAAATTTCTTTTAACACTGGCAGCAAGTCCCTCAAAAGGCAGCAAGGGTGGCTCATGGGAACGAAATGTGAATGAAACATATTTCAGCTGAGCTAAGCGTGTTAGAAAATAATCAGTGTAGAAAAAAAAATTTATCTAATATTTTATTTCCACTGAAAAGAATTCAATTCCATTTTGATGGTGACTGTGGATGGAGTGGTGATGGCACTAATGTGTGGTTTGGCACAATGTAGCAGTACCAGAAAAAGGAAGATGATTGCCTGCTGGTATTACATATGATTCAATATGTTGAATTTAGAATTGACGAGCTATCAATAAATATGAGCAATTTAATATTTTGTCTTTAGTATTTACACTGAAAGCATTTGAGGTAGTTTCTCAGTAATTTCCAAAATGCTTGTAATGTTGGTAAACTAGAACTCTCTCATCACAGACCTGGTAGTATTCAGTATTTCAACCAGAAAACTCATTTAGAGTTGTAAGGGTTAAAAATAATCATGACATTGAGTTTCTCCTTTAATGGTATCAAGAGTAGAGTAAGTAGCATTTTAGGCTACATGGTTCCTATTAGATCCTGCCAGAGCTAAGACTGGCTTTACTGATACAGACCAAATGGTAACCAGCCCAGTTCTATAAATTACAAACCACAAATCCCAGATAAAAGTTCCCTTCTCGCAGAAGTGCTCCTGTAACCGCTGAGATGACCAGATGGTGCTGTGACAGGAGCCAAACAAGTACCCAGACGGGTTGAGCCTCCTGCACCCTCACATTGGGTGGCATCATATCTGACAAGGTATCACTGTGACTGAAACGGATTTTTGTTCAGGCTGACAAAGCATGACAACAATGGCACCTGGGCCTTCCAGACAGGTGTAGCTTTTAAAAGCAAGAAGTCCAGAGGAGCACTGCACACAAACCTTGAGGTTCATGCTGTAGACACAGCATCAACTCTATCTGCAGCTGGTTTAGGCTGGAAAAACAAACCCCGTTAGTTTGGATATTACTGCAAGTATAATCTGACCTAATTTTAAACTGGATTTTATCCAGTGTTCCTGCAATATCCCAAGGAGACTTGATCCACTGCTGACTCCTAAACTGATATTCATAGAACAGATCCAACATTTTTCAAATATCTTCTTTAATTTCCCAGTGACTAACATACACTGTTTCCATCAAGATGTTGTTTTATTCTAGTAAAGAAAACCAAAGATTTTCATTTAGGAAGTTCACCTTCTTCCTGCATACACTGCATCTTCTCTGCTCCCAGTTCCCACCCCAAACGAAAACAGCACTGGAGTCACAGAAGGGCTAAACATGTTGTCCCAGCTAACCAGAACTTTCCATCTTGCCAAATGCAGATCTATGCAGCAAAAGCATAGACCTTTGACATTATTAAGTTAAATTTTCCAACTTAGCAATTATCACTTGGAAAAAGTTTAGGGTTTGGTTTTTTTTTTCATTAAAATGAGGACACTGCAAACATGCCAAAGAAATGAATGAAAATCTTTTTCTAGATAACTATCCTCACTTTTAACAGGAGCTACTCAAACTGCATTGTGTGGATAATCCCCTCAGCAAACTGCTATCCATACGTGAAAACAAACATGCTGGATTTGACTTACTCAGATTCCAACACACGTATTGAAATCTCACTGTGCAGTAACTGGTGAAGCTGTACAAAACCTGAATGAATTGGGTATTTCCTCATTGGTCCTTTTGCTCACACTTCCCCAGTGTTCCTACCCTAGAACAGAAGCCCAGTCCCTGCGTACACCCCCCTTGCACTGCCAAGAAGTCCATGCATTGCCAAGACATTTCATCTAGCCACCACCCTCAATAAAGAGGTCCCTTGGTAATGCTTCAAAGACCTGATTTAAACCCTCTTGCTTCCTATACAGATTCGATATAAAGGAGAATGTGGTCAGGCACAGCCATCTCGTTCTCTGTGCAATGGGGAAGGAAAAGACAAACCACGGGTTGCTCACCCCACCCCATTCCCCAAGGTGAGTAGTGGTAGCCAAAGGAACTCTGTAATTCCAGTTCCTGCCAGTCAGGACACTGAATAAATAAATAAGTATATGCTGTGCAATTATCTTACTGAAAACCCTCCAAATTTCAGTGCAGCAGCAATCTCTTAATATCGTTTGAACACAAACCAGAGATCGAATGCTCCGCAATAAAATTTCTGTCAGTGACGCTAACAAAAATATTAAATTTCAGCAGTATGCTGACTTTTTAAAAATGGACATCTGTTTATATTTAGGTTTTTCATGTGACTATATTCAACAACAATGAAAGGATGAGAGCATTCCTTCCCCCAAATCCCTCCCATACTGGTGGGTGACTATCAAGCTGATTAAATTGAGAATTTAACAGAGAAGGGAATCAAATCATGTAGTCCTTGTTTGGGGGAAACACTGCGACTGAAATTAAAGGGAAGAACCTGAAGATGAAGCAACTGAAATCATTTGACATGAGTAAGGCTTGCAAGGTTTGGCATGGTATCTCTGGGATCCCAGACTGTCCTGCAATGCCTCTCCAAACTTGTCTTCTGAAACTTGCCTGGTCCCAGGTTGTCACCAATTACACTGTGTTGTATCACAGTTCTGATGTGTAAAAGCAGAGCCTTGCCAGAGACGAAAAATTCTGGTTTCATATGTGAATTACAGAAAATTTAAATGACAGAGATGAAAACGCTGGAGTACCTATCTGCTGTGCTCCACTCTACTCACCACAGCAAGCAGCATCAGATCACTGGAGTGGCTGCCCATCAAATCCCCATCCTTCATCCTCCACTGGCGTTGGAGGTAGAGCAAAACATGCCAACCAGAGCAGCTGTGCAACACTTAAATACCACTTGTCTTCTGCAGGTAATTTCTGGTTTACTCTTTGAAATTCCCACCAGCCCGCTTCCAGTGAGCCCCACAGCAAGGACGGCTGTGATCTTCTAGTAGGATTTCTGCACTCCAGCCACAACTACGAGCAGTCCTGTTGCTGAGTTTCGGGGAGTTCCTTGCCAACCATCTGAATATTCATAGCTGGCAAAGAAAACTAGAAAGCCCCAGTGCTGGGATGCTGGGTTGTCACTGTTGTAAGCCATTTCAGCGGGTCATTTTTTGTTCTAACGGGAAATTTTACAGCGGCATTTGATGTCATTAGGAACAGAGATGGCCAGTCTCCCAGCACAGTGTCAGGTCACATACAAGACACTATTGAAAAGAGTGCTTGAACTCGGAAATGAGGGGGAGATGTGGACAGGCATAGAGCACTAGGTCTGCCTGGGAACAAATGAAAAGTGTAAACACTGCCTGTCATTCCCATTAAGAAATTGCTATTGGATTTTATAGCTACCGATCTGTTACTTCTCACACTTCTGTGGAGATAAACAAGGACAGTAAATTTTCATAATTATCCAATTGGATTATACTTTAAAATTGTGTGTTTTCACAACTATCAATAAATCAGTTCTTGACAAGAAACTGAATTAACACAGACAATTTAGTCTGCATTACTCAAAGTATTTCTGTAAATAACTAAGATTGTAATGTACTTGAAATTTCAGGAAATGAAGAAAACCACAGTGAGATCAGATTGTCTGTTGTTTTATGCAAGCATTAATCTGAACTGTTTACACTAAAGATTTTAATTATTTGAGCAAAGGTTAAGAAGCTGGTCTGCGATTGCAAAGCAAGAGATGTGAGCAAATTAGATTACAGTCCATAATCAACCATACATATTAAATACATCAGAGGATAAAATGGAAATGATGATGCAAAACTGTCAGTGCTTTCAACTACCATTTTGTATTTCTTCCTTTCCTAGATTACCATTTGAATAAGCTCTGTATAAACAAAGCCCACAAAAATCTGTTCATCCAACATCCCTCTTAAAAAACACATTTTCTTACAGAAGTCAGAAGTCAAAAGACAAATGCAATTGGTTTCCTTGGTTATAAATGTGCAAGAAATATGCATTTCCAGTAAATCAGGTTATCCTTTCAAGAAAGAGTTAAGATTCCCTCTTACTGTCACTCAGGTTATCATCATCATCGCTTCCTTACTCCTGTTTTCAGAGATTAACATAAATGATCTGCCGCATTTTGCTGCTGGCTGGCAGACAGTGTACAAAGTCAATCCCTCCCACCCACACAAAGCAATGACCAGCGCTCCCAGGCTGTATTCTGTACAGGACACCAGTCTCATACAATCTGAAGACAAATAGGAAGAGGGCACTGCCCTTTTCAGATGTCACCTACCAACAAGTGGGATCAGACTATGCCATATTTATGGAAGTCATGACTCCTATTACTGCATTTACTGAAGTTCAGAAAGTCTGCAGGTCAAAAAAACCATTTCCAGTCAGTCAGGCAGCAAGTCTGTGGATATTTTTTTGAACCGCTGTGGGTTCGTCAGTTTGGGAGTTCTGCTTTTTCATGCTAGCCTGTAGACCTCACATCTGGTTACTGGGAGCAGTCAACATAAAATCCTAGAGTAAACAGCACCCTGATTTATTAGCTGCTTCATTTTTAGACTCTGAATCTGCAATTGTATACACACTTCTAGAACATTAACAGCTCCTTATTTATTTACAATATTTACCTGACTAAAGTGAAGTACAGAGGAGGGTAATAAGAAACGTTTACTTTTAGTGTGTCTTGCTTTTGTTGTTGGGACACTGGAAGTCTCAGCTTTCTGCTCTTTTCTCTTTGGTAGAGGACTGGAGAAATTGCAGTTAAGTGGCAGCACAGTGTTTGAACTTGCTTTTTGCCTGTTTCCATTTACTGAAGCTCACAGAGATCAAATTGATTGTCCAAGGTCACACAGGGAGCAAACGGCCCCATGAGGATTACAGCTTCGACTCCACTCCCTCACGTTCCTGCAGATCACTGGGCAAAGTTAATTCTTCCCCCTGAAATCTTGCTTCTTTTCTCCCCCATTCTGTTTTACATCACTTCATGCTTTTCTAGTGCTTGAAAACTATATGTGACTCAGGGACCTTTTTTTTTTTTTTCTTCAGTTGTATTTCTCAATAGCTACTATTTAATTAATCCATGGTTTTGGGTACTTATTTAGGTTTATTTCTTTAAGAGGTGTCCCTTTGCAACAGCCTTTAGAAGTCAGAAAATAAACTGCTTTTTCTACCAGTCACTTCCTTTTGAAAAACCCTGGGTTGTTGGGGTTTTTTTCTTGCACTGAATGCATTTGGTTTCTTCATGTTGTGGACTAGTTTGATTTGGACTTGATGATCCTAAGGGTTTTTTCTAACCTAAATGATTCTATGAGTCCAAGTGTGGAAGGTTTGGCTGGGATTAGCAACCAACTTCTACACCAGAAAGAATAGGGGATCTAACCTGTGATTAAGGATTAACCTATATTACATGGTGTTTAAAAGGATACCTATATTAAAAGATTTCACAAGCACTTACTGACAAGATGGGCTTACTGCAAAATGGTCACTGCTCGCAGCCTGCATTCTGTGAGCCTGTCATCTCTTGTATGTAGGTAACTTGTTTCAGTTTTTACTCCTTTATTTGAACTGATTCCTTCAAAGAAATTACACTGACACACATGGAAACACGTAGCACACCAAGAAAAAACTAAAGGCAGAGAGAGCAAACCTCGCAGGCAGATGACAACGTAGCAGACAAATACTCAGAATTAAATGAATCTGGCGTGCACAGCAGAAATGTGCATGGGTAATCTAGCAATTCACAAAGCAATTCCAGCGCACTGGAAAGATTTCCAAATTCAGAACAAGTGAGGCAACTCTTGGAAGAAGCAGCAATGGGCGATTCAAATCTTTCTATGAGGTAAACTAGTCACTTCAACTCGTGATTTATTAGAAGTATCAAAGGCAAGCTATTAAAATCTCACTCTCCATATCCAAGGCGAGACCATATTCAGCAGAGATTCAACATTCTCAATAACTTAAATTTGTGTAACTGTCTAGATAGCACTACAATTCCTGATAATTGTAACTATACCAACATAAAGTGAAGGGTTAAAAAGATACAACCAAACAGCATGACACAGAGTATTATCTTTTCTTCTGGTTGCCTCTGGAAAACACAAAATATCACTCTCCCCACCCTTCAAGATACTGATAACCCTTATTTCTCTTACATTCAAAAGACTTCCTCTGTCTTGACATCCAGAGATAAAGGAATTATTTTATGTATTTGGGAGATATTCAGTGGCACTTCACAAAACTACTTTCAGGAATTACTTTCAGGAATAGCAGGTGGAAGATCAACTACACTATCAAGCTCCTACTTCCCAAGACAACCTGAAGACAGAATACATTCCTGAGGAAAAAGCCATCATGAAATACAGAGCTTGGTGCAGTTCACACAAAATCTACTAGAAGCCTCCTCCCACAATGACCAGACCAGATCCTCAGTGGGATGCAACCCAAGTGCTTCCTTCTCCCTAGCACCTTTCTGGTTTACTACAACAGGGCGCACACACACACGCAGGTACGTGTCGACACTCCCACGTCAAAGCTGTTTGGATGAACCCAGGTGTTGCACCTCAACTATACAGCAGCAGTACCATGATGTGGTGAACCTATGTGCCTCCCTCTATTTTCACTAGACAGCCTCCTAAAGTCAAGGCAACTTTTTAGCAAAACACAAATGTCTGTCTTTGAGACACATCAGCTTTCTGCATCTAAGATCCTTTGGAAACCAATGATCATCTTTCACTGCTCCCTGGCCACCCTGTGCTTGGCTCCTCAAGCATTTTAATTCTTTTTTTCCTTTTTTTTTTTTTTTTGTAAGGCCTTAGCAGAAACACCTTCTAGCCCCAAACACCCCATTGCAAGATCCAGAAACACTTTTAATTCCTTTTTTCCAATAAGTTCATTGTATGGCCTATAAAAGCAGAGGACTAATCCATACAAATTTCATCATTTACCAGTCTATATCTAAGGGCAGTAGCGTGCGCTAAGCTTCTAAGAAAAAGGAAGAGGGATCAATTATCAAGACATGACTGGAAGGGAGACAAATTCTTCCTACCTGAAGAGGAGTGACTCCACAGAGAGTGTCTTGATTCCTTTGGTAGGCCACAGAGCAAGTCTTATGTCCAAGTAATAAATTCATCTCTGCGGAAGAGGGGCTGCTTCAGACTCTGGGCATGGTGTCAACTCCTCCTGGCGTAGGGAGAACGGCCAACAGCCTCCACCAGCCTCAGAGACCAGAAGTGCTAAATACTTTGCTTAAAAATACACTCAAAATGAAATGTCTAATCTTTAGAAAACAACAACTCCAGGTAGTATTTGGTGACATAAAACAAGTTTACAGAATCAGAATGTTAGGAGTTGGAAGTGACCTCAAGAGATCATCTAGTCCAACACCCTGCCTGAGCAGGATCACCTAGATTAAATCACACAGGAATGCATCCACATTGGATCTCCAGAGAAGGAGACTCCACAACCTCTCTGGGCAGCCTGTTCCAGGGCTCTGTCACCCTCACAGGGAAAAAGTTTTTCCTTACATTCACATGGAACTTCCTGTGCTCCAGTTTGGACCCATTGCCCCTTGTGCTATCACTGGCCATCACAGAGAAGAGCCTGGATCCATCCTCCTGACACTCACCCTTTACATACTGATGAACCTAAATGAGGTCACCCTCAGTCTCCTCCAAGCTAAAGAGCCCCAGCTCCCTCAGCCTGTCCTCATAAGTCAGGTGTTCCACTCCATCATCTTGGTGGCCCTGTGCTGGACTCTCTCAAGGANACCTATACCGGTCCCTAGGGCTGTTCTTCCCCAGATGCAAGACCCTGCACTTGTCCTTGTTAAATCGCAGTTGTTCCAAATGCTCAAAATGGTCACCAATTCTCTTTGTAAAATTACTCATTTTAAAAAGATAAATAGAAAAAAAAATACCTAATTTGACAACTTCAAAAGTACCCTAAACCTTCATATATATATAATACTTAAATTATGTGGCACATCTCTGCTTTCATTAAAAGGCTTCTAATACATAGATTTTGTTAAATAACTAATATCAAATACATTTTAGATTCACAAGCTGAACAGCAGCTTTTCACCCAGGAAATTATAAACTCCCCTGTATAAATTGCTAATAGAATATTCAAATCAACATAACAAGTAATAAACAATCCAGAGATGAGGAAGGAATTTTCTATAAAAATGTCCTGGTCACTTAAGTTTAAATGCCCTAAAAATGGGGATGCTAAAACCAGTATCAAGAGTCCTCTTTTTTTTCTGAAGCATGATTGCTGGCAAATGCCACCTGTGCCACCTAACGCAGTGGTGCTAGAAGAACCAGGAGCACCAACACACCTCAATTCACGCTGAAACTGCTACGCTACTTCCCACAAATGGCACACAGAAAGCACCGTGTTTCCACAAGTGCCAAACACTCACCAAGTTCTCCTGAGCACTAAGCTGATTCAGGCAAAATAATCAAGATATTGTACCGAACAGTAGGACTCTCCTGAAGCACAGAATTTCCACTGGAAACGGTGAACAGATAGGTCCTCTCTCTGTTCTGGTGAACTAAAATTG
Organism: Heliornis fulica; assembly: GCA_013399135.1. NCBI lineage: Eukaryota > Metazoa > Chordata > Aves > Gruiformes > Heliornithidae > Heliornis > Heliornis fulica. The sequence goes on from VXBZ01006714.1 coordinate 325,731, forward strand.
ACTCAAACTACTTGTTTGTACTCAAAGTACTAGCCTGCAACTTGTGCATCAACTGTGTTTGTCTTTTCAACAGAGTGAGATTGACCACAGTTCTGGATAGTATAATAATGGCTTGCTTAGATTATTTTGGAGTCATTACTATTAAATGCATACTTAAAAATAAGTGTATCTGCTTTAATAATATTTTGAGTTGGAAGGATGCTTTATTCAGGAGTACCTGTAATGACCAAGTTCATTCTGACTGAGGGCAATTGATGCTTTTTAGAAGCTACTTTAGAAACTACTTTAATGAGTAATTGTTAAAATGCTCGAGCTACTTTTCAAGCACTCAGCTACACCAGCTTTATTTGCAAACTACCAGCCTTAAGAGATCACCCACATCTCTCGTTTAAAATAAGTTGGGGTTTTTTTTATTCTAGGGTATGCAATGGATCTGTTACTTCAAGTATCTGTTACGTCAGAACCTGACAGGACATGGTCTTGGGGAGCCTGCTGTAGTTGATCCCACTGGAGCTGGGCAGTTGAACCAGATGATCTCCAGAGGTCCCTTCTGACCTCAACTATTCTGTGACTTACAACTGCAGGTAACAGCCATTATTTCTATGCAAAAACTCCAATTCCAAGGAGCATGTGTTTTCTTTGGGATTTCCCCTTATGAGCAGGAATTATTCTGTGTAGCAAGGAAAACAGCACCTTGCCCTGAGATCCTGCCAAAACGCCTCATGTGTATTGTACTTATGCATAAAGACACCCATAACAATTAATTACATCTTCATACCACAGGATCTAATAAGTAATTTGTGGTTGTTTTGTGCAATGAACCTCAGAATCTTAAATAGCAATACAGATAGTCAAAACTCCCATTTTTAAGTTAAATGCCCAAAATTAGGTGACAAAATTAATTCTAAAGATTTTTAAACCACACATCAGACTGACAAACAGAACTGCATCCTCTATTCATCCAGACATTAAGCCAGAAATATCTCTGCTGGGTATCACTTACACTCTAACTCCTATAGATTTTATCATACATATGACTTCCAGCACCCAAAGCAGGAAGTAGCACTTTCCCAGCTGTTTGGGCTTCCAAACAGCACATTCAAAGCCTGAATATGTTTTAAAGAGAGAACTTATATATGTCAACTGACATAACTGTGCCATTCCCAGAGGCAGCAAATATGAAAGTTGGGAAGAAAAAAGTGTCATAATATTTTATATTTTTCTTAAAGCTACAGATAAATACAGGAATAACTCTAGGTCCATTAACAAAAAATAATTACTTTCCGATTTTTCTGTATGCATAGACAATTTTTTAAAGGCCATAAATATAGTAAATTAACTAAAATCCATCCCCAAAATGTGGTTTTTGAGGCTTCATAATTTCTGAGCAGTGTTTACCCTTTTCAAGTCTTGGTTTGACTATGTATATTCTAAAACAACTATCCATGTGGTTGAAGGGAGGAAAAGGAGGCTGGAGAAAAAATTTGGCCATGGAAAAGGAAATTAACAGATTTCTTTTTTGTTCTGAAAAGGAGCTCTTTACTTTTCCTTGCTGTAGTACACAGAGCATGATCTAAAGGACATGCACCGACACATACTCTAAATACTCTGCATACCTTCTCCACCCTTACACGCAGGAAGGCAGCCCTCCAACCCATGAGCTCACACAAGCCAAACAGTTCTAACATTTCGAATGCACCACGGATAACAAGCAGAGCACTCGGCAGCTCAGGATGCTGAATTTCCCTTCGTGCATCTTCACACTCCCACAGATACTGTGTCCCACAAGTGCTCAGATAGACACATCTCCATCCTGTACCTGAAACGTTCCACCCCATCTATGTCAGCAGATCACCTAAGATCATTTCCATAAATTCTTATTTATTAATTTATAGATTCAGCTTGCCATTTAAAAATGCAACAGTAACACCCATAACAGCATTTTCACCACAGAAAGCATCTCTTCACCAAAGAAGTTACAGGTTAAAAAGTTTGGCCACCATGCTTCTCTCACAACAGCATGTGGACAGACTTCCAGCCATAATCAGGTACCTTCTATTAATTTATTTTACCTAACTGAACTTTAGTCCCTATCCCTACTGAGGGGACAGCACCAGGGAGGAAACAGTGCCCAGGCAGAAGTCTGTTTTGCAGCAATAATCCCTACAGAGGCTGTTGCTCTCTCCCCATTTCCCGAGAGCACTCCCCTGTCACAGGGCCCACTCACTCAGGACTATCGACCATCCAGCGTTCACTCCTTCTGTGACAAAAACGTGCCTTCAGTCAGGGCCCAAATGCAAAGGTCATTCTGGCTTATTCACTTCATTTGCAGGCCTCGTAAGGGAATTGTTACTGTCACCACCCATCTCCCCAGCCATGGAGAAGAGCAGCCAGACCCTGGCTAGAACATGAGCCAAGCCCTTCTAGCTCAGCCAGGAACAAACCAAGCTCCCCTTTTTCCTGAAAACCCTTCTTAAGACTGAACTCTAATTCTCAATGACACCGTGTTCATTTAAAAATGCTAATAAATACAACAGATGTATATACACTGTAATTTTAGTTTGGATAAAGTATTTCCTTTTAATGCAAAACTCCCTCCAAAATCCCTACCAACCGCTGTTAGTTCATACTGCAAATCAATCTCTAAGCATGCAAACTGGATTCCTTTCAGATTAGATTAATCTGGAGGACACTCTCCTTCTGATAAATAGCACTTAGTTCATGGGATCAGACCACAGCTTACTTAACAACTCCCCAGATGCAAACACTGTAAATATCAGGTCCTCAGCATAGCCATTTTTCTCTACAAAAACTCACGCTCCTGTTGCAGACAAAGCCAATGTCATCACAGAATTGCTTTATGCAGAAATGAAAGTATTCTTCAGAGTTAAGATGAGGAACCTGGCTCTATATTAGACTTTTTCAATATGTTTCTTGGATTTTTTAAAACAGACATCAGAAAACAGGAAATCCACATCATGGTTTGAATTAGCAGTTTAAAAAACCGTAGTTTTTTAATTTGCAATAGAAATGGATTCCTTGTGCTACAAAGACTTGTCCACACATTTAAAAAACATTTTTTTAAATATATACAATTAATATTTTACAGATCACTTGTTGGTATGTATGCCTGATTTCTATTCCTCATGAAATAGAAATTCAAATGAACTCATGGTTGAAGGATTTTGCTCAGATGTTATACGCAAATAATTACCTGAATGAATCCTGAAGTCCCAAGACTTTACATCTTACTGATAAATATTTTCTAATGCCACAGAAATTTCAGTTTATGAAGTAAAAATAACATTTTTGTTTCCTAACTACTTCTTATGTAGCCAAATATCGCACTGACCTGCTCGTTCAGTGCCTGCTTGTTTGCAGTGGTCCTGGAATGACAGGTCTATTTGAAAAGTACTATTACTGCACTACAGTTTCTTGTGTTATAAACCGACCAAACATGCAAGGTATGTTGCATGACCTATGGCTAAAGGCAAGTCAGATACAGTAATACAATGAGTGCTTTTACAGAAGTCTCACAACATCACCTCTACGTGCAAGGGTCTCTTGGGACTCAGACTTTAAATAAAAAAAAAAAAGAGAGATTGCCATGAATAATTCTAGAAAAAAGTCTTTTAGGTAATGGTGCATTACTCATGCAAACTCTATGTCCAAAAGCTGACATGAGGCAATAGTGTCAGAAGCAATAAGCTTAAGGATATTTTCTGAGAAGAAAGCTGGTAGCTTGCTTCGTTGCAATTCATAGAAACAGAATAATCAGCAGAACAGGAACAATAATAAAGTGGCACTATGGTATTAGCAGGACATGTCTACGATATGTATATTTTCATAACTACTTGAATCTTAAAGAGATCTAATAGCCTAGGCTGTAGAAAAATCCATTTGAAACTCAGATTTGTTCTTAACACCACCTCAGCCTGTTTTCTCTGAAACCTCAGCAGCTGCTGGCACATCTTTATAATTCAGGCCCCTGTCCTGCACAGTTCTGTAGAGGATGTCTATAAGAAGTGGAGGTCTAGTCTCCAGTGTGTACTAGCATATCAGTCTTGCTCACATGTTTAGAAACAGTGGTGAGGACCAATGTATATTTCAAGCTGTCTCTGGTGTAGGTGTACACACCAGCTGCCAATGTATGCAAGGTCTATGGTCTCCACATTTTCACTGCAACTGATGCAATGTTAGCCCGTGACAACTAGATTAGACTACTACAGGTATAGAGACACGTGATACCTTCTCTTTGCCTTCCAGATTCAATGTAAACAGGTGCTCAGGTAAAAAAAAAGCCAACTTACATGTGAATGCAGTAAATATTTCCATAAGCAATTATGGGATAAATATTTATTGAAATATGTAGTGAAACTACTGCAACATTGCAATAATTGTATTTTAATATTTCAATGTATTAAATGCTGCGATAAATCAGATCATGTTGTAGCATAATTTCATACATCATAAACTGATTAACATTTAAAGTATATGATATGGACTATACATAGATCCAGCATTTCCTTCATACATAAACACCACACAAGCCTGCACACAGAAAATTCCTCAGTTCAACAGTGGGGTGGATTTCCCAGTGTGTAGGACAGACAAGACTACCTGCTGTTCAGCTTAGCTATGTATTTTTAAAGTTTGTTTGCGCGCTGTTCAGTGAACTAAAGAACATTTCACAGAATCACAGAAAGTCAGGAGTTGGAAGGGACTTCAAAAGATCATCTAGTCCAAGCCCCCTGCTGAGCAGGATCACCTAGATTAAATTTCAGTGCTGACTACTGGCAACTGTTTGGTTTTGTCTCTTTGTAAACATCCATGCCATGCAAATTAAAGTCAGACTAACAAACAGGTTAGAGGTACACTTCATCAGAATGACTACTAACATGGAAGAATAAAATCAAAAGCTTATTTGTGCAAACAGTTTGGTCTGCAAGAGTGCATGCATAGGACTTGTAAAGCCAGCTAGCCTGACTTTGACTTTAAAAACACTTTTAAAGTCTTCCACCATATTTTTGTTATGATTTTGATTACTAAAAGCTGCTACAACTGAATTGTACGTTATCAGCTTGGGATTTTTAACTCCCGGGCATAGTAAAGTTACTATTTTTTCCACTCCATTTCTGCCGACTTTTATTTTGCAGGTCTCTAATGCTAACCCACCATTTCTATTATTTCTTTTGGAAACCAATGATGTGTTGTCCTTGAGACCTTGAGTAATTCCTATTGACTGGGGCAGTAGTGGTAAAAATACAGAATTAACACTACTATTGGATGAGGCAGAGCTGAGTGCACACAATATTGTGTATTAGAAAAAGGGCCACAAGCAATCCTGTATTAAAAGATCATTCTGATCCCCAAAATTTCCTGAAGGATAACGTTATCCTGAAGGATAACGATAAATGTCAACTGGAGATTTGAATTGCACCCTAGGCTATCCAGCAAGAGCAGGCATACCCTTGTGTACAGTAAACAGGGTCACATTTCCTCTCTCTCAGCCGTGCTGATGCTAAGCATATTTACTGATGAATTCTCCATGCTTTACAGTATGCAGCACATGAACAATAGGTTGAAAACTGAAGACAAACTGCTAACACTTCATGCAGCTGGGTTTTGTTCTACTTATAAAAATTGATAAGAACTGTTGTCTTCTGCTATAGAATTTTTAAGCTGGGTAATAGTGAAAAGCGCTAGAGCTGGGCTGGCGGGAAGCTGGCTGGCCCTGCCAAATTTACCTCTGTGAATGAACAACACATTACACATTAGCTCCAGGACACGCCTTTGTACTGGAACCAGAAAAGCCTAAAGCATTGTCAGTATAAAAGAAGGAGAAGTAAGAGAGAAAGGGGAAGGGAGAAATTAAATATATCAAGCAGAATGTAATCCATATGGCTATCCAGTAACAGCTCTAACCATGGTGCTAGAAAACCAACAGTGAACAGTATAAACAGTCAACAGAGAAAGCCAAACTTTTTGGAAGTTTTAGACCAAGATCTTCTGTTCATAAATGATGAAATAACCAGACTTCCAAATATTTTTCAGCTAAAAATATAAAGAATATAAATAACAGTCAGACAACTAACACATGAACACCTGAAAATACTCTAAGTACATTAAAAAAATGAAAAATATTCAATAAAGCTGATAACGGTTTCAGGAGAAGTAAGATTAATTAAAGCCCCCAAATTGAAGCCCAGAAACTAAGTCATCTTGCAGGTGAAGTTCCTTGCACTGCTCCCTCCCTGGCTGATCAATCCAACATTCCCAATTGCCTGTCTGAGTTTGAGAAGCTTTCACAGTTGTGCTTTGTGGGGAGGTTAAGGTACTCTTTAGTACCTTAAGACTTAAGTTTCTTTAGACTCTTTAGGGTTAAAATTCTGAATGTTTTTGAAAGCAAGTTCACAGTGTGACTAGGTGCCTGGACCTTAAAAACACAGAATCAAAATATTACCACAGAAACTATCAACAAAGCAAAAGCCAGAAGGCATGGGTCATTGTCACACAGTGGTATGGCACAATACGCTGCTATTCAAAGAAGTCTTCACTTGGCTCTCGGGCAACAAACATTTCACAGGGAAATTAGCATTTCAGTGCCTGCCCTTAAGGACCTGCTTTATATATTGTCTTTTCAGTGTATTTCTCAATCTGGTTACAAATACAGCTGACTCATTCAACTGACTTTTTCCCTATTGTTTCAAAAAAAATAAATTTCATGAAAACTGAAATACCCCCTCAGAACATGCTGGTTTTGTTGAAAATTAACAGAGGGAAGTGTACAATCATTTTCACTTCCTTGTTTCACTTCAATGTTAACACGTTATTTTCCTGAAATTAAACAAATTAATTAAATTCAACCCAAAATCCAAACGGTAAAAATATTACAATCATACCTATATTTTATGTTTTGATAATACTGACTCCAAACAATTTGATACTTGAAAAGTGTTTTCTCTTCCTGGGAAATGTTCCCATTTTCAGGAGTTTTTCACACTTGGAATGAAAACTAGTCAAAATGTGAACACCGCAACCGTTCCCTCAGGCATACAGAGCAGGAGCCGATCTAGCCACAAAGCAGACAAACACTAAGCATCACTACAACTCACACCAGATTTTACATAAACAGAGACCTGTTGTTTGTTTACAGATGCTTTAGCTCTGGTCAGTAATGATAAAGCATCTCGTGCATGTTACAGAAAGACCATAAGGTATGAAAAGGGCACTTGAAACTGAATCCTAGAGTCAGGATCTGGGCACGGGAAGACTGACTAATTTTCTCACTGTTAGACAGGAAATCTATACGAGCCAGAAATTGGGTTCTGCATCCCCCAGACCCCGCCTCCTCCCCCATCCGCCCTGCAGAGCGCCACTCCCAGTGCCTTAAGGCCCACCACCACCATCGGCCATGGCTACCTGAGGGAAGGGCCAATGCTGCTGCTCTGCCGGTCACCAGATCTGCGCTTGGTGCATTATTTATAACTTTATTACTTCAGCTGATCAAAGTAATGGACTAGATGTTGACTTTTTAGCTGTTTTGGCAGCACTGCTGGAGGAACTTGAAATTATTAAGCAGATGTTCTGCAACATAACTGGGGGCTTGTTTTGCTCTAATGAGATACAGTATTTGTTACAATGAAGGAAATTGCTTGTGGATTTGCTATAATGCATTTTACATACACTGGGTTACATTTATATTGTAGTAGTGAAAAAAAAATACTGTAAAAGTCTATATTGCTTTTCAGATCTGATGATGTCACCAGACTTGTATTATTATATTTGAAAAAAAAAAGATCAGGCTGAACTTTTAGAGGTCTGTTTCTGCTTTTATACTTGATATCCACCTCAGTGGTGTAATGGATCCAAATAGCTAGCTCTTTGTGATCTCTCTCCAGAGGGATCACTGTACTGTTTCAGCAGAACCGACCATAGCAAGTCGCACCTCAGTATTTTTAGGCCTCTGACCAAAATTATTTAGGAGCAGATCTCCTCTCTTTGCAGATATATGAGCAAATTTAATGCTCACTTTCTCTGGCTCTTTCAAACTCAATTTTAAATTTGTGGTGCTTGGACTGAAATTCAGAGTTATACAGTGCAAGATGGAAAGCAAATTAACAAATTCACAAGTTGGCTCTGTGGACAAATGCCAGAGATTCATATCTATCTGGGTGTAAGAGGGAGAACTGATCCAGAAAACTATTAGCAAGAATTGTCTCTCCTTTTAAAAGACCTTAAACTGTGGCTTAGCTATTTATTATGCGTCATTCTTATAAAACTTCCAAGCTGTCTAATGGAAACAGTGCACAATAGAAGCCAGTTCTGCTTTTCATTTTATATACTACCACTGGGAATGTCTTTCTTCTGATGTTCATCCATATTATAAGCTTTTCTTTCACAGTGGGTAAGATTTTCCTTGCTTTGAAAATAGTAATTCATCATAACAAGAAGGAATATCAAGTGTACGTAAATGCCAGTCCAACTACTTATGCTGCCTGAATTGGTAAAATCTTTCTAATTCCCCTCATAACACTCCGCACTACCAAAAACCTCCATTCAAAACATTCACAGAATACTCCAGAAACAGAGGAATGCCTATATTTGAAGAATGATATGCAGCATGGGCACCCTCATTCCTGTTAAGAAGTACCCTCATTTTTCTAGCTAAGTCACATCACTGAGAGTCGTAAATTCTGTGCTCCTTTGAAATACTGGGAGATGAAACTGAACCTTGTCGCCCTGAGGGCTACTAAAGGAACGCCATGTTTGAATATTGGCTACAATACTTAATCCTTACGAACTCTCTGCAGTAGTTTCTCTTAACAACCTCCCATCCCTCCCCTAATCTTGCTGTACCTCCAGACTTAGTCTCAGTACCCAGCTTGAGCCACAGGAACCAACCTTGCAGGCTTCCATCTCACCCTACCAAAGAAAAGATAAAGTCTTCTCACTCATACCCCACAGAAACTGGTATTCTTAAAATAAGAGAGGCTTAAGCAAATGACTTAACCTTGTGCTCGCCGCGGATTAAAGGTATGGATGTTACCAGTTAGCATGTTTCACGGATGTACTTTAGTTAGGCAGCAGGAACTCACAAGCCCCATCTTAAGCTTCCCCAGTACTGTGGCAGACACTGGGACAGTGCCTCCAGGCATCCCCGTGAAATGCTGAGCCAGCAATTATGGCCTTTACCTGAGGGAGCCTGGATTTTATAGTTCAAGCAAAAATTCCACATGCTTTAAGCACCCTACACCACACTTAAATGTCAGTCACCAATAAGCCACCTACTATTAAAACACAGCAGCAGAAGATTCACCAGATCGGAAACCTAACAACTGTACTTGAGCTGATGCCCTACACTTTTCAGCCAGCCACAGCTTCTGGACTTGTGACCTCCCACCACACTACTGCTTGTAATTAGGATCAAGGCATCTGTCCCACCTGTAGACTGACCCAAACCCCAGTTCCAAAACTAATGAGTTAAAGCTAAAACATTTATAAAGCTAATCAGGTAAAATCCACAATTTTTGCTGGAATCAGAACTTGCATATCTACCTTTTCAATACATGTAAGTGATAATTTCTAAAACCCACGTGATGCTGTAGAAATTACATTTAGCAAATAGAATTTTGCACCTAAATATTCTAGAAAGCAAAAGTGCAAATTCTACTGCTGAGTGTGTGCAAAAGCAATTTTTAGATATATAAATGGAAACTGTGAACATGAGTGTTTAGATTCACATCTGTCTCCCTCTAAAGCTAATGTTATCTTTCCTTTTGAATCAGCTGATAGTGGAATGGCCTCAAAATGAACAAACCATAAACAAGAAGTATCTTAACATGCAATTCTTTCAATATATTGAAAGATACTCAGAAGAAATTAGTCTCCCAAAGTAGGTGAGAAAGAGTCTGCATTTTCTAGGACTCCTTTTTACAGTTCATTTCTCCAAGTTACTTCAGTGTGTGGAGTTTCTTTGAACTAGGAATACATATAATATTCAGGGTGGGGGGAGGTTAGGAGAACTATTACCACTTAAAAGGTTCAACAGCTGAAAAAGTGATTAATTGCTCAGAAACACACAGAGTAAATCAAAAGCCACTAACATTTTAGGGAGGTGGGGAAGAGGAAGCAATTTGGTTTCTGAGATGGTCCTGAAACCCCTTGTATACTTGCAATTCTTCACATAATGAGAGCAAACTCTGAATCCTGGGTTTCTGTGCTGCTGCCTTCTGTCCCTGCCTATACACCGACCCAACAGAGCGGGGCCTGGACACAGCACAAGCTCCTTGAGCCTTTGAGCAGACATGGGACCACCAGCGGACACTGAACTGAGTCATCTTTTGTCAAAGAAATGAAGAATTTCTAGTGAGGTCCTGAACCTCTACAGAATTGGGTACACACCAATTCTCTGCATGCACCAAAATCTGGGTATTATCAACCTGCAACAAAGTTTTGCAGGATCAGATTACTTCAGTTCTGTTCACTTTTTCTCCTAAATGACCTCATCCAAAAGCCACCAAAGTGAATGGGAAAAACCCTCAATAACTTCAACAGTTCTTGGACCATTAGGATCTCTGAAAAAGCTGTACTTATATTGCCTTCCTTAACTTCAGCAGCAATCCGAGCGGGAGCTCCACAGCCTGCTACACACGCAGCGCTGCGTTAGGATAATTAGTGTTCACTGGAGTAGATAAATGGGAAAGCTTTTTTGAAATCAAACACATGGAAAATATTATTAAGGTATTTAAAACCTTTTCAAATGCACAACAAAATGAACAGCAAATAATTCCATGCATAAACCGAGGCAAAAAGACAGTAATTTGAAAAATCTAAGATAGGTTGATAAGTACTATTTAGTATAAAGCCTCTTTTTTGCTTTACTTACCAAACTGGCTTTATGTATTTTCTCCCTGTCTCAGCTGTTTATAAAAGAATATTCACTGGACACTTTTCAAATCTGCCTCTAGGTTAACTGACCCAAACTGCACTTTATTTTAAAAATTCAAAATTGCACAAAAATTGCACTGGATAACTATTTAATACATTTAACAACCCAGATGGAGCACATGTTGATAATCCTTTTCTTACTTGTTGCCCATTTTATTCACTATTCCCCACAGTTAATGTATAGCACGTTAAAAAGACTGCACAGTCTCGACCATGCAGCTCTATTTTATATGCAGACACTTTCATGAATCTGGGAGACGTGGCAGGATTGCTGGGGTTTGTGCAAGAAACACACACCTGAAAAACACTGCAAGCCCTGAGGTTTTCCCATTCTAGTGCATTATGCTACAAGAAATGATTGTGCAGATCTTCATGACAAAGACTCCTAAGACTAAAATCATAAAACTTGTAAAGAATAGTTTCCTTGTGAAGCTGTAAAATACATCTGTTCAGAGCATCCGAGCCTACTTGACTCTGCAGCAAAATTAATCTATCACCAAACAAACAGATTTAGGAGAATTCATACTGAGATTCACTTTTCATATCCCAAGAGAGTGTAGGACTAAGGAGAGGATGCACTCTTTACACTTGGGGTCTGTTATAAAGTAGCCAAAAAAATTAGGATCCAACAGCAAAGACAAATTTTTGGAGTGCCATTTTGGCTCTGAAGCTTAATGGAGGATGTTTCCTGTGGACAGCAGGATTAAAAAAAAAAAATAAAAAAAAAATAG
>VXBZ01006714.1:337447-391604 GCA_013399135.1 Heliornis fulica
AAAAAAAAAAAAAAAGACTAAACATCTCCAAACACTTTTTCTACATATATTGTTCTACTTGTATACACGCCAATGCAAACATCACTAAAAACTGTTAGAAAAGCTTTTGGATAAGACTGTCAAGATAGTTAATTTGCCCCTTCATTCTCTCCCTTATCTTGACAAACCCAACATGCAAAAGGATCTGATGCTGCAAAATGAAATAGAGACTCAAAAGAACCATAACTCCTCCACAGGGTAAGGTTGCCACACAACCCTTGCTAGAACTGCTGAAAAAAAGGAATCAGCAATGTCTTTATTTCCTCATTCATAGGTGGCAGAGGTTTTGGCTCTGAGAAAGCTGTGATTGGCAAAGATGCAAAACACAGGGCACAGAGAAAACCCCTGAAATTACCAAGGTTTATTAAACTCCCAGAGCATGTTAATCTAAAGCAACCTTTCTCTATGCTAGTTTTCACTCCTCGGTGATCAGTTCCATAACCTCACCCTCTGATTCCCAGTAGGTCTCTGCTCCTAAGCCCATGACCACCTTATACAACTCAGACTGCTCCCCAAATCCTCAGTTATCTGCTTGCAGCAAGCTTTATTCTGTTCTGCACAGCCACCAGACACGATGAAGCTATAAAGGAATACATATATACATATATAGAGAGGTTGTTTTTTGTGGATTGAAGTATTTAATTGAGTCATTCTTATAAGGTGGTGTTGTGGGTTGTTTTGGGTTTTTTAAAGTAATTCTGAATATTGGGTGCAGCTAAGCTAAATTTACCCAAACCCTGTAAGATTAAGACAGATAACGGCCTGTCAGCGCCTCTCCTCTATCACACTTTCCTGTTCATCTTAAAACACATTCTATTTACATGGCTTATGCTCAATTCCAATTTGGAGTGTACAGAGTTTACTAGTGAATGATAACATCCACTAGATGACATTTCTCATTTTCCTGAAGACCCTTTCCAGTTCTTAAGGCTAATACAGATATCCATCTGTAAACACCCAAATCTTGCTCTCATCCCTCTCAACCCATTTCCACAAACACACCCCCAAAATAGTAAGTAGAAAAGTGAGGAAACTGAGGTATGCATAATGAACTGGAAACACTACAACATGCAGTGTGTGTGACCTGTTACAGGGAAATGGCTGATTTCGTACATCAGAGTATGGTCCCTGCTTAAAACAGTACAATTAAGAACACGAATGCATTGTTATTTGAATTGCAGCAAACCACGGAATCCCAGGTAAAAGCCAGGCTCTGATATCTCTAAGCTTCTTACCAATGCAAATCAAACCATGTATAATAATAAAATTATATAGGCAGAATAACTATAAAAGTTACTTGCCATGTGGAAGCATTAGGTTTCCATATGTATAAGTATCTAAGCATATTTTTTTATTAAAGCTTTCTATAGAAGTAGTTACATTTTTCAGTAATACACAGGATATTTACAATTTCCAGGTCAAGCTCAACACAACAGATGTTCAGGAAGCAGATTTATTGATGAAGCCAAAGAAATGCCTCTGATACTTCAGCACAGCCATACTTTTAAAGCTTTGCAAATTTCCATCTGCTTTCTCTTGTGATCCATTCACAAATTGGAAATAAATAAAGGGAGGGAAAGGATATAGTATAAACTAACTTGTTCTACTGCATTTGAATAAATTCCAGTCTCATAAGTAAGCAACATTTCAAAGAGATTTCAGTTAAAACAGAATAAAATTTTCAGTAATGTGTGGAAAAATTGGTACCTTGCTGCCTCAGACAGGATTCTGATGAGTCTAAAGGAAATCAGAGCTCATAGTCCATCAGAATTCCAGAGGAATTCTATGACTATAGACCTTAAGCTCCTGTCAATAACTTTAGGTATACACTTTAGATGTCTTATACTAATCCACTATTGGCTTGCTGTTCAGTTGAAAGTTCAGATGAAATGTAAGAATGCCAATCTGTTGTTACCTTTCATTGGAGAAGTGTGTGCTATTTGAGTATAGCTAATCAACAAATGCAGACACCTACTAGTGCAAGTCTACTCACTGCTTTTCAAACCTCCCAAAACTCTGAACGTTGCCTCTTTGATGGATCTGTCTACAGCATTTCATGTAAAACACAAATTACAAAAAAAAAACCAAATAACTGTCATAGAAAATACAGTACATACAATTTAAGTAGAAGCTCCAAGAACAACCAGTCACAAAGTGGAATAAAAGCAATCAAGATTTCTAACAGGTGGAGGCAAAAAACGCCAAGAAGTAGTGGCTATTGGGATGAGAAATGAAGACTTCAAGCAGCTGCCTCACTGAAAATAATACCTCGCAGCTGGATGAACTGCAGCACAGCTGGATTATTTCTTGAGATACTCTATGTGTGTGTATAAATATATACATTTATACACACACACATACACTCTCAAACATCTGTACGTTCACTAACTAGAAGCAACTTACTAGAGAATGTATAAATAAAACAGTAAGATTTCTTCTCCTAAATGAAAAAACTAGCTTGTCAAAACACTGCACACAAAGTGAGCTCAGCTCAGCATATCCTGAGTCACACGGATCTGACTGTCAGCAGTCAGGAAAAGCCAAGAGCTGATAAACTGGGACTGCATTCCTGCTGCTTCTCAGGGACTGCGCTCCTCTGGCCAAGAAATCACAAGCACTCAGCAAACACGCACAGGGCCTACCGCACTAATCTGACCAAGGATGAATTCTCTGATTACTCTAACCTGAAGTTCCACTTCCAGTTAACCTAAGGGATGACACAAGTGTTATGTCTCCCAATACATCAAATTTTGCAATGCTTATAGAATGGGTTTATAGTAAGATGTAACGATATCCAACAATGAACATGGAATGAATGTTTGCGCTAACAACATGCACATAAAGAAAAATAGCGAAGTTGTTTATACACATATCTCACAATTCTAGGAAGAACTAAACCACTGTATAATATAAACAATAAACTTAATATTTTTTTGTTTTAATATATAGGTTTTTTAATAAACCAACAAGTATAATGCATTTAGGGTTGGCCCAGGATATTCACTGATCTGTAATATTGCACAGCACCCAAGGGGTCACATTTCTATCTGTCCCCAAAACCTACTGTAAAATTATTTGGGCTTGTTTGGTAGCTACACACAAACATTCATGTGTAATAACAGAAAACATAGAAGCAATATCTAGAAATTTGACAAGAAAAGTGTTACTCATCAGAATTTTTATATTCATTTTGCGGACTTAGAGGATGGGATGTCCTGAGGTTCACTAGTTCCACTGGATGATTTCTTCTGATCAACTGAATGGAAAATGCTCCACAAAATATTTAACTGATGAGACTTGTGAATTGAGTAAATAAAACCAGCCTACAGCTGGTTGTTGTAGATCTATCTGCATTGTCCTGTTAACTATACTCTCCATCACTCTCTGCAGCTGGCCCTCTCTTATTTCTCGGTACTCCAGTCCAGAAGTGCTTGCACCTCTCAGGACCTGGCCAAGATGTCTAAAAGATAAATTAGGCTTTTCTTCAATTTTGTTATTACTTAAATCATCTTGATCAGAGCTCGTTTGGTGTCTTCAGTGTCACTGATTACAAGCAGACAGGAGGAATTTCTTGGCAAGGTCTTAAATTGGGCCACCACATTTTGATCTGTTCTGTGAAGCTATCTTGTCATTCAAAGGTAAGGTCAGAATGCATTTTTCAGATGCACAAGTCTACATCTACAGTGAGTTCCCTGAACACAACACAGGCTTCAGAAAGG
This sequence comes from Heliornis fulica, assembly GCA_013399135.1. Classification (NCBI taxonomy): domain Eukaryota; kingdom Metazoa; phylum Chordata; class Aves; order Gruiformes; family Heliornithidae; genus Heliornis; species Heliornis fulica. The sequence goes on from VXBZ01006714.1 coordinate 341,206, forward strand.
AGCACTGACATGTTCTTTTAAAGAAAGAGTACCATGAAGTCCAGCATGAAAAATGTACAGACCAGATAACCTTCCATCCACAGTTTGGATCCTGACACATCTCAAGCAGAGAAGCCCACTGAAGCTGCCCAGCTGCCCTGCCCCAAGGCTGGGTGCTGGCATCCAAGCCTGCCAGCCTCTTTCACTCCCGCTGGCTTAGAATCACTCATTATGGTGCCATCAATAACTAGGTTTGGAAACAGTGGCACTGGGGGAGACTGCGGACCCGTTTTTGCCTCTCACAGAAAACGCAGCAGTGAAATTAGCACCATTTCATATATGCTACTGCTGCTTTCTGCTACAGGATCTTTCAGCCCAGTTGAAACTCAGCCTGGCTCTACCCTGATCCAAAAAGCACTATGGTGTACAGGCTCCGTACAACTCATGTCTCTCAGCAATCCAACAGAAACATAAAGGGAAGCCATAAAGGGAAGCCAGACCGAGCGATCAGAAAGAAAGGACTGAGCACTGCCAGGCCTCCCAGAGATCCCTCTCACTGCCAGAGTTCACCTGCTCTAGCTGCCCAGCAGTGGGGAGCAGGGCGACCCCTCCAGCCCTCTGCACAGGCCCTCCAGCTCTGGTGACCATCTGCCAGCAGCAAGCGGTTTACACAGCTTTCAAGATCTGAGCATGGCTCTGTTCCTAGAAACTCATCTGGATTGATACAGTATTTTAAGCCAAAGACATCCCAACCCCACCAACTGAAACTAAATCATCTGTCCAGCCACCACCATGATTAGCCCTGTAGCCACATCGTCATTCCTATTATCTTCCTTCATTAACTAGCATGCAGCAAGCCCTAACACAAGTTACAGCTGCACACCTACATGTGAAATAGCAAGAATTCCCACTGTCAGTGCCGTGCAGGGAAATAACAGACACTGCCCTGCAAACAAGCCCATTCACCTGAAAGGGGAACACTGAAACTAGAGCACGTTTTCAACAAAAGCAAACAAAAGGAGGAAATGCTTGGGGTAAGGCTGCATTTTAGAAAAAAGAAAACAGTCATTTCCATGAACACCTTGCATATCTTTTCCATGAGGGAAGGAGGCAAAGTCTCAATACTTTTTAGATGAAAATCACATTTGTCTTCCGGTGGGCCAGGATCTAATTTATAAAAGCCTAGGGTTTTTTCTCTCTTTTTAAGAAAGTACATTTGTGCCTTGGAAGAAAAATGCTCAAACTTTGCAGTATTTTTTCTGCATGTAAATTGCTATGTTTAAAGGGATGGAAAAAAAACCCAAGTCCCCAAAGAATACATTTTTAGCTATTTCAAGTCTTTGCTGGCAGCTCCCCTGGCTGGTGACCCATGGCAAAGAGCCACACAGGCTGGGAAAGCCAAACATCCCAGCAAGATTCAGCATCCAGAGAGAGCAGAGCACACAGTGCAGGGGCCAGGGCATGCTCTTTGCCCATGTACCACTCCCACACTTGCCTGGCACAGGGGTCCTGAATGGCTCTAACAGAATCTCACAGCTAGGAATGCAGTACCAAATACTGTCTGTTACCAAAGCCTGGCTGTCAGTATCATACAGAACTCAAAGTGAGGAAGGCCTGCGGTAGATGAGGATTTTCTGCAGTTATTGAGTTGAAAATAATACTATATTTTGGATGCATAAGGCTATCCAGGTATCCTCCTGAAGATGAAGGATCAAACAGAGATTTCCTGGAGAGAACTTTATTTCTTATTTAACTTCACACAGGATTTCTCACCAAAAATATAAAATTCTGCAGTTGTATCCCTCCTCTCAAACAATGCTGTTACTCTTCACTAGGAGAGACACCTGTGGTCAGATCCTCACCAATATCCTTTTCAATGTAGCAACAGCTTCTCTCTTTTCCATAGATTTTTTTTATTAGGGCATCAAAATACCAAACACTTCACATCATGAATTTTTCACCATAATTAAACTAAAAGTTAGTTGAGATAAAGAGGTCAGATTAAAGAGTTGTAAAAAGTAAATGTTACTTGTAAAAGTAACATTCATCACTCTGTAGATTTAAACTTCCATACAGGTTTTATGGTTGTGTGACTGTGATGGATTATTCTGCCCCAACTGGATTCTTCCTCACAAAACCTTCCCTTAAAGTCATTTTGTGCTACTGGTTCTCCAACACAAACTAGGGTTTTTTTCATTGAATACTCTATATTCATAGTGTTTGTAGACACTTTAATATGGCTTTTTTAATAAAGACAAAAGTTTGTGTTGGAGCAGTAGCAGAAAAAACAGGGGTTAGAAATGCAGCTGCACCAATCTGAACAAGGCAGAAATAAAAGTATGTGTATTTAAAAAATTATAATAATTACACCTAACTCACCATCAAGACAGGCTGTAAATTATGGTTGAGCTGCCCTTATTGATCCAACATAAACATTAGGAGCAAGCTGTGCTGTGCAGGGGAGGGATAAAGAAATGATCATGGCATAGTTAGATCCCCTGAGTCATCTTTCCTGGCACAGGGCAGCGTGAGTCAAAGCTGCTGTGTAGGAAGCAAGGAGATGGAGGTGGCCTGAGCTGGCTCAGCACCGTCTGTGTCTTCTCAATTGCAGCTTGAAAAGGGAGGCATCAAAGCTAATATGTTCTAAGTCTTTGGGGCCAGGTCATAGGAGAAGTCATGCTGTCTGCAGAATATAACCTTCAGCCATCTGCTTGCTGGGGTACCAAGCTCTTTTTTCTGCCTAAATGCATGGTACAACATGTCAAAGTTGTACAGCTCTGAAACTTCCTTTTGGGCAACTTCACAGTGCCAAACATGACTCTAGCAAAAGGCAGGGCAAATACTGGATAGTCATAATTTGAGGTAAAGCTGTATGTAAAGAGGTAAAACTCTGCAAGTCTTCACAACATCCACAACAGATTTAAAAAAAAAAAAAGTTATTATATCAATTTGGAGCTCTATATGAACTGACTTGAGCCTGGACTGAGTCATGCTGAAATAAAAATAAAAATAGGTAACATCAAACTTCAAAAGCTGCTCATCTAAAGAAACTACAGAGAGCATGCTAGCATGGCTAAGTACCCCCAGAAATGTCCATTTCTGGGTAAAGGAAAAAGGAACTTCACAAGCTTGCCACACTCTGTGTGAGTCTCCTGAAAAATAAACGAACAGTGACTTCTAACAATTCCTTGAGCACATACTTGGAAGGGTCTTTATTGTTACAAACCAGGCATTTGCCTTAGTGCAAGGAGGCAAGGCTGAGACCCGGACAGCTGACTCAGAGCGAGCTATTCACACAGCACAGTCCAGCAAGGGATTCCCCCGGTCCCCCAAGAGCAGTACAGCCCAGCAGCACAGGCTGGCTTCCAGCTGACACACCCGGCTGCAGCCCTACACAGATGTGTCTTTCACTTCACAACTTGGATCAGGCCCTATAGGCTACAACAGTAAAACCTCACCAGCAGCTATCACCCTTTTCTCCTCCTAAACCTATCAGTATGAAGGGAGGACAAACAAAAATAGGAGAACCATGAGGAATCCTTCGGTCATCAAAGCAACTTTCTTACTCCTTCTCCAACTGTCTTATTTTGCCTCCATTTTGGAGCTGGGAAGGCAACTTAGCAAAATGAGTTAAAGTCTGAGGTCAAGTAAAACCTACATGGAGCTCTGTTAGCTCCAGAGCAGATCACTGACAGTGAAGATGTGCATAATCAGCAAAACCTCGCCACTACATCAGTATTAGGACACAGAGGGGCAGGGTATTGCCATAAAGATCAATCATAGCACACTGAGGCTTTTATTTGTGATAAAGGCTTCCAGCAAAGAGAAATCCCTGCAAACACTGACTGTAAGACATCAGAAGGCATGGAATAACATAGTACTTCTGTTCAGCAGTGTGACACTATTCTATGCAGCTACTTACCCAGGAGGCAATAAAAAGCCATATCCAAGAAGTTCCCCTATCACAGTCACCATCCCAACTGTCAAACATTCTATCAGAAAATATAAATTAGACAGGTAGAAAGTCCTGAAATTAATGGATAAGGGCTGCAAGTCACATGCTAAGCTGACATTAAATAAAAATTAACTCCGATTAGTGAAATTGAGCCATACTGAGCCCTTGTCAACAAAAACAAGTACAAAAAATAGAAGGTAGTTAAAAGTGAAATGCTGTTGCAACACTATACAGAACCAATGGCATAGCAATCAAAGTAGGACTCAGATGCTTTCATTCCTGTAAAATACAAAAATTATTGATGTAAGATTACCTACTCCTGCCCATGAATAAATGTAGCAGACAGACAGAGCAAAATGAGCAAAAGTCAAAATCCTGATGGCTTCCACTGGGTAAAAGAAAAAAATTAATTTCCCTTTCCAAAACACAATCTGTATAATAGTACAAACCAAGCTATCTTCTCTTACCTTCTGCAAAAGGTTCCCATTCATAAAATCGACCCATAAATGGCTTGTTGTTGTATGATGCACATTGCACTTCTCTAATATTTCTGCTGCTTTCAGGACACATCTGTTTAAATGAAAAAAAAAATCACATTATGCTCAAAACCAATGCTGTTAGTGCTTTCTTTTTAATTCACTTTAGAAGGTTAGTGAAGGCCTTGCCAAATTCTAATGCAGATGAACAATATTAACATCAGGAGACTATTAATCTTTAAAACAGGTAACAAACAATGTGCTCTTAAGCAACAGTATCAAAAATGCCTGTAAGAAAAAAAAAAGTATTTGTGGAGTACACAAAGGAACAGCTCTACAAGGAAAGCAAAATTTTTATTGTGCTGTCATTTTCCTCAACAATAAGACAACACTTCAAGATAAATTCAAGAAGTTAGATCTGAATCATTTCCTTTCCACAACAGCTTCATATTTTTCATTATTAATTTTCTGGGCTCAGACCCAACAGAGTTGAAACACTTAACACACATGCTTCCATCAGTTATTAAAATCTGGCCACACCAGATCCTATCACCTCATCCTATGCTTCAACAGCATGTTACCACTTTGGCTTTTTTTTTTTATTTCAAGGTGGTGCTACAACAGTCATTGCATGACTTGGTATTTTCATTTGTGGCTTTTAAGCTTTGGAGTTCCTGAAGCAAACCGGTGGGAAAAGCTGCTTCTATACAGGCATGCACACAAACACGCAGTCAGGCAGGGCAGCATCTTTCATTAGGTCACTTGCAATGCAAGCCTTTGGCAGACAAGCCTTGTTTAGATGTGAAGCAGATTCCAAAAGTAAATACCAGTTAAACACTTAAATACTTAATTATATCATTCTGCCTCACACTACACCGGTTCCAGCAAAAGACTAATCCGTGTGGACAAACAAAGGGGAAAAAGATTTCTAAAAAAGGCAGGAGGTTAATTAGAACAGTTTCTGTGCTTGGAGAAAATAGACAGGCCTTGGCCACAGATGCTTTTTTTTTTTCCAGGTAGCCGTTAGGTGATTAAAACAGCTGCTGAAAACATTGTTCGAGAACAGTAGTAACATGAAGTACAACAGAATTTATTTTCTGTAGGAGACATATTTTGAGGGAAAACTAGAAAACTCAATTTTTGTTATACAAAAGCATGGCTAAATAATTGTCTTTCTGAAGGGAACAGCAAGAGAATCAGTAAGGGCTCATTGTAACCACAAGTCCGTTCTTACATTTGCATAGGGAGAAAGACAGATCATCTTTGCAGTGAAAGCCAGCACACCAGAGGTCCCAGAGTTCTTGCTCTGTATCCTCCATCTATATATAAAGATGTTTGTAACTGGATCAGCAAGACAACCAAGTCAAGAGTTTTCAAGTGGGCTATAAACTGTACCAAAGTCATGCCTGGGGGAAGGTTCACAGACCACTTTATCTTGTATTACAATCAGGATAACAAATCTTCTAGAATAAACACTGTTTCTGGCCAAACAGCCATCTGTGCTTTGTTCACCCACCCTTCTGAGATCTCCAAGTACATGCAAATACCATTTTTCTCAACAAAACGACTAGTAAAAAAAAAACAAAAAACCCCAAACTAAAACAAAATCCAACCAAACCAACTACTAAACAAAAGTACCACCCATGACCACCCCATGACTTTGGGACCAAAAGTAATTTCAGTGCCAAAGGCAGAAAGCAAAGCTCTATTTCCATATCCTTACCTCTGTGTCAGTGCAACCACAACCACCAGCCACCCAACCAAGGCTAGGAAGCTTACATTGTTTGTGGAAACCAATTACAGCACAAGTCCTACAGGTGAAGGAACAGAAACTGAGCTGGCATAAATTAAGGTCACTACATGAAGTCACAGCACCAGCACAGAAAACAACAGAAAACAGCCTGCGGGGTTTCTTTTTGGAACGCTTTTCCCCTTTTTTTTTTGGCACACATTTTCTGACAGTCTGTTGTGAAGTTTTGTTGCTTCTTGAACTGCCTTTTCTGGGCCTTGAGTTCATGCTCTTCTGTACCAGTATTTGTGCTCATAAACCATTTCCTTTACACCCCGTTCATACCAACTGCAGACAACACATAAAGAAAAAGATCAAAATAGCCATTGCTGTTGCCAGAAAATAGTGACACTTGACCTTTGTAAGATCATTTTTATACAGCTACAATTTCTGTTTTTAAACTTACTGAAAGTTGCCCACAGCACAGAGGCCCCATTGCTTTCAAGCAGGACAAAGGATTGACAAATACACTATACACTGTGGATCAAGCTGACATCAGAAGAAAAGGATACCTCAGTAAAGTCCCTGCTACTTTAAAAGTCACGACTCAGTTGTCCTTCCACCATTTCTTTCAAAGTTAAATCTCAAAATAAAATTGCTGAGTAAAGCTTCACATGAGTGACCTGGTCTGCAAAAGCTCTGCTTTATCCTTTGTGCTGACTGTGCTCATTTTTAGGTGTCTCTTAAATACAAGATGCAACTAGTCAAACTTATGTCAAACTTGGTTCATGAAAAACCAAGTCTTAAAAGAGTTAGACTATACATATACACTAGTTAGGATCTATACAACATTTATTAACCCCGCCGAAATTCTTAATGCATAGCTGAATGAAATGACAGTCTTATGCTGCCTACTGCTCTGCCCTTGAAAATTAAATGCTCAAGCCTTTCTCAGAAGAGCTGAGTGCTGGCACTGCCTCTTGGCCTCTGGCTTTTAGTACATCTTTTAGGCAGAAAATATCCTGTAAGCACTAGAAAAATAAAGCATCGCCCCTACACAATCAAAAGTGAAACTTTAGCATATGGGTTTCTGTAGATCCTCATTTCTTATTTATTCCCTGAGTGTACAATATACTTTCACACTTCAATTACTGTTTGTGTCACAAACACATATAGCTTGATTATAAAACTCCTAAGATGACAGCAGCAAACATCTGTGAGAAGGACTCCAAAGAAGAGAAGACAGGCTTTCAGAATGACCTTTGCTAAAATACTTCACCTTATTATGTGGTTTTCCCTTGGTTCCCCTTCAGTTACACAAGGGCATTAGGATCATGGCTGCCTGATGTACTTGAAAACAATTTTTTTGAAAATAAAATGCTGATTTTGATTCATTGTTTTGTTAATGACAGATCTGGAATTCCAGTTTGTCCTTAAAGGTTTCATTTTGGCTTGTGATAACTGAGGGAGTTATTTCAAGTTTTTCATAGATGTTTTGATGTGAAACCAGGACATCTTTGGACATTTGTAAAACCAAGTAAGAAAACCTTCTTTTAAAACCAGGTCAGTGAGTCCAGATTAGCCAAAAGCATACATTAAATTCGCTAAGAAAAATCTGAGATTCCATCGTGTCGAACCAGATATAAACTATCTACAAAGCTATACTCTCTGCTAGGAGAGTGTTTTTTGAATTCTTACTATTTCCATTGTGCACTATAAAATTAGAAACAGCATCTAGACTCCCTAATTTTATGAGAGTTTAGATGATGTCTCTCCTCCTTCAAACACTGCTTGGGAAAACAATGCTGTAAATTAAGCATTGTGGACCTTTATCCAGCCGAGAACCTTCCAAGTGCTGGGCAACTTCACACCAGGTAAGGCACTTTCCCAGCTTCCACTGCTGCATATTGATGCAGCTGTTCAATGACTATGACGTCTCGGCCAACTTTTCCCCCTGTATTTTCAGAATGATGTGCCAGGCAGCGCTTCAGACAAAAAACCCATTTTAGACGTATCCCCTTGTGTTTTGGGACCTCAGGCCAAATTTCTTCAAACACATCATGCCTACAGTTGATAGAAACTTTGCACTTTTGAAACAGTAGCTTTATTTATGCCCCAATTTCATCTGAGATATGCAGGTATGAAAATACTCTGAGGGACGGCGACACACAGTACTCCTCTTTGTCAGCTCCCTTAAGCGGAGCTGCTCGTGCAGTCGAGGCACTGCTTGCTTTTTAGCCTTTGGAAAATATTATTTGAAAAGCACGAGTTTTTAACAAATCTTTGACACTTCAGTTAATTAACGAAGTGTTGGCAACACACCAGGACACGATCAGCCTGCCAGCAGAAGTGCCTCACACTGGATCCATGCCTGCCATGAGCTGAAGTCTTTCAAAGCTGCACTGAGATAATGCATTTCTGGATGTGCAGAAATGGGCCCGTGTGGTCCTGAAACCACCTCGAAAGGCAACTAAAACATTAACTAAGATTTTTGGCACTGTTTCATTCTTATGACCTACAGCAACTGGCAAACTCTTTTCCCAAGGCCCCATAGTCCTGATGGATTCTCCAGGCTCAGGCATAATTCTTAATTAATATTTTATATGTGTGCAATACTATATATTAAGTCCATGTAATCTAGTTGCATGGTTCCCAAAACAGTAATCTGAAGATACTTTCCTTTTCAGAACACTCTTATAAGTGGTATGTCCTTACAGTCTGGATACTAGATAATTTCCAATTCTTTACACAATCCACCATTTTTGCAGTGAAGTTCTGATTTTGAAGATTGTTCCTCCTGAAACCTATGGAAGATCCATGTCAATAACTGAAATAGGGAATTGGCATCCTTCAAATATTAGTTTTTGTCCTAAGTTGCTTCTCTTTGCATTGTCAAGGACTGAGCACACCTGTATCAGTGTTACTTACTGGGAATGAAACAACCTGCTCTTGTCAAGCTGAGCACACAGTGAAAGAAAGCAATAGATTCATTTAAACTACTGGAGACTCTTATTCTCCTGATGAACATGAAGACAATTGTCTGCCAACCAAAAAAAGTATATTAAATGTGCCTAGGTATCTGTGGAACAAAATATCAGGCAGACTTTTTTTTTTCAAATGGTGCTTAAGAATAACACAAAAATACACAAGGAACTTTAAAATGCAATTTAAAAAAAAATTATGTGAAGAACAGCTCTACAGTACCGCTAGCCAGCTCTAGTTACAGACCACAACCACAGACAGTAAACTACAAATGTATGGCTTCACATGGAATGACAATTAACATCTGTGAATGCAGATGTATCTGGACAAGTTTATGAGAAACACATACCTGTAATGCCAAAATCTCAGCTCTGCCTCAAACAATGGATTTACACCTACGTGTCTATTCCAATGGACATTAAGCTTACTTATGACACTCACTGTGAACTACTAACTTGTTGCACTAACTGGAGAGAGATTCTGAAGCGATACAAGGTCTAAGGGAGCAGTAATGCCAGGCTGCAGCCTTTCTCTTTTCCCTCACTGCTTGGAAGGGTCTACCTGTCCTATGTAGAAAAGACCCTAGATATGCAAAATACAGAACCCTTCTATTTCTGCCCAAATGTCACTCAGCTAGCAGTGAGCTTGTGTCTGGAACAAGGAAGATGCTCCATGGCAGAGCTACACACCGGGGTGCCTGCCTTCTCCAAGGTGCGTGCTGGCTCCTGCTGCCATGGAAAAAGAGAACTGCTACCATCGCAGGCCAACATTGAAGAACCCTTTTTTTCCATTGATAATTTTGGCTTAGCACCAAGAAAGTCACAGAAACAGAGAATGTTGGAAGTCCTCTGAATTTACCTAGGAAAGTCTTTAAAGTGTTAGTCAATCCTTATCTTTAATAACTATGCAAGGTATCAGACAAAAAATAGCTTTAATGCTTAATGCAGCAAGTGCATCTATAATTGTTTTACCTTTTTTCCCTTCCATAGCACTTTACAGTTTAAAAAACAGTATATCTAATAATAGGGAAGAAAGATCAAGCAAACAGATGGAAAATGTTCTTCTGCTTAACTTTACAGGCTTTTAAAAAATTCTCACCGACAGATCCATCTGATTAGATTGAAATAACATATTTTATTTAAGATTTTCAACAACTTGTAAAAGATTCAAGTCCAGCTTTGGTTTTAAATAAAATGTTAGCCACTCATCCATCCAACACAAAGTATCTAGACTGATCTAATGTGCATGACTGGAAATGTTTGGCACTATAAGCTTAGGAGGGGCTCACCAAAGAGCTATAGTAGGAAAATTAACAGTAGAGTTCCACAGCAGTACCAAAAATGTGTCAAGGAAATGATCCATTTCTGTTTATTGCTAAATTTTTTAAAATGCTATTCCAAAAAGCCCCCAAACAACAAAACCCTAATCTGAGGAATAATAATTGGTTTTCTCCATCATCTAAATTCAACAATTAGAAAATGGAAAAGAAATGCTGAAAACAGACCATGCTGGAACAGAGAATCATCTGGTGTAAAGTGATCTGCAAGTATGCTATGGAAGGCAGAGCTATGTCAGTTCACACCTGCCAGTGATCTATCTGTTTGACTGTTGCTAGTCTTTTTTGATCCAGCAAAAGACCACATGACTATCAACTCACTCCAAAGCTTCTTTTTTTATTTTTTAAATACAGTTACTATTTTACCATCCCAGATTTCTTTTAGTGCCCAGTTCCCTGCGTGAAGTACTTCAGTATGGAGACAGGAGTGCATATAGGATATTCTTTGCATGATCCTAATCAAGCATCAAAAACTTGGTATTTGCAACAAAAGTCATAACTGCTTTGTACAATGGCTGTTCTATGTCTCAGCAGTGGTATCACTTTTCTGTATAAATATGTTGCGTAAAAAAATCCACTAAACACAAGAACCCCTCCATTCACATATCTATTTATAGAAGCACTACATTATGCTCAAGGTGCTTAAACTGCACACTACTGCCTCAATTAATGGGAAATCAATGAGAAGTTGTTTCCATTTGACACAACCTGGCTCAAAGGCTAAAGAATGTCTTAACGCGGAAGCTTTCAGCCTTACTGCAGATACAGTGTCTCATCTGTCTACACTGTTCAAAGACATCTGAAAAACAGAGTGTGCTTTAACAGTCCTCCTCAGAAAATGAGAGGTTTACGTACTAAGGATAGTTGCTTTCATATAGTAGTAGTATTCTTTATGCTGGAAACTTCAGTCACACCTAAATCCTTTTTGAAAGGCACCGTCCATATCAGCTTTTAAAGACCCAATCCAAATAGTTGATGCAACTATAGTGAAATCAAGAGACTTAAAGCAAATCATTCTATGATTCTATGAAATGTGATATATCTAGTCCTCACAGTTTGTAGAAAATTATAGCAAAGTGATAAAACATCTACTATTACCCTGCTCCAGCAGGGTAGGGACTAGATGATCTTTCATGGGGTTGGACTAGATGATCTTTCAAGGTCCCTTCCAACTGCTAACATGCTGTGAACCTGTGGTTCTGTATAGGGTTTCCAGCAGTATTTTATTTCATTTTTTAAAAACATTGTTCTTATAGCAGCCTGTTCTTTCTGGGATACAACATTTATGTTACGTGGGTTTCACTACTTTACACTTTTATTCTGCCAGTTTCATAAGTACATAGGAAGACCTCTCCAACAGTTTTCTATATGAAAGCCTAATCAGTTTAAATGGAAATTGAATTGTACACATTCCACTGAAATGACTGGTCTCTGTGTGGGAGTAACAACTACCTGAATGGTTCCAACAGAACTGAAAGATCTGGGAAGTTTCTCATTTGTATTACCATGATATTCCACTTCTAAATTGAAAATTCTTATTACATATTATTGGAGAATATTCTTAGAAAAAGAGGTCTATTTTAAGAGGCAACCAGGCAATAGAACTGTTTATGCAGTCTTCTGGGAGGCAGAAATGTACAGGCACAAATGCACAGATGTTACGACACCTAGGGTGAATTCTGCTAAGTCCGTTGAGAGAATGCATTTTGTTCCTTTTTGGTAAAAGAAAGTCCTACAAAGTGGAACAATTTGTTTTCCAAAAAAGTGAACAGTTGCAGAGCACTGTAAATGTCACTTAAAAATTACTCTGAGCTTGCAGGAGCCAAGTGTAATGAAATGACAGCATTGTTCCTATTTTAGAGTTCTTGTTTCTATCAAAACAGTTTCTGATACAACACATTCCTACACAGTTTCTGCAATACAGTCTTTCTTCCAATCTCACACTACTTAAAAAAAAAGCAGCACCCTAAACTAACTAGCAGATACATTTACCATATTTTATAATGCTTTGGTATATCTAGAGCTGGTAGCACTGTCCATTTATTTATGAGTTCATCACACTTAAATTTTTCAGACTAAAACTTTCCAGTCCTGGTATCTTAATTTTTTTTTTCTTGACTGAACTATTTCATCCAAGAATCAGTCTAAAGAAGAACAAGAGAGGAGAAGTGTTTTATTTTTAAACATGCTTGAAATATCCTGATTTTTTTTCCCAAATGTAAGTGTCTGTTTTATTTTAATGAGTGAAGTCAGTCAGGAAAGTGGGGTTTTTTCAGTCAAAAATGCATCCTCTGCCTTTTTATGGAAATCCACCCAAATATAGCCGGGCCATGGGATTTTGAAAAAGATGCTGATAGTCCTACTTTGTATAATGTTCAGTCAAAAAACTTGTGACAGGTTTGCAGCTAAGCTACTGGAACATCCATTTACAAGAAGCACGTTCAGCATCTGAGGCTAAGAGAGGCTGAGAAGTTTTCCAGCAATTCTTGGTCCTGAGGTCTATACTAAAGGCAGGCCCTAGAAATGAAAAGAAGACATCTCTCTCTTTTAACAACCTCTCCAGCCTACTGCAGGCAGCATGGAGAAAGCAAGGAAGCAGCCTCTAAGCCACCTGTGCCAGGGCCTCACCACCCTCATAGTAAAGAATTTCTTCTTAACATCTAATGTAACCCTGCCCTCTTTCAGCTTGAAGCCATCGCCCCTTGTCCCATTACTACACTCCCCGGTCAACAGTCCCTCTCTCCCACTTCCCTGTAGGGCTGCCCAGAGCCTTGCCCTCTCCAGGCTGAACAAGCCCAACTCTCACAGTCTGTCTTCATAGGAGAGGTGCTCCAGCTCCTGATCATCTTTGTTGCACTCCTCTGGACTCTCTCCAACAGCTGGGGTCTCATGAGAGCAGAGTAGAGGGGAAGAATGGCCACGCTGTTCTTGATGCAGCCCAGGACACAGCTAGCCTTCTGAGGTGCCAGAGACCACTGCCAGCTCATGCTGAGCTTGTCATTGATCAGCACACCCAAGTCCTTCTCCTCAGGGCTGCTCTCAATCCATTCTCTGCCCAGCCCATAGCTGCTGGCCACCAGCACAAGCACGTGGCTGTCTCGGCTTAAAAAAGCTTTAAAAAGCTGCAAAAAGTGACCTAAACTGAGGTCTCAAAACAGCTGTCAAGATAATTAGTACACTTCCTATCTTTAACAAATGATAATGCAAACAGGAATGCAGAAAAACAGTACATTGCTTGGCTGGGAAGTTGAAGCAAAAAACCCAAAGATGGTTTCCAAAAAGAGGCAGGGGATGTTTCCCTGTCTTCTCTCCCCTATAGATCACCCACTGCCTCACTAACACCATGGTAACAGATATAAAATAACGTAGGATTGGCTTTTCCACAACTGTAAGTGAAGAACTTGAACACAAACAGCCTACCAACCTCCCAGTAGAAACAGTGTTGTATTAATGACACGTGCATCTCTATGTGTGCAATCTGCTGCTCACAGAGGTGTTATTTCTGGACAAACACACAAGACAGATGATGAAGTACTAGTAAAGGTGAGACAGCACCACAGCCTGATTTATTTATTTTTTAAATATCACCATGGTTTTAATTATTTCGAGGTTTTGCATTGTTCTGTATGCATTTAGCTCAATATATCATATGCAAAAGTCTCATTTAACTGTTCTCAGCATCACAGAGGCTGTAGGGCCAACTTCCATTTTCATCAGCTCTGTGGGAGTAGGTTTGGAGTCATCTCCTTCAACGTTAAGTACTGTGATTAGGTAAAGGAACATCCATTCATTAAAGGTAATCTTTATGTTTCCTAACATTCTATATGAGTTCTGGCCATTTGCTGTTTTCAAGCCCTGCTTAAAAACCTAAAATTACAAAGAAACCCAAAAGCAAACACTCTAGCAACAGCACTACTAATAGACTACTTCTTCAGCACTATTATCTTCACTTTGGCAGCTCCTCCTCCACTCCCTTCTTCCTCCACTAAACTTGGTCAGTACAAGAGATGGCTGGGATTGTTTTGGTGGATACTTTCACTGCAAGTTCTTGTATTCATGTAATTTATGCTCTTTCCTGCTATCTGGCTTGAAAATGAGCCTTGAACTTGTTCACTGTTATCAGCAGAACTGATCTCCTAAAAATACCAGAAAATGATTTCTCCTTTCATAAACCAAAGCAGATGCTGACATCTGAGAGTAGGTGTTTTCTATACCTGCAATTAATGGGAATGGTTAACAAATGTTCATAAAAGCAACATTTTAAGAAATTGTTTGTAAATTAATTCAAGGGATTTCCCATGATCAAAGTTTCTAGACATCTGCAGCTTCCTCTGCTTCAAAAATCTGGATGCAATTAAACTAACACATGAGTAAAAAGCAAACTCCTTGTTCAAATTATACGAGTGTTGAATAATTATGCACTGAAATTTCAAAGACTTTTGTCAATATGGATTGACAAAAAGAAACAAAGACAAGCTGGAATGACTTAAAATACCTCCCACAACACTTGTCTGAATTGATAAATGACAACTACTCAAATTTACAGTACCCAATTAAACAAATCTACAAATATGTCAGGAATGCAAACGTCTGGTTGCAACTCTGAAGTCACAGTTCTCATTGATTAGTTTCCTCTTTCAAACTTGGCACGGAAGTTATGTCTGAACAATAACTGAGAGATGTATCTCATTTGCCCTGCAGTCATGTTTTATAGTGGAACAAAAAAAATCGCTTCATTTTGACAAGCATCTGAATGAAGTTTCCAAATCACTCCACAATATTTTGTGTTAATGCTGCTACTCAAAATTGATGAAGCGATTGGATAACTGCGCATCTTCTCATCTGCTCCATGACACATGCATTCCATTCCATTCCATTCCATTCCATTCCATTCCATTCCATTCCATTCCCTCTAAGAATTAGAAATGTAAGTTCTTAAAACAATTCCTGTTGTTACATAGAACATGCAGTTCATAGTTGATTGGGAAGTTAGGAAACAAAGGTTTTAGACAACTGATATGTTGTTTGTACACATAAATGACAGTCCAAATTTTCTCCTGTGCTTAGACACAAACTCATCCAAGTTCACCCAGTACACAGCCTTCTCCAAATCCACCATGCAATTCAGTTACCAGATTCAGAACTCCAACATAAACCTCAGAGAAGAAAAATGCAGCTCAACTGCATTTCCTGCAGTATCATAAAATCCTGAGGTTCTACTGGTAACCATCGTTTTGAAGTACGTCTTTACGCTAAAAATCAAGAAAATACACACTGGGAAGTTGACGGAGCCTCTGGAAAATTCAACTCCCAGAGTGCTCAAGCTAAACCCCAAGCTTACTAATGGCACTAAATGTATATGAATTGGCTAAGTCATGGACTAAAATATGGAAACCTTCCACCACATATAAACACCAAGAACAGACAAGAGAATTTCAGAAGGTATTCAGGAGCAATAGCACATAATGCAACACAGAAGCTGAAAACATCAGGGTTTTTTTTTTTTCAGTTTGAACATCACAAGGTTTATTCAGACATTTTTACATGGAGAAAAATTTAACCATGGTACGTTACCCCAAGCTATAGTTAGACTGGTTTGAGATAGTTCACATTTAATGTGAGGTGATGTATGGGTACTGTTTCGAAAGCTGTGCTGCTGTCTACAGTGTAAACACAGTCACAATCTGCATAGGCACACGCTACACATTTTCCAAATTTATGGCGTGAATCCCACTTCTTTCATAACATTTGAGTGGAAAACAGGTTAAAGGGGTTGGTACCATTCATTAAAATTCACAGCTCAAACTAGAAGCATTTCACAAAATGCCTCAATCATAAAAAAAGTTTGCTCTGCATGTCACAAGGCAGAGTAATGATGGCTTCATTGACTAGTAACAGCAATGTTGGAATTCCTTGCCTTCAGAACTGTAACTATTCTACATGTAAACCAAACTTTTAAGTATCTTACTGTGCCTTGCTGATAATGCCTTCCCATATTTTGTAGATTTTTACCACTGATGCATATGCTCAACCTTTATTTTCCAGTGGAATATTTCTGTTTTACTGCCTTAATGTGTTTATTCTATCCTAGGCTCTACTGTATTCTATTCATATCTTATTAAATTGCCTTTGGAGAAAGACCAGAATCTCATCATTCCTGCATGATGCAGAGAGTCATCATAAGAACACGACAGATCCCCCAGGCCACTTGTCCCTTTCCTGGAGATTACAGGCTATGACTGTAGCCATGATACCAATTTTTTACCTACACCCATCTTGTGGGGCTTTGTTTTTATATTTCTCAGCACAATAGGGCATTAGAACATGTCTCTTAGTCTCCTAGATGCTAAATTAGTTACAAATAGCTTAGGCTTATTGCTCAAAATAAGTAATTGAACTTTCACTTAAAACCCACAAGCTTCTAGACATCAAAACTTTCTAAACTGTGTGATTTTGGTCTTATGAAGACTTTACTAGATAAGTAATTAACCTAGCATTAGTTGAGTAAAACAGTTACCTCTGTGTTCTGTTACTGCCACAAGTACAATGCACACTTGGGGAACAAATCTATTTGAGAGCACTTCAAAAGTTACCCAACGTGTCTTTCCTAGTAGTTTAAGGCAGTCTCCCATAATTATTTAAGTTCTAATAAGAATATCATAATGCAAAATACTTTCTAATATAGCTCTTCTCAGCCGTTGATGGGGATGGCATAAAGCCACAGTGCAGAGATGCAGAAGAAACAACTGTGGTCCGAGAGATTTATCAAAGATGTTTCTATGCGACTCTCTCACATACAAGAGCAACTGATTAAACTACACAGGACATTTGACAAGTGGTGTCTCTGTGAAATAACTCACTTACCAGTGCCTGGTAAGTTGAGCCCATATTAGTGACAACATGTTCTGAATTAATATTTGTAAATATTTCTGTTGCACATATCAAAACAGTCAAAGAAACATAAGCTTTTAATAAGTTTCCTACACAGCCAGGGAATGCCAGACTAGCAAAGGGAACATACAATCCCACAGTGTTCGCAGGGAAAAATTCCTCACATAAAGTCGAGGTTAAATTTCCTCAGGAAAAGATATGTCATCATAACCCCACTTTGCCACTTATGTCAAACACCTACTCTATACAAGTCTCAAAGCAAGAATAAATAAACCACCCAGTAGCTCTTTGGGAATAAGAAAGGGCTTTACACTTAAAAAAAAATAAAAATCTTAACAATATGTAGTCTTATACCTTTCTTTACCTCAGTATCTGAGCATCCCAACTAAATCAAAGAGTGTGCACATCCTTGCAGCACCCCATATCACTTCTGGAAAGACCTATATGGGAATTATATTTTCTGTTCCACATAAAATTAAACATTTCCACTTCTACCTTTGTTAAAACTTGAAATATTGGAAATGTTTGATTTTCTAAAGAGTAGAAAACTTTCAAAAACACTTGGGCAGAATGCCAGCAAACTGATGAAATGGACCAAGACCCCAGATGCCAAGGGAGCCTGCCAATGCACTTAGGTGATAGAAAAGCACTTCAGTTTTTAATGGACTCAACACATTACTATAGAGCATTTCAATTCTACTTTATTACGGCTCTGCATCAAAAAAACCACTTCCAGTGGAAAAGCTTTAACTCACACCAGTCAAAATTAGCATCATCATCATTAATCTTCCTTAGGAAATTAAAAATATTAATTTATCCCACCATGATAGACTTTGGGATTGGTCCTGAGCCTTTTACCTCACCTCTTCAGCCATAAAACCTCTTTCCCTCTCTCCATTTCCAAAATTCTCTTTTCAGATACTTTGCATTCCCTGCTAAGGCACCATTTACAAGTGCTCTGCACGTCGGAGCACAACAGATGAGGGGTCAGGGTAAGAAAGTAAAAGTAATCACTGTTTTCTGATCCTATTTAGATATGTCTTCAAAGCCCAACTGACATCTTGCTAAGTAGCATGCACCTACAATACTGGGAAAGGCAATACAGTCTAACTGGAGACATGGCAATAATCCATATGAACCAGTGGGCAAGCCAGCAGCTCTGAATGAAACTGGACAAGCGCAGCAAAATTTCATCCATATGTATCTCACTGAGCCCTCAGCAACTAGTTTATCATGCATTAGCTTGGCTTATGGTCAAAAATGTATCTCAAATTTAGATTTTACATCCACTTTGCACTGCTCTTCATGGTGAAACTCATACATGAATTTCTCTGCCTATTTTTTCATACTCCCTTGCTGCACTGCAACTGAATCACACAAACAGTCACTATTTTATTTTACAGGTTTTCTAAGCAGATCGTTTAAATTATCATGATTACCCCAGACTCAACTGAATTGGTGCAATTTGCGAAGTGGGAACTACAGAACACCTCTCACCACCCTCAACATAAACTCCTCCATTATGTCCAATCTAAATCTACCTTCTTTCAGCTTAAAACAGTTGCCCCTTGACCTGACACTGCAGGCCTTTGTAAAAAGTCTCTCCATCCTTCTTACAAGCCCCCTGTAAGTACAGAAAGACTGCAAGATCTCCACATATTAAGAACAGAGACATTAAGAATAGATGTCTTCCAGTAAACTGTAATTCACTATATGACTTACAAAACCAGCAAATAAACCCAATAAAATGTACTTTAAAGAGGCATTCTGCATCACCAAATTTAGGTCCAGAACCCTGAGAGCTTCCTTGTGTACACTGCCCAAGTACCCTTGGCCTGAAGTTATTTTACAAATATAATCTCACCCCTTCAGGCACTCAGGAAGAGCTAATGACTTGGCTATGCTTTAGACAATAAAAAGTGCTCAGTAAACAAATGTGCCATTTGAGTTACTTCCTTTGTTCTGGTGACAAACTATGCAAACAAGTTCACATTCAAATTCTCCTTCACTCACACGCCTCTATAATTCTCTTTGGTTTAATGCCAGGGGGAGCAAGAAAGCTTTACGCTCCAGTCCTCCATTCTGGAGGAATACAGACTGCATTTGAATAATCTTCTTGTACTGCAAATAGCTGATGGTTCCAGTGAGATCTGTCAGCACTGTTTGCGTGTAAAGGACAGGTGTTTACTGCCTGTTTCCTGCAGAAGGGGGTGACAGCCCGCTGTATGTTCGAGGAGAGCCTGTACAAAGCCTGCATGCAAGGTGCTGAAGAGGGGAAGCCACTCATATAATAAAGAAATAGCTTTAATGGCCTGCAGAAACACTTGAACAAATACAAGCACTTCCGAGGGTCTTCCTACCCAAAACCCACAGTTTCACTTTTATGAACCAAGCTGTCAGTCATGTAAAATGAGTTCAGCTATTAATGAAAAAACAATAAATGTGCAATAATGAGGAAATGACCTAATGGACCAAGGCAGATTGACTTAATTTGTTATTAATTAACTGCCCTTAGGAGAAATTGTCGAGGGAGTGCCCAAACATGAGAATAACCATTAACAGAATCTTTTCCTCTCAATAAATGAGATTTTCATTTTTTCATACGTTCCAGGAAGAATTAAAAAAGAAGAAAGAAAAAGAAAGAAAAAGATACTGTTCTCTGCGTGCTGGCAAGGCCACTGGTACATGTCACTGCTGATAAATTAAATTAAAGCCCACATGCAGAAGCATTTAATCAGGAAGAACAAGCAAACAAAATGAAACACTACCAGCCTTGTTTTGCTCTCATCCTGGCCTTTGTACTAAATCTGTTCTTAGCAACTACTTTTTCATAATTATATTAATTACCAAGTTCTAGGGAGAAAAATAACCCTGAACAGCAATTAGAGCTTCCCTGAGTGTAATAGAATTGTTACTAAATAAAGAACATCACTATGTAGAGCTAAAATTAATACAAATATATTTTCACTCCCATTCCCCTGCTACCAAAAGAAATGTGCTGATGACCTGACCACTCATCACACTGACCTGCATATCTTGCCGCTGTCTAATTTACAAGCTCCCAGTCCTCTTCTCTCCAGCCCACCTGCCATTCTCTACAAGTATCCTCTACAAACCTTCCTTCTCCATCACCTTGGCCATCTGGGATTGCTTCTTTCTTCCACCTCATTTCTAACTTCCTCACCTCTCACCCCTTGCTCTCTGAAAAGACATCTCTCCTGGGAGAGACAAAAAAAAAAAAAAAAGATATCTTTCCTGGAAACTATTTTTTGAGTGCTGTTGAAATTTTTGCCTTGATGCAGCAAGGGATGAAATGAAGGCTGGGACATCTGCGTATCGCTTGGACACTAGTGAGCAAATTTGGCATAGAAAACTTTCCAAATTAATGCCCATACACTAAGTTCATTTCCTATTTCCTTCAAAAAACAGAAAGTGATTTTCAAAAGAGCAATTTGTACCAGACACTATTCTCAGAGGCTCCAATGAGCCGTTTCATGTTTTCCATTCCTGACAAATACGCTAAGACTTTCTTGATACTATGTCTCTTCAATCAGCTGCTCTAGTCTCTATCAATGGACTTCATTCATAAATAAAACAAATGTAATAATAGCTACACCAAGAGGTAAAAAGGCACTCAGCTGATCTGCTTAGGTCATGTTTGTTGATATCTCGATCAAATGTTCCACTGCTACATCCCCACTACACAGAACAATCAGATGTGCAGCCACCCAGAAAAATATGGCCTGTTACATCAACCTACTAAGAACCACTCTTGAACATCCTGCTTCTAATACCCAAGTACGAGCTTCTTCAAGTTTGCAACACCAAGTTAGAATAGCAGCCCAAATATGATGCAAATATTAGGAAGAGATACTTCAGCAGGAATTAAGAAACGTAGGAGGATGAAAACTGTTTGTTGGGAGAGACAGCCTCCCACATACAATGGGAGATTGCCCCGAGCGTGGAGCTACACCCAGTCAAGCATTTTTGAGTGAAGTTCTAACAGAGTAAGTTTTATTGAAAAATTAACACAGAACAGATTTTCTCTCCAATAAACCACGAATCCAAAATCAAAGCATGTAGATCTTGAATGCTGGAAAAAAGTAGCATCTGTCACAGAATGGACAAAGCTTTAAGGAAAACACTGGTCTGATCCTGGCTACTAAATGCTGGCTCTAAATGCTAGTTAGGGCATGACTAGCACTCCCAAGAACTATGGAGACTTTATAACATGGTCTATCCTAACTCTATTTTTCTGTTTCTTACATGGAAATACATTAAATTTGCCTGTGACACAGTGTCTTCCTCTATCCAATCAGAACTGTATATACTGCTAGGTTTAATGACAGCTTAAAATACTTTCATCTACTTTCATTATTCCCCAGGACACTTTTAATCTAAGATCACAAAAAAATTCATTAAATTAATAAAAAACAATGTTCAATTTTTTGACTATTTGAACATTTAGCATACTAGGCAAAACCAATAGCTGCCCAACAAATTAAATACAGGAAAACCAGACTTACATTTGTGTTGCAGAGTTTATATTGCTTGTAGGTGCCAATACACACAATCGCTGCAGCCCTCTGAGGCTGGGGCTGACCCTGGAGCGCCTGGTGCGAGGCAGACCCAGGATGGTTTGAGTCACTGCTCTGAAACAGGCTTTGAGACACAGGAAATGAAGATGACTGATAGACCGAAGGTCCCAGGACTTGATGGCCAGCCTGAGGGCCACTATCTTCTTGATAAAGATTGCCATGTGGAAATGAAGGACTAGCTGCCTGGCTGTAAGTGTTTATGAGACTTGGACTCTGATGAAATACATGGTTCCTTGATGACTGTCGCTGCCTCCGAAGTTTCTGAGGCTGCTGACCGGTATCAGTTTGTAAAGGTAAAATGTATGGCACTTTTCCATATCCATACTTTCCTGGACCAATAGGATTTCTGTTTCTGCTTCTAAAAAAAAAAAAAAGAAAGAAAGAAAACAGTTACTGAATTCGTAAATACTTATATGACTTGTTATTTGTCAGTTACAGCAAAGCCACACACAACTGGTAATTTCAATCTACTTCACAAAAATATGTACAAGACGGAGTCTTACTTGGTGTTTTGTCCTCTACACAACACAATAGACTCAGTCTGGAACTCTGCTCCAAGTTACAAGTGAAAAATCACAAAATTAATACCAAATTTGAGTTATACCACTCCAGAGGGTTAATTCTGGTATTTTATCTGCAAGCAATAGGCCTGTTAGCATTTGCTCTTGTTGTCATCTTGTGCAGTTCAACATTGCATCAGACCTGGATTTCTATTACTGCAGTCCACAGAATACGCTGGCAAAAAGTTTTCTTCTGGTTCAGAGCAATGTGTAGCTGTTCTGGGTAACCACTGCAGCTCAGGGAGGAAGACACTATTAAAAGGTCCTTTCCCTTCTATCCATAAAATGTATATAATATAAATAAAATTTAACAAATGGGCTTGAACTGCAGTGAAAACTGGAAGTTATAAACTGGCATAGTTATTTTCTAGAAACTGAAGCATTACAGATGTCAGACAACCACCAGATCAGAGTATTTTCTTTGGGGTTTTTTTGGGGGGGGTTTTGGGGTGGGTTTTTTTTTTTTGGTTGGTTGTTTTTTTTCTTCCTAAATATTATATTCTCCCACACCTCCTGTTACATGGGAACCTTGGAAGTCATTTACTGAACTTTCTAGCTCTATGGCCACCTGAGGCTTTTAATCAATCTTCCTGGCTCAAGGATGTGTGAACAAGAGTGTTGATTTACCCTGGCAGATAAGGGACCAGCACTCTTGAGCTGTTTATGCCTGTTAATCTGCTCTGTGACCATGATGGTCATTGCTGAGGGAGGGGTTTGGTAGTTACAGAAGAGAAAAGCAGAACAATGGGGTTTGGCATTAAGGGATGGTGGAAAAAATCTTTCGAGAATAAGGCAGGAAAGAAAGAAAATATGACTGGGAATGATGTCAGAAGTTGAGACCAAAACCAACTTGATTTAAATTAGCATAATTTTGTGCTGTGTGTTTTACTTTTTTTTTTTTTCCCAATGAGCAAATCAATTAATTCTCCCTATGTTGCTATTTTAAATTATGTTCTTTATTTCTACACAAGAGTAAAACAAACAAATGAACAAACTTTTTTTTTAGATTTCTAGTCATTTTCTGAACTCTAAAAACACCTTGGTATTATAATTCTCATGAAGCATCTTAAATTGTGGAGCAAGTTAGTTCATCTTGAAAAACAGATGGAACTCCTCAGTTTTTACTTGCTCCAATCTCTAGCAATTCTTAAGGACAGCAGTTTTCTTCAAATGTTTGACTGTTAATCTCCAGTTCAGGGTTGTGCATTGGAACTGGAAAGAACTGAAGGACATGAAAAAAAAATGATGACATTAAACTAGGACTCTTTAGCTTGAACAAAATTATGTAATAGACATATAATAGTCTTAAATATGGAAAGACTAGTTTGAAAGAACTACCCATGGCTGAGGGCAGCAAGTGTCCAAAAGCCACTGAAATCTTATCAGGTTATTTGCAAAAATCAGAAAAACTTCAATCTGAGGGAAGCCAGACTTTCTCCTTGTAACATTGTTGATCAGTACAACAAACATACAACAGCTCCCCAGAAGGGAAAGGAGTTACAACATTCTTATTGTTAATTTCAGTCTCATCTCGGTTTCTTTTTCCAGAGTGTAATGTGGGAATGTTGCTGGAGTCCCCTCTGATGAAGAAATTTCTGGGATCCTGTTTCCAGCATCCTCATGATGACATGACCATGGTTGCATCAAGGCTCACCAGGGACAAGGCCTCCCTCCTTTACCTCCTCCCCCATAACAGTTAGGGCCAGAATAACCCAAAGACATGGCTGAGGAGCACTGAATACAAGTTTCAGTTTGCTCAGGTTGTGCAGTAATTTGGACCCAGAATTTTCATGGGAACACACTTCCTCTGAGACAGAAGAGTAGCTTTTTCTAGCCAGAAACATCACTTTTCTTTCAACATACAAACTGCTGTAAAAAGTGTAACATTCAACCTCCAATTATTAACATCTATATCAGTGTTCATGGATTCACTTAAACCTATATTGCCTGGATTGAAACTATTCTGAACACTGTTCTGCCTTAAAGCATCTTTCATTCCCACTTGGCAACATCCTTAAAAATTAGGAATGCATTTTGTTGCAATGTAATAAAGAAGCTTGTAAAAATAGCTTGGTGGTAATTAACTTTTATAATGCTTGAGGAGTGTCAGAATTTATGATGTCAAGCAGCAATAAGGGAGGGAGCATTATGTAGGTCCATACACAATCAGAAAACAATGGTGCAAGGGGAATTAGGAAAAAGACAGAGGGGATAAAAATCAGATCAAGGCTACCATTAACTTACCAATCAGAAATAAAGGAAACAGTGACAGCAAGTTTAGTTTATGCTAAATCAATCCCACTTCGATCTGCTGGTAGAAGATGGAAGTAGGTCGAGTTCTGATGGCTTGTTGGAAGCTTTCAGTTGCCAGCAGGAATTTTTCTTTCCTGTCATTCATTTTGATTGCCTATATTCATTATAAGCCCCCCACTCCTCCCCACATCATGGCCTTGAAGTACCTCTTTATGTTTTTTTATTTTGGTAATGCACACTATCAAGGCCCAGGTCAGAGGAGATGCACTCTCATTTAATGCAACAGCTAAAGGAGGAAAAAAGGATTAGAAAGTAACAGCACACCCCTAAGGCTTGTGCCTATGTAGCCAGGCCCAAGGTAGAGTGAGATTTTTGCAGCATTAGGCTTTTACACATCCAGGTATGCTAAAAATCAACAGTCACCAATCTTGTTACACACTTGAGCAGTATGTTGTGTAGGTGTTGCTACAGGAGTTGAGTGTATGAACAGCAGCACTCAGACGAGGCAAGCTCATTCTACACGAGGGCTTCTCGTCAGCTTTCTGCCGCTACAGATCCACTCCCGCTACTGGAGTTGTTTAGTGCTGTCCAAGACTTTAATTTCTCCTAATAAACAGGTATCGATACAATGACTGTCTACATTACTATTCATGGAGAAAGGTCCTAAATACTCCTTCAAAATTTGGAAGCAACAGAAGGGAAGAAGTGTCCAAACAGCTAGGTTAGGTAAATCTCACGAGCTCCATCACCTGTTAGGCTCTCTGGCTAAACTGTCTAGTACCAAACACACGCTTAATAATAAAAAGTTGTTCAGTTCTCTACTAGATGAAGAAGAGAGAGTGGGAATAAGAAGAGGAAAATGAGTATTCAGCAATATTTACAGTTGACTAGGATGAAAGCTCAATGTACTATGGACAAGCAAAGGGGGGAGAAATTCCAGCGAGAACAAAATGGCTATCTAAAGGTAAATTACCGTGTAGCAGAAGAATATATGTTGAAAAGCAAGCAGCTGCATTGAGTGTTTCATGTGAGACCAGGGCAAGTACACATCTCTGATCTACTGGGTTCATCTCAAGTAGAGGTGTAACAGCTGTTTAACACACAGACACAGCAATCTTCTTTCTTTGAGCCTAACTCTCAAATACACCTCCCAGATGGTTCAGGCAAATCTGTTTAGTGCTTTGATAACAAAAATTGTGGGTCCCTTTAAACCTAAGCCAACCTAAATATATTCTTGATTTCACAACTGTATTTGCCCAGACAAGCATGAAAAGCAGGTTTTGTGCTTTTAGTGTAAGTGTCGTAGAAAAGATTTTAAAACAATTATTATTAGTTACTATTCTTATTTGTCTAACAATTTCTCTCATGCTGAGCATAAGTCTGCTGAGAACAGTGAGAACTGACTGGCCCCTTGCAGCACATTTTGAGTGAGAAAAAGGAATTTTATTGAAGTAACCTTTTTGATTTTAGCCATAGGCATATATGTGCCTTGGCAAGCAAATAAATACATCCTCACCACTTATCCTTAATGCTAAAAACAATGCTTTGAACCTCAAGTGTTCTTGAGCTTCACTAAGAATGAAGTACTTTCGGAGCTGGTGAGCTGGTTATTTATACTGAATAGAAACCCCCTTTGAACCAAAGATATGTAGCATCCTTAAAACACACAGGTAAGATTACAGATTTCCTGGGCCTCCACCTGTTCTCTTAAGTGCTCCTTAAACTCTCCAGCACACCTTTTCCATCACTTCCTTTGCCCTCACATTTCTCCCACTGTTCTCTAAATAGAGGTTCCCTGGCTCACTTCCAGCTGAAGCATAACTCATTTTCTGATGTCAGACTGCATAAAGAATGCATTTTACATGTGCTTCGCAGCATTTCATTCAACTTATCTCCTTGTATCAAAATACTTCTGCTCTTGTAAATTAAAAACTGCACAGCTGAACATTAGCAAAATCTCTCATGTATGACACCACGCAAGGCTTGTCCTACTCTTGACATGTTCTCTTGGACTGAATGCAAAGAAGCTGCCAATCTCCCCAATTTTCAATTCACAGCCTTTCAATGTTTCCCAAGAAGCAATGTAACCTTCTGGGAGGGAAACTGCCTTCAGCCACCTGTTGCACCAGGGACGTGGAGGAAAAACTGCACAAGAATTGGAGGTCTTGTGATGTGTTTTTCACAATTTCTTCTTGCCTATGGGCAGAAATTATTCTGCAAGCAGATGAAGACAGTGTTCTTCCCTGTATGCCCAGCCACAAGTGCCACCCTAATGAAAGACAACAGAATCCCACCACAGAGCATTTGGAAAGATATGAAACCAACACTCAAAGCTTTCTTTTACTTTTGTTGAAAGTTTGGAGCTTTTTTTCAAAGTCTCACAGGGTTGTTTTACAGGAGCCCTGTCCTGGAACGAACAGAGAAGTCCTCCAATACGCTAAGGAATCTGATCTCATCACTGCATCTGGTGTACCTGCACACAGCCTGATGCTGCTCTGGGTGCACAGGACCTAAGCATTCTTCAGGTTTTTGCCTATTCTTCTCATTGGGAATTAAGCAGCTGCCTACACTCCCATCTCTGAAGTTTTGCTGGTTTTGTCCTATCAAGAAAGCAATCGATCCAAAACTGCTCAAGCAGAAGTTAACAGAGCTCTATCATCAGAAATAGAGGTTCTTTGGCCAAGATGACAGTGGGAGAAAAGACCATGCATTTCTTAATTCCCACTAGAAACTTAGTTCTAAAGGAGCTGTGTCCTTAGATCCTAACCAAAGCTCTCTGGTGTAAGTCCTACTACCCACCATCATATTAACAGGACTAGACACACAAGTTAGCAGGCCAAATCCAATATATAAAATGTAATTAAGAAACAAATAAAGGGAGACCAAGAAGTCTTTGCAGACACAAAACTTCAAATGCAAAAGACTAATTTCCTAAGTTTCAGTTAACAGAATAGGAACAGGTATATAATTTAATGTACTTTATTAATACTCCTAAAATAGTATCTGTCCTATTCAACCATTTGCTTTTCAGCCCTCCTACTGCTCATAATTTTCTTTCATGTTATATATGTCCTTAGGCATCAGTTAACAAGGTTTACTTTACAAAGACTGTCCACCATGCATTCTTGGGCCCCTTTTCTTAAGTTCATGTCACAAAATAAACTGTCTTACACTGATCATAGCTGCTATCAAGTTTAGACCGTGCAGCAGTTTAGCAGATTCTTTCACAAGTACCAGTTGTAACAAAAATGCATGATTTACAGCTCCAAGGAATACCTTTCCTTCTCCTCAGAAGGGAGAGCTCTCAACAGTCAGGTTGATTCACATCAAAGGCCTGTGTGTATCACCTCTCACGACTGTACCATAGCCTTGTGCAGCTCTGCATTCCACATACTCACCTTTCACCAGCTCTAAATCAATCTGGAGAAAATCGCTTAAACAGGAGTGAAAGAAGGGAGCCCTTTGACTCTGTTTTATGTTATGAAAATGCATGCCTATCTGCCCAGTGACCTAGAAAACAGCCTTAAAGCGGTGGGCAGTTATCTTTGACAGATGTTTGGTCACAAGAGATTTACACCACCCCTCCCGAGAGTGTATCACACACTGGAAAAAGGAGCCCTCATCACAAACTTCTTTTGCCACATTATAGCATATTATTAACACTTCATCTGCATATTTCATTGCAATTAAATCTGTATAGGCATTCGCTTCCCTTTATTGATTTTCTTTTTCAAGGTAATTAAAACAATGGGACTACCTAGTTTGTTTTACACTTCTGCTTACTTTAGTAACAATACCATATCTGAAATGAAATTTTCCATCCTCTGAGATCACCACTAATACTCCAGTCAAGCACAATCATAATATGCCCAGCACAATAATTTACTATATTGGCTTTTACTGACCTCCCAGCAAGTGCCATATAACCTTGAGATAGGATTCAAGAATTTGAACCCAAATACTACAGTCCTCTTTTTCTAGAATTCCAGGAAATTTAGTTACAAGTCTACAAGTTTTTCCCATTAGATTCATCTTTAAGGTTTGACTGAATAACAGAGCCATGCAGCAGTTGGTAGGTAGAAGCAGAAGTTCAGAGCAAGTAACTCCACAACACCATTGAGATGCATTTCAACTGTGGTGGGAGCTTCGTTGTGTTTCTACCTGTCACTGACTGGGCAGTAAGTTGTTGGTATAACGCTGTGTCTTGCATCTGACTGAATGCAGGCAGTGTTCTCACTTCCCCTCCCCTCCTCCAGTCCACCCACTTCAGGAAGGGCTGCAATTTTAACATCATGTTATGCTTTTATTTTTGGATATAATATTTGAAGTGTGCTCACAGTAGCATAAGAAAACTTAATACTAATTAAGTAATTATCAGTGAAACCTAGAGCATATCAGAAGGATTAATAATCAGATGAGAGTCCACCTGAGGCCAAAACCACCCCATCTAGCCATAACTTTGCCAGGAAATACCTTCACATGATCCTCGTTGTTATTAGAACCTGTTTGGAATTTTATTCCGAAGGAAAACAAACACCTCTCTCATATGGCTTCAAAATCCCTGAGTGCTATCAAAATTAATTCTCTGACTATTACCGCTGCTCTTAGATTTTTCTGGACAATTTATCCTCAGAAAAGGATCAAATCCTTCTCTCTCTGTCTTCCCACTGCACATACACCAATCCCCAATAAGCTTTTATAAACATATTTGGTTTGGGGTAAAATGAGTCATATTTTCACTCTATAAAGAAATAATGAAAGGAGGGATTGCTAAGTACTTCAGCTGGGTTTCATTCCAAGTATTAAGAAAAGCAACCACACATGCAAATAAATGTAAAGCCTCAAAACTTGAGAAAATAATACCTTCCTGAACCTGAATGTCCAGCAATCACACAATTGTCCTCCTCTACAAACCGGGCACTGAGTAGCTCAGATCACATAAATTCCATCAGAACGCATGGCCAATAACACTGAAATTGGTTAAGGAAATAACAGCTGAATTGTCCCTTTAAACTGTTCCCTTAGTGACCTATGTTTGCCTAATAAAAGCATCTGTGAGAGGGGGCAAAAGAAGCACTTTCAGAATGGAAATTCTGCTTGACATTAAACGATACACTCTTTCTCTCGACGGCTGGAAAGGCAAACTGACCCTACGCAGGGCACAAAGCAGTACGGCAACCTCTACGTCTGGCGCTGGCAGCAGAACGAAGACCAGAGAGCTACAGACATGTGAGAAGCTGATGATTTTTGGATTATTTCCTCAGTGCAAGCCTTTCCTCTCACTCCTCTTCCAAACACAAAAGCCTTAGCCCTTTCCTTATTAACATATTTCTTTAAACTCGCACTAGTTATGCAAGCCTGCTTTAATGACTTCATTATTCTGGTAATGTAATTCCTTTCTTTCTGCTCCTATAAGCCACATACAAAGCGCACGTCGTGCCTGTAGATGTGGACACAGAAGCTTCGCCTCTCCACCATGGAAGCAAGGGTGGCAGCTGTAGGCATCCCAACGCTCAGCACATGTATGCAAAACCGTGGGTTGTGTTCTCTCTCACCCAAATAGAGAGCTAGAAACCCAACAGCTAAGAAATACCAAATCCCAGCCCATAAATGATATTTCCTTTTGGGATGTGTTTTCTCTTGTAGAGCACGTTATCCTTTTGCAAGCCCTTATTACTTTTCCATGTGTGACTCTCTATAAAGATATCTAAGTGCTTCGATATTTCTTCACTGTCTCCTCACTCCTGTTTTTCTTACTGTATCGTACCTATTCCACTCATTTTATCTAGGTAAAATATAAAACAAGTCTGTGCTAATGGGAACTCTTCAAAGCTGAGAAGAGCTCCCAGAGAACCATCAGCTTTCTTTTTTCACTTCCATCCTCATTCCAGCAAATAACTATAATTTCCTAATGCATTTCAGTTATGCAAAACTCCATTTACAGCACTGTGATAAAAAACATTTAGACTTTTAAAATAATGCTTCTACCTGTAGATACCTCAGATTGCTCTCTCTGTAAGAATCACGAGCAGCCCTGGTTTCCAAAGCCTAGGTGAGGCACATGTCAACTAACTTTCAAAAGCTTGAAATGAGAATATTCTCTTTCACAGACCAAGTATGTTAAAATTTATTATACATATTATGATACATTTTGAATTTTTCTAAAGAAACTAAACAGGTTTTTGCCAGCTGCCTAAAAGCAGACAGAGAACTTTTCCACTTGTCGCTAAATGATACAAACATATTTGGCCACTCTGAAGGACTGCTATTGCTGTCAAAATGTATTTGCCTTGGAAGCCATCCAATTTCATCTTACCATGCTATCAAATGTGAGTTTATCTCAGTCACAAATGTCCATTCCTCTTTTACTGTTTGTGCAAGTCTGCTAAAATTACAGCTTTTATATAAAGCTCAGTACAGTAAACAGGAATATCCAAAAAAGTTTCCACTGAGTGTACATGTTGTGAAAACACAGACATTTTTTTTTTAGTAGACTGACACCATTTTCTATTATCACCCAATCAGTGAACACTGAACACTGCTCTACAGTATAAAAATCACGTCTCAAGAAAATTATATTTTGACTTATACATTCCCAAGGATCTGATAGGATCAGTAATCTCCCTTAGAAAATCTGTAAACCGGATTTTGTAAATGAAGTAGAACTATCAGGTTTTTCTTTCTAATAATTTCATTTTCAAGTAACATTTTTTGTTCTCATTCTGTTTTTACAGTCAACACCAAAGAATCTGAAAGTTATGCAATATAACAGGCTTTAAAGCCACCAGGGACTCTCCTAACACAAGATGGAAATAACTTATTACGCAAATAAGATTAAAACACTGACCCTGAATCCAGTCTTTAGCCAAGGGGCACTCCGTGGGTGGGTGGGTGGAAAATCAACTGTGGTACAGAAGCTTGCACTGTGCTCAGGAAAGCACAAGAATATTCTAAAGCAAGGGCCTCCATCATACAGGAAAGTGGAGACATAACCAACTTTATGGTCATATGGCAAGGGATTTATTAGGAAATAACATAGCTTCACTTCTGCACACAGGCTCGTTGTCCTCTTGTGTTCCAGCCATAACTGCAGCGGTTGTTTCCAGCTGCTGGGTGTCTCCCAGCCTGCAGAGGCCACCACAGCAGCAAGGGAGAGCTGCAGGGAGGGCAGCCCAGCCTGGCTGTGCCAGCAGCCTGGCAGCAGCTCTGCCGAAGAGGCCAGGCCAGCTGGGATTCCCTTGGAGACTGAGGGTGCCAAGGGGCTGGAGCAGACGGGCTTGTATGACTTTGTGCTGACGGTTCAAGGCCAAGCTTCCGATATTAGTAATAACCCAACTATGTACTACAACCTGTATCTGTTACACTGTGCAGCTGAGAACAGAAGGGCATTATAGTAACAGATGAACTAGGAAAACAGAAGAAAGAAAAAACAACTTTTCTCTCAATGCAGTTAACACTGCCTCTGGCATTCTCTGACATCGTACAAAACTACCAGTGCAGTACTGAAGTTGTACTCAGTAGGTCTCGGCTATCCATTTGCATAGGTCTGAGAAAGACAAAGCAATGACTGAAAGAAATGGCCAACACCTAGGACAGAACATCAACATCCCAATGGCCAGTCCCACCCCTTAGAATACAGGTTAGTTTCTGTTTTCAAATATTCCCTTAGATGGAGGCAGTTTCTTGCAGGGGCTGAGGATGTCTTTATCACCAGAAACAGAGAGTCTTACTGTCTTATTCCAGTCAGGCTGGAATATAGCCTCAGGGTGACATTCTTTTTTGTTGTTGTTTGGGTCAGCAAGATGTCTTTAAAAAGGGAATTACAGTTGACTGCTTCACCTAAGAATCTTAAAGAAGCAGATGATATGGAGGAGGGGGTTTTGTCTTGTTTTGTGTTCTTCTTTGTTTAGCTTAATTGGTTTTTTTTTTGTTAACTAACTCAAAAAAAACAACATTCTCTCAATGCCTCTTACAGAAATGTGCTGAAAGGAGAAAGAATGAGAAAACTCCCAGCTGTTGGAATACATATGGTGAGGGCAGAGACCTTTCAGGAGCTTTCCCTTCCAGGGGATGCCGGTACCCACTAACTTGGGTTTCCAAACTGGAAACACATCTATTTTCATATGTATATTAAAAAAACAAATACAAATCAACAAACCCTGTTTGACTGGTATCTAGGAAGAGAAAGAGTGTTTCTCCAGAAACCGGAGAATTAATTGGAATAATTGTGACAGCACAGCTCCACCCAGTCTTACTGAACAGCCAGCAGTACAAACTTGATATAAACACATACAGTGTTTAAAATACTCTATGTATTAAACAACCACATTTTTTTAGTTTCCATGAACACGAAATTTTGCAAAAAAAGTGGTAGAAAACAAAAAAGATAAACCAAAAAGACCATAAATATAAACTCTGTGAAAAATACAAAGAAAACCTAGAGTTTTGACCCCCAAAAAAGTGAATGGACAGTTGGCCATTTTTTAAGAAAAAAAAAATCTTTTTTCAAACACTTAAAATTAGAATGTTTTTTTAAATCAAGAATCCAACAATAGAGCTGTTACTTGTTCTGACTTTTATTATTATGGTGGAGATGGAAATGTTAAATGAGTGTAGCAAAAAGGCAAAAATAACTCAATAAAGCACAAAACAAATCCTCAAAGGAAATAATATAATCTGCCTAGTAGAACCATAAAATAATTAGATCTATCCTTGGGTATTACCACATGAATAGTCAACAGGGAGGACAGCCTTCCACAGAAGATGGTAAACATCATAAAAGTCATTCTTAATCTTTAATAACTTTTCCATAAGTATTAAAAATATCAACTCTAATCTGACAGGTTATTCTTAAGATACATCATTCATAGCAAGGATAAAATGGGTGCACAGATACATACCTCTTCTCTGGCTTGGCATTCTGCCTCTGGGACTGAGAATGCCTGCTGCCTCTCAACGCTCCTCTGCTCAGATGGCTGTTGTTATGGCCTCCAGAAGAGGCAGAGGCCCGAAGGCCAGCCCAGAGCTGGTCTTCACTCCTGTGAAGTGGCACGGATGTACGGATGGCAGAAATGACATGGCCAGGATAAGCGGTCAGCGAGTCCTCACGGTGGCGGGAACTCTGATGAGCAAGAGTTCTCTCTGAAGCTGGGTACTGCCGCCCTGGCCTTCGGTACCCCCTTTCACGGTAATAGGCGGGGAGGCAGGGCCGCGTTTGCTCCATCACACCACCACTGCAGCTCCGAGAGCAGGCAGACCAGGGGCCCCAACTTCCCCACATGCCTGGGATTCCGGCGCTGCTATCCTCGGATGCATCTCTCTGCTCTTCTATCCTCTGGGGAACCTGTAGACACAACAGATTGACTTGGACACAAGAAATCACACTGTAATAACAGGAGAGCACTAACACCCTTTTTAATCTATTCACTCTGCAGTCACAAGTGGAACTGAATGGCACAGGAAATAACGTGTCTTATTCCATCCCTGTCAAACAGCCGCCTGTTCTGCCAGTACTGGAGAGGACTCCTACAACCATCATCCATTTAGATCAAAGTACTGCTTGGACTATCCGGATAGGAACAGATACTGTTTAGTTCTCAGCAATGGAAAATACTGCATAATGCAAAGCCTGGAAACATGGAAATTGAAAACTTATATTAGCAAAGTAAGGAAGTAAGGTCATTTCTGGTGACAAATTTGGGTCAACAGACACTGACTACTCTCTTCCACTCTGTTGCCTCAACAGTGGAGATTGCAACTGACTGCAATAATATTTCAGGAAGTCCCACCTAATGTGGAACTTTGGAAGCAATAACTTAAGAGGACGGGCTGGTTTCCAACCAGGTAAAAATACTTTTTCCCCATCCCATCACATTAATTAATGCTTCAAGGAAAAGAGATATTCAATATGGCCCACTCAATCCTACATTCATAAAATCCCCATCAAATTCAATAAAAGACAGGACAGGTCTCAGGTGTTCAGTGCCATTTAGCCCTCACCATTTAGCAGCAGAAGTGAAACAAAGAACCACCCCAAAGAGAAATGTTTTTCTCTTCGAGGAAGCTGGGAAACATTAGGAAGGGCATAGTCTGTTACTGTAAGGCGAGTTAACTCCTCAAACTGTAGCCAGATATTTAAATATCCTGGCCTTGTAACTAGCAAGGTACCAGCACAGTCCAGAAGTTACAACCACGCATTCCCATCTGCCCATAGACTTGTGCCCCAAGCTTCACCTCTTCTTGGAGCTAGTCGGGATTTCTCCATGTTTTTCACAGGGCAGAGTGCTCAATTTGGTTGCACAGAAATTAGATCCATTTTGATCAAACTTATGGTTTTCCTGTTGCCTCTCTCATCCAATCAGCTGAATCACATGTTTTTAAAACAGGCTTCCAATATCTGATTTCCACAATTATTTATACGCAGATGTCTTTTAGATTATCACCCTTTAATGGTTTATTTATATTCTGAATAACCTTTCTATCAACTAGCACGCATACATATCAATTCAACCAGGAGACAAAAAAGGCACTGTCCACAACAAATGCTTGCCATACGTCTCCAGCCATATTCAAACGTGCAGCTATCTCAAAATGAGCCTTGGGAAGACAGTCCTGTCTGTCTGTATGCCTCATCTCCCCCCTTCAAATTATGACCTCCTAAACACATAACTTCAATTAATAATTTGGCCCAAAACTCTACTGATAATAGTAAAGGATTAACATCTACATACTTTGCCTGTAGTCACAGTTAACATGCAGTCACTAGCTGAACTTCAAGCCACCGATGCCAGTGAGCGTTCATTACTGGCCAGCTCGTTATAAGCATGGCAGACTTTGGTGGAATGTGGTTTGCAAGTATGGTCTGAATACACTACTGCAATATGAAAAGCCAAGCCAGCACTGGGTTTGTGGTGCTGCTATGTAATAGTCAGTTGTGGTCTACCTAATCTGAAACATTTTCCCTCTCTGAGGTTGCTCTCACACTTCCATCACCAACCACAGGAAAAAAACCCTGCATTTAATTATAAGTCGTGAATAATAAAAAGCATCTGCAACAGGCTGCCCAGAGAGGTTGTGGAGTCTCCTTCTCTGGAGACATTCGAGATCAATCTGGACACGTTCCTGTGTGATTTAATCTAGATGATCCGGCTCGGGCAGGAGGGTTGGACTGGGTGATCTTTCAAGGTCCCTTCCAACTCCTGACATTCTGTAACATTTTGTAACACTAATTGGATATGTTACCCGTTTCTCCAATGCTATTTGAAAACAGGAGCAGATGTCTCTGTATCTGATACATCTTTTTGCTGTGGTTACCCCATTTGGCATCAGCCTTTTAAATGCAATAGCCTGTACAAGCTCATAGCACATAGTGTCAAAATTGTGAATAGCATGCAACAAGGTCATGGTTTCTGGCAGTTACATTTGCTTTCATATCCAATAACAGAACACCACTGGCTCATAATTCGAACAACTAAACAAGTTATTCTTCAGGTTTTGGGTGTTTTTTTCAGTGAATATTCACTGTTCTTATTTAGACTACACATTAATGTAGCTCTACCACAGACATAAAATGGTAACGGTTACACACAAAGATACTCAGCTGGTCTGACCCCAGTTTGTAGTGAAATTTTCTTATTATAAAACTAATTGTCCTTTATTATCAGACAAGTCAGGTTCCATTTATCTGGACTATTTCTAAAGCATTTCCATGATGGCTCAGTACACTTTTTTTTTAAAGTCAAGAACGCTCATGCAGAAAGCAAAAATCTATTAGTCTGCAAGTAACTCAAGTCACTGCTAAGGTAAGAAATATTTTCTTATGCATAAATAGAAACTGATACAATAGTGACAAGTGTTGACCTGCTGCAGAGAGAACTTTCTGCCTGCCAACATTCACTGATGCAAGAATTGTTTCAGATAAAATAATACTTTACAGGACCAAAGAAAAAGTAACTTCACTCCCCTTAATCTTCACAGCAAAGGCCTTCTAGACATAGCACAAGAGGCTTTAATCTAGCTAGTTAAGTAAGAACATA
This sequence comes from Heliornis fulica, assembly GCA_013399135.1. NCBI lineage: Eukaryota > Metazoa > Chordata > Aves > Gruiformes > Heliornithidae > Heliornis > Heliornis fulica. The sequence goes on from VXBZ01006714.1 coordinate 378,000, forward strand.
ATAATAAAACCAAAAAGTAACAATATAATGTAATATAATGTCATACTGATGTCATACCGATTCATCTGAGATGGGAATTTTCAGGAGCAAATCAGGGTATGCACTTTTATTTCTAATTAATAATTTCTCTGTCTTCTTACTTTGAGAAAGATGCTACAGATGAATCTTCAGAGATGATGTGATTAATGGCATAATCTCCCCAATGAAACCTGCTACTCAAGACTGAATAAACTGAAGCTGCTAGAGGATTGAAAAACAAAGGGGGCAATACTGAGTCTTCGTTGTGGGCCTTCCAAACAGTTTACATAAATAAATACCAAGAGCTGTTCATTTTCTCTTTGCAGCAAATTGTTCTCCATGTCTGCAGCCAACACACAAGCAATAGTCAATTTAAATTTAATCAGAGGAGATCCAAATTAGCTAGCAAGAAAAACTATTTGGTGGAATGGCAACCAAAGCATGGGAACAGATTGCCTGAGGAGATCCTGGCACCACAAGGGCCTATGCTAAACTTCTACCAACATCCACAAAGGTGTAACTGATCCTCCCTAAGGGTAGCGGAGCTGAACCACAGGACACACAGGTCACTTCCCGGTCTTTGGTCCTGTGATTTCCAAATTACTCTGTAGCCGGTCATGAATTCTATTACAGCCCTAGGATATAGCCAAGAAATTACAGGTAGCTACAGGAGACAGCTGAAATATTCCAGAACACCGCAGAAATACCACATATTCAGGGATTCCTGATGCTAAGGTCCCTCCTCCCCTCCCTTTAAAAAGTACCACTAAAGGGCATGCTTTCTAAAGACAGGAGTTTGAGCCAGCATGGGGAAATGCATGCTGATTTGTCCTTGCCAACTTAAGTCATGAAAGTAATTTCTTTAATAAAATCACATGGTCTGCAAAAAAATGAGATCAACTAACCCATTTAATCTGCTTTTCCATAGTTCACAAGTGATACCTCCTCTAGGTGACCTAGTAATAATCATTGCAAGTATAAATGCCCCATCACAAGATTTCTACTGCAAATTAACAATCAAATGTTTTGCTCTACAGATTTAATCTACTGTCCCCTAAATAATAAATCACCCAATAATTTTAGCCCTTTCTTTCCTTCATAAACATTTTTGTCAGGACAAGGTTTGGAAGTAGAAGTAATAGATTTCACTAGGATACTAAACAATGTATGCTGGATACTAAACAATGTAAAAAACAGTTAAGACAAGCTTTTTCAAGCATGCAAATGCTTGCAATTTCTGCATCTGCACTAACTCCTATCAAGGTGCTATTAAAGGTTCATTAAATCAGACATTTTCTTCATGATGACTGTAATGCACCAAATATCTTCCAATCTGTCACCTTAAGTAATCCCCTCTATAGCACATTTCTAATATTGGTTTCCAAAAGATTGTGCACTTTACTTTGGAGCAGTGCTTCCTTTTCATCTGGTTAAATATCCAGCCTGACAATTTCACCGTTCCCCCAAAATTTTTCATTGTAATAGGTGAAGAATGATCCTTCTGTATTCTCCTTCACCAGGCCCTGGTGTTTGACTGGAAATCATCAATGCTATCCAGTTCCAGGATCTCTCTCTGAAATTCAGCAGTCCTGCTCTGTTCGGTCTCTCTTTGTAAGGCAAACAGGCCAGAGTTTGGACTGTCGGCACTTTTTCTGCTCCTTCATTTTGATGTGGGTGCATGCAGTACTCCAAATGTGACATAATGATGGACTTTCATGGCTACAATTATTATAATGCTTCGTGACAGTATATGCCTTTTAACCAACTACATAATGAAGCAAGCTGCTATAGCCACAGACAATGATATTAAGTGCTTTGCAGATACTGAGCATGTTACAGCAGCCCAAATTCAATACTGAAAAGGGATAGAAGGCAATGGCAAGGCTTAAACCCACAGATATCTAAACAAAATCAGACATTTTGGGGTTTTTCTCCATTTCAGCTCAGATATAATAACAGTGTATTTTACAGATTTAATTTCTAACTTGCTATCCAGGAATTCTTTTTCCTGGTTAAATGCCCTAAATTTAAATGGATTCATAAACAAATTCACCACATCGTACTCTTAATTATACATCTGAAAGGGATATAATAAGCATGACTGGATGTTTTGCAGAGCTTTACAGTATTACTTTCACCCAAAGGCAAAAAAACGTACCCTGAATATTTTATCACCTGCTCAGAAAAATGCTGCCAGTGGTGTTCACTCAGTAACCTCATGTCCATGTGCTGGATGTGAAATGGAATGAACAGAAGCCAGCCTGCCATTTTCATTTTTAAACTACTACTATTATATTTGTCCCGTGCTTGCCAGAAAAAAGAGCCCTAATCCTATTAATATTCTTCAACACTTTACATTCTTTTTACATTTTATCACCATGCATTCCAGGGTCCTTCTCATTACACCACACATGAAAACCCATGCTAGGACCCCAAACCGTCATTTCAGGCCCTTGGAAAACATCACCGCCTCTTATTTATCCCCATACTCTATGATCACCGCTCCTTTCTTTTATAGTTCTGACCAACTGAAGCTTTTGCTAGGACACAGCCTGTCACTAAAGATTTGTGCACAGCTGTTATCAGTTAGGCTCAGACTGACCAAGGAGTCCAACAAACAGTATAATGGTATATTATTATTGTTGTTAAAATGTGTATATCACATTTGGGATAAGATGAACACAGTATTCTTCATGAATATTCATGACCTTACATAACTGATCAATGATCCATCCCACAAAGTAAGAGCTAATCTTTGCTTTACTATTCAAGGCTATAAAGGAAGAGCAGGCAGACTCACAGAAACTAGGACTCAGCTGCAGTTCAAAGCAGAACATGCTAAATTCTGAGTGGGCTGAGGAATTATAGTGCAGTTTTAGAATCTGCTCAACTGTAACATTATGGTATTTCCCTGCCAGTGTTGTAAACACATCCATGGAATTGGTTTAATTCTTTCACCAGTCTAAGCATCCAAAACGAATATTCTTCCAGTATTAGTTCAACTGATTTCCAATAAAGGCCATACCTATATAGCCACAACAATTTCCCAGCAGAAAATCTTTACAGTCCATTTTATAGACAGTCATTTGCAACAATCCTATTTTTCAAGCCTCTTCTAAGAAAGATGTGGAACATTAGAGGCTGACAAAAAACAATCTACCAAAAAGCCCCTATAAATTGCAGACAACAGCTTCTCAGAACTCTCAAGGCTAGCAGAAAAATGGAGCAGAGGCCAAACAAAACATCATGACACAATGTGTACATGTCTGCCTGGTTAGTATGCTCTGCTATTTTAATCCTTTAGTGCATTTTGGAAGCCTTTAATCAGAGATGTAGTAAACCGTTTGAATTTTACAGTACATGGTAAGTGTAAATATTACCAGCTTAAATGATTTGGGTTTCCGTTCTTTGTATAAAAAACTCTGTCTGAACATCTGTGCCTGTGAAGATTAAAGGGCTAAAAAGCCTGGATATAGAAGACCTTTGTATTCACAAATCACTGAAGGGAGTTACAATGCCTGGAAAGCTTAACTGCCCCTTCTACCAACTTTGACCACATCTGACGAAACTTGAACATTATTTAAATAGTCTAGAAAGTAAACAGCTCTGAAAAAATGTTCAGAACTGTTTCTGTGCCAGCAGGGCCTGAAGCTTCCTCCAAGTTTGGCTAATTTCTTTCACACCGAGACCACCTCCATTGTGCTCTGTGAGCCTGGTGTTTTAAGGCAGCAATTTCTTTCCATTCTTCTGTGAAACCATTAGGTACTTCACTCCTGACCTCACTGCTACCAGTTCCATATAATCCTCCTTATCTGCAGAAGCATTGCTTCTGATTTGCAGTAAAGATGACAAGGATCAGGCTTGCACTCTATCACAAATTAGGCTTCTTTATTTTAATGAACTAATGAATTTCCTCCTCATTAACTATCATCCGTGACCTATATCGCTCAGCTTGTACTACCCTAGGTCTTTTCCATCTCAGTCATCTTCAGCTGTGACAAAGCCCTTGCTATTCTATCACATTTCTATACTTAGAAAAGTTCTTTGGGAACCACACGTGGTGGAAACATGGTTATTATTTACTCAGTAACTGCCATAACACCTCCCAGGATCTCTGAGTCACCTACCCATCGCTCCAGAAACAGAGAGGACAAGCTGTCATAAAATAGAAAGTGACATTCCCTAATTAAACTTGTCCATGAATCCAAAAACTTTCTCAACTTTATCACTGTTCAGATCCAAAGCCTGGACAAAACTAGAATGCAATACTTCTCTGGAGGAAGATGAGAAGCTTATCTATGACCTTTTAAGTTCACCTGCTCTGGGATCCAACTGGAACAAAGATCCTTTCATTTTTTTCCAGAGAAACACAGACCAAGCTTTAAGCCCCTCATGGTCCAAGCTTAAATAACTCAGTAATTTTTAATTAAAAAAATAATTCAAAAGTTCATGATAAAGCAGATTAAAAATAACAAAACCACCGGCTTTGATTTTTCAAAGAGTATATCTGCATAAACTAATGTATCTTTATCCTGTCTCTTTCCCTCAAACAAAGAAGAATTTTATTTCCTAACCATTTTAATTCACATCATCAAGGACAGAGAATTAGTAACAATGCAGAGATAGCAAAAAATGCTTTCGGTTCTTATTCTAAATATTCTGTTGCATTAAAGGCTAATTTTAAATAAAATGTTTTGGCATAGAATAAGATCTTTTCTGTTTCCTAAAGATCAGGGTAACTAGAACAGCAACGTTTTTTAGCTAGAAAGGCTCTATTTTACCAAAGCTTCAATGAACACACAACAGCAGGTGTGTGTATGTAAACACAGTTAAAGCAACTGTGCTGAAGGACATACTGGCCAGTAGAAAGCTGCAAGAGGAATATGGACATTATTTCAGTTTGTAGTATTTTACAGAATTGATGGACATAAAAATACATGAATAATGGACAGATGTTACCTCATAAGCAAGAAAAACAGTACAGGGAAAGACCCTTTAATGGAACAGATACGCAGTGGTTGTACGTGGTGACTAAGCTGCTCTGGTACAATTCAGTTTAGCGTGTGCAACCCAGCAGGACAAACCAGTGACTTTGCAGTAGACCCATTAGCAAGAATCAAGTTCCAGCACTGCAAATCCTGACAAGTTACAAGCTGCACCCTGCCTGGACAGGGAGGATGAATGCAGCCTCCTGTCACATGCTTCTGCTTCTCAAGATACATAAAAGCAAGGTGGTGACCAGCTGTGGTGGAGATTCCATGGTACTCCTTCCAACTATTAGGAATTAGTGCTGCCCAAAGCCAAGCTTAGATATTAACTATTTTGTCTACCTCCAATTTCCCCCCAGTGTTTCAAAGATACAGTAGCCTTGCTTCACGCTTCACATTTTACTCTATAACAGTGTGTAGTGTGCTCAGATTATTAGGCAGCTGTATCCTTTTAAGAGCACAGTGACTTTTATGGGGTGTGACAGAGAACAATGACAATTAAGAAACACTGCCACTCATTATCAGTATTACGGTATACATGAAGGTGCAGGTTCACATTTATATACAGTTTCCTAAATGAATCCTAAAAATTGTGTAATAAATTCAGTAACCAATTTCTTATCACTTGAAATAGTACTCAGTTATCACCCTCTCTGTACACTCTCCTTCTACCTCCACTCACATCTCCATCATCCTCCTTCAAGAGCCCAGTAGAAGGAATCATTCACTGCACCTTAAACCCTTTGCACTAGTGCAGTGTACTGGAGCAAGCAAGCAAGCAAGCAAACCTGCCAAGGAGAGCAAACACAGTAAGAAAGTAAGATCAAAAGATATCAGTGGCCTACTTTTAGACTTTTTTCCAAAGGCAGAGGAGAGCATGACCAAAACCAGCATCCTTGCTTTTGCCCCTCAAAAAAACCCATAATGAACTCCCATCCCCAGACTTCCCACTAAACCAGAAAAACTCACCCTCTCCAAACACAAGTACACTACAGAAAGGAAAGGTGCTCTTAAGTGGATGTTAATAATGGAAATTCCCTTTTGTGAACAGAATTACTATTTGAGATGTGAAATGATAGGGTCTGGCCATTACTTTGCATTGCTACTCAAGCTACATTTCCACAAGTAACTCAACTGCTCTAACAGTTCACCGTGACCAAACAGAGGGATCTTGGCCAGCTTTCCCCTCCCATCATCCATCCTCTCTTCTCCCTCAACTTTTGCTCCTGTTCTTTATTTCTCCTGACTCCGCAGTGATGACCCTTCTTCAATAATATTGTTGTGTCCCAATTAAATACTTGTAATAATAAATCCTGACACTTCTTCCATACATTGAAAATTAGTTTTTTAATATTACATACCTCCATTGAAGTAAATACTAATCTACAACTGAGTGACAAAAAGATATTTTTAAATCCAAAGCAACTCCCTTGCTTCAATGCTACTATTTAATGCTATAATAGAAGAAAGAAGTTAAAGCAAAGCAGTATTTCTGACAAAAATTTTGCTTGGACAAACTTTACTGCTATTTACATTACCACTTTAACTAAAATAAACAAGGCACAAATATAACTACAGTTTACCTTCCTAACACACCAACATATGAATAAAACCAGAATGACTTCTGAAAAATCAGGAATACATACTCAGAGCTTGTCCTGGAGATTGACTGTTACATTTCATAGTTGACCTTCTGTTCATCACAGTATGAGACTTACAGATGAGGTTCAATAAAATAAGCACAGGAAGAGAGAACAGAGACCTTGACTGCATGATGAGCAGCAGGAGGTGTGTTCATGTCTGGTATTGATGGAAGTGGAAGTCAATTGTTCAAATATTAAGACAGACTACAGTTTAACCGGTTTCAGACAGCTTGGTTGATTTTTAAATGCAAGTGGCAATTATTAGGTTTCACATAACATTTCCTCCTCTTTTTACAAATATCAATGGGTATATCTTCTTTATTTCTTAGAACTTTTATAAATTCTAGGTCAAGAATAAGAAATAAGTAAGTCAGATCATGAAAACAAATTCAATTTCCAAGGAGATAATGAGCAATACTACAATCCTGGTCTTCAGCAAGAAAACTTAAAGTCTTTTGCATAGGAATTTTTATTTCTATCTAATGAAGATACCATGTGGTATGTATTTGTATTAGTGTACAAACATATGCTATTTAGGGAGATAAGATTAACAGGAAAGTATCCTAAGTTCAGAGGTAGGAAGTAAAGGTGTTCTTTGCTTTAATATTTGTGCACTTTTGACAGAACAGCATTGTTTAAAGTAAATAAGCACAGAAGTGACTTCTATATAAAAATCAGGCAGCCAGATATTTCTGAAACTAGCAAATTTCATATTGGTCAGTTCCAACTCTGTGTGACAGTCAAGCTTCCAAGGTTTTAATTCCAAAATTATAGAATCTAAAAGCAGAAAACATTGCCCAGTCAAATGTTTACCCCTAAAAAAGTATCTTCTTACCAGCTAGCATTCAAAACACTTTAACAGCCAAGCTTAAGTTTCCCCTCAGTGACAAAAGCAGGGGAACTGAAATGTATTTCATTTAGTATAGGGATGGGGTGGAGGGGGGTTGTCCCATAAGCAGAAGAGGTACAGAATAAACTGCAAATGAGAAGAAAAACCAAAACACTTTCCCATTTGACCCTGTCACAGCTCCCAAGCCTTAACTCCATTATTTGCATTTCCCTACTATGGAAGCTATTTGGCTCATTCTTCTAATGAGTCCCCAGTCTGTCATGCCAGAAATGGACTTCTGTGTGTATATCTGAGGAAATCAACCTGCTGAGCTCTTCTCTTCCAGATTTTGTTGTGAAGTTTCCCTTTAAAAAAATTGCTGCTACAAAAATTTCTTTGTTCAAAAATCTACATTATGTGGCCTCCCTAAAACTAGTATGATTTTGGATGTGGATTCAGGAAAAAAAACCAAAACAAACCACCAGCAACAACAACAATAAAAACGGTACACAAAAAAACCCAAAAAAAAACAACAAACAAAAAAATACCACAAAAGATTAAAATCTAGCAACTCTTTAAAATAAAGAGAAGGTAGTATTTGCTGACAGCAGTTACAACTGGATTTCCATCAGCTGCTTTGGGGATTATCCTGGGTTTTATTTCATTCTCCAAAAAGTTTCAGTGGAAGAAAATATTTGAAAATATTTTAATGAATTAGCCAAATACTCAAGTCCAATTCTCTGATTTTATTTCCCTGTCCATAACTTTCAGAAAAAAAAAAAATCCACAACTATATGTATGCAGGGTGCAACAAAGCAAATTCCAAACACTCCCCAACTCTGCACATTCAAGCATCAGCCAGGCACATAGGCTTAACTTTAAGCTGCAAACTAAACACTCAATAAGCTAAGGTTTTATTAGAATTCAGCTCTAGTTACTCAGTTTCCATATACCGTACTCTCTGAGTGTGCATATTGAAGTTACCAAACACCAGTTTCATTATTCATTATACTATTAAAATGACAGATTGTTCACAAATCTTCCTTCCTCCTCCTCTCCCTTTCTTCCTGCAAAGATGACCTTCTCTCACATAGAAGGAACAATGCCAAACAGGAGAGATCCATGCAGAAACAGACCAGAGGTGCTGGATGGGTATGCCAGCAAATACCCATCAGGTTACTGCATAAAAGAAGAGGAAGATCTCCCAGAGCTACAAAGCTGAGAACCCACACTGGGTTAGAAACATCTGACTTGGCCTGTGCAGCTACTAACAACCCCCGTTGTCTGGAGCTGACAAGTGGGTTGGGTTTAGTAAAAGGTCAACAGATACAGACTTCTAGTTTACAGTTTGGCATGAACAGAATCCTCTACCACAGTGTAAGACCCAAGAATGACAGACTTGGAGCCTGTATGGTATCATCACTAGAAAACTTATGCCCCTCTTGTTTTCAGTAATGAGAGGAGTTCCAAGGTGGTTACTGTGCCCCTCAGTTCCATGGCTTCAGACCCTTTAACTATTACAGAAGACACTCCAGACCCATGGAGTGGGTTTCTTGTTCCACTGAAAACAAAGAATCTGCTTTTATCAGAATTAATTCTGGAGCTTCACAAAATGAAGCAACTGTTTCTCTGACTTACTCTTTTTTAGTTAGCAGATTTATTTTTCCCCAAGGCCATTTGGAAGCTGGATTTCAGCAGCTCTCCACTGTCAATGTTATAAAAGAATGTGTAATTAGAAAGAGTACTGAAAAGAGAGTAGACACAACCATGACCATCTCAACTGCACAACAGAATACAAGCAACCTAAAAAAACCACCCCATTGTGCTCGGGTTTATAACAGAGCACTTGGGCAGGTTGAGAAATGCTGCAGACTGGACTGTGCCAGTTTCAGACTACACCACTACTGACCTCATTTAACTTGGCTTACTATTAGGTTGCACAAGCCCTTGAACATGACTGCTCGTAAGACCATTGGACAGCTTCAGGTTTCTAGTCCATACCAATGGAGTTACTGTCCAAATAATTTTTTACCCTGAAGAGAGTGGCATATGCACATAAAAACAAGTAGACCCCAAAAACTCACCTCATCTCCTTTAAAATTACAGATTGAAAATAAATGTGAGCTTCCATTATTATTTTTAAATCTATAGAAAAAAGAAAACTTTTTAAAAGTAGTTCATTTGATACCTTTAATAATTAATTGGTTGTATTTGAATACCAACTAAGAGATGAGAAAAAACCAGATACAAGGTCACAGCCCATAGAGACCCCTCAGGTCTCCACTAGAACCAGCAACACATCATTCCAGTATAAACATTAGTCCAACACATTCAGAGACCTCCATGCAGAAATTCTAATTATTCAGTCAAAATGATCTATTCTTCTTTATATCCTTACCACGAGAAGTTTCTTCTAAGATCAAACCTAAGTTTCCCTAGCTCCAGTTTAAATTCATTTCTTCTCATATATTCCACCACAGAGAGAACTAACAGATATCTCTTTAGCACACAGAGATATCTGGAGGATCTATTTGCTTCCTCACCAGTCTTCTAATCATTAAACTAAACAACCTGAATTCATTCAAATTTCCCTCAGAGGTAAGATTTTAAAACCTCTCAGTGATAACTACTGCTGCCCCCTTTTCCTTTCCAAATTGCCCACTGCTTTCCTGAAAAGCAGTGAAAAAAACTAACCTAAGTACTCCAGATGAGACCTCACTAGTGCTGAGGAGGACAAAAAGTGTGCAGACTGCCAGTCTTCTTAGATATACCAATGTCTGTGTTGAGAGACCATTCACAAAAGCACAGCAAGAAAGTACCTTCACGTACGCAAAATCCAAGTATTTGTAAGGCTTACCTTTCTGTGTTCAATTGAAGGCTGTGGGATGACAAACTGAAATCCCAGCACTGCTAGGGAACTGAGAAGCCTGAAAAAGCAAACAGCCAAACAGAAGATATATTTACTACTAATGCAAACAACACTGCTACAACCTACTACATCAGGTGACTGATTTAGACATTTGAATACCATTACTAATCAAAGCAGATTCACTCAACTGTATGAAAAATTATGGTATTCTCTTCACAGCAGGAAGTATGAGGTGCATACATATTTTTTCTGTCTATAAAGCAAAGCTATACCAGGCAGAATCCACTGGTAGTATTTCACGTAAATTTAGATTTAAATTAAATTATATTTGGCAGTGCATATTTTAACACCTCAGCATTTGGTGTCAACGTCACACACTTCACAAGTTTTCTAAAGCGCTAAGTAAGAATTCACCCATCCATGGACTGAGTCTGTCTCTAGCTCTGGCTCCTCATTTTACAGATGCACACTCCATCTCCTGCAAACAGGAAGTATGCAAAGAATCACCATGATTTTGCAGAGAAACGGTTCTTCCCCAGCTGCCTAACGCTTGTAGAAACTGAATAACCTAATGGGCACAGAAGATGGAAAGTTGCAGACACAGCTCACCAGAGACTCAGCATAAGCAGCCAAGCATCGCCCCAGTCCCCACATCTTCAATCTGAAAGGAGTCATAATGGGAACCAAGCCCAAACAAACTCTGTTCTGTCAAACTTCACCACTGTAATCACTCCTATGAGCCCATTACAAGTTAGGCTCAGTTAGCTCAGTCTTTTCTTTGCTTAATTTGCACTGGGTCTGATTTGCCCCTTTCTAGGAAGCCCCTTGATTAGAAAACATAAAAAGGTATGGATTAAGATATATTTATTTCTACCAGGAGTTGGACTTTTCAGTTTCACAAAGATTATGCTTCAGACCCTCTATACAGATGAAAGCTGCTAATGATTTGCAGAATTTCACTGCAGAAGTAAAACTGATGGATTCGGACACAAAATCCATCTGCAAACTAATGGACCAGACAATATCCAGCTGTGTGCCCTACTCACAGCTCCTTCCATTGCTCCCTACACAGTAACTTTTTAAATATTTCTCATTGTTTCGGGTATTTTCAGAGACAGACCTCCTAAACAGAAAGAGGGAGATTTTATACTGAGCATTTCATTGCCACCAATACAAACATTCTCTAACCAGATGGAATGTTTTTCTTGAGTTTTCTCTGTGTGCTCTTGCCAATGCACAGCAAAAGGAATCGGTAGGTAAGTACTGATTGCGTAAGGCCTATCTCTATGTGTCTCTGTCTCAAAGCAATAAACCATCCAAAGGCAAGAAAAAGTCATTACTAACCCAATGCCGCATCAATTTGAAAAAAAAAATAAAAATTAAAACACCTTAAATGCCCATTAGAAGGAAGCATTATATTTCACAAAATTATCATTTAGATAAAGCAAAATACAGAGGATGTGGCTGAAATCAGAGACAACGTAAGGCGCTATACAGAAACCACGTTAAGAGTCAAAATGTGCAGTTCAGAACAAAGCCCAATAACAAGAGTGGTGGATGGAAGCCAAAGGCATGAATGAAGAATCCGATAGTCTGACCTCAGTGCAAATCAAAGGTGGAAACAGAAACAAATCTCAGACCTCCAAACTGCCAAATTACATCATCAGATCTGTCTTTAACTGACCTTACTGACCTGCATATCCTTTTTCAAAGTGCTCGAGCCATCTCCTAACTACTATCAACAAAACCACAACAAGCTTCTAAGTAGGCAGAGCCCAGTCTGACAGGCCCAGCCTACACCCTCCACATAATTATATTTAACTTCTTTTTCAGAATCTTCGTACCTACTCCCTGTTCCTTTATGGTTTCTGCTCCCTATAATCCCTCAGAGCATGTGAAAGAAAGTTCAAGCTTTGTGTAAGGAAATGAATGCTTTCATCCTCAACAGGACAGGATTTTTTCTCATCAGTCTGAAGGACTAGAGATTTCCATGTATAAATTCTTCTGGAATCACGCACAAGGTTGGGAGTTGAGTGAACGATAATCTTCAAAGAAAATTACTTACCAGATTAAAGTTTTCAGTTCTGAAACACAAACTTGAGTTATATGTGTGATTATTCTGTACCATGCATTTGCTGACCATTCCTTAATGAGGTTGCACTGTAATCACCATCTGTATGTACATGCTCAGGGACAGTAAAGCCAGGTTCTAAATTCACTTCTGTATCTGCAATCAGATTTCTCAGAAGCAATGCTCTCAGCATGCTCTTTCAAACACACAGGAAATCTGCCAGTAACACTTAAGTTATCCTGAAGTAAGCCTCTAGCTTCAAATCAGTGTGTGGCAACTGATTTTTTTTTAATGTTATTTCCCACAGCAGGTTGCTTTGGCTAACTTCTCTGGACTAGGCTTTTTCTATTTGTCATGTGTCACTATTATTAGGCCTCCCAAGCTACAAAAATAGGCTTCTCCAATTTCAGTGGGTTCGTTTCAGGTATTCTTAATGTGCAGAAAAGTCAGTAAGAAGAAGTGTTCCTCAAAATAAGGCCAAACGTTTTCTGGATGAATGTCTGAAATTCACAAGAAGGAAGGTTAGATCAGAGGTGTAGAGCATGCAGCTGTCATTCCTCGCAGGAGGTCAGCTTTTCTCTCTGTAGCACCACAATTGCCTGTTTCCTCTGAATCTGCTTGCCCAACTACAGAACTGGACAGACCAGCTTAGGAACAGGGCCAGAAAAGCCCTTTGAAAGGTCTCTCCTATGTTTGCCCACTAGAAAATTGTTTTAGGGCTGCATAATATAAACCCCTACATGAATTGCAGCCCAAGTACTAAAACACATCAACCAGTAGTTTCAGGGAACTACAGGCCTGTCAGTCTGACCTCAGTGCCAGGGAAGATCATGGGTCATCTTGGGTGCCATCATGCAGCACACACATGGTGGCCAGGGGATCAATCAGGCCCCATCAACATAGGTTTACAAAAGGTAGATTCTGTCAAACTAACCTGATTGCCTTCTATGACAAGGTGACGCACTTGGTGGGTGAGGGAAGGGCTGTGGATGTGGGCTGCTTGGGCTTTAGTGAGGCCTTTGACACTGTTTCTTCTTGAGAAACTGGCTACCACTGGCCTAGACAGGTGCACCGTCTTCTGGGTTAAAAATTGGCTGGATGGCCGAGCCCAAAGAGTGGAGGTCAATGGAGCCAAATCCAGCTGGAGGCTGGTCACCAGTGGTGTCCCCCAGGGCTCAGTCCTGGGT
>VXBZ01006714.1:391788-410363 GCA_013399135.1 Heliornis fulica
CCCTACACTTGGCACTGGTGAGGCCACACCTCGAGTACTGTGTCCAGTTCTGGGCACCACACTACAAGGAGGACATCAAGGTTCTGGAACATATTCAGAGAAGGGCAACCAGTCTGGAGAAGGGTGTGGAGGGCAAATCTTATGAGGAGCAGCGGAGAGAACTGGGTTTGTTTAGTCTGGAGAAGAGGAGGCTGAGGGAAGACCTTATTGCTGCCTAGAATGACCTGAAAGGAGGTTGTAGAGAGGTGGGTGATGGTCTCTTCAGCCAAGTGACAGGTGATAGGACAAGGGGAAATGGCCTTACCCTGTGCCAGGGCAGGTTCAGATTAGACGTTAGGAAAAAGTTCTTCCCTGAAAGAGTTGTTGGGATGTGGAACAGGCTGCCCAGGGACGTGGTTGAATCACCATCCCTGGATGCATTTCGAAGAGGTGCTTAGGGAATAAACATGGTTTAGGAGAGAACAGGTATGGTTGGACTCAATGATCTTGAAGGTCTTTTCCAACCTAGTTATTCTGTGATTATGTAATTCTATAATTCTGCAATTTAAACCCAGTGACTGTAGTTGTTCATCCACATCCAAAAAAAAAAAGAAGAAAAAAGAGACTTCCCAATCATATATGCCATCACATGGGCACATATTAACCAGGTGTTCTAAGCATAAATAAACACTGAAAACTTTCTTTTTATACTATCACCAAAGAATGCTATGTCTGGTATGCATGTCCTTGATCATGTGGATACAAACACTTCTAACATCAAAACAAGAGATAATCAACTTGCTATTTTCTGCAGTGTGTTAAGAGCATGTTCAATATGATCTTATATGTTTTATCGTGTCACTCACCTCAAAGAAACTATTAACCTGTCTACCATGATCCTTTAATGGGAGGTGTCTTGAAGTGAAAAATACCTCTTCACTGTGGTGCAGCACAGCGTCAATCACACACAAAGCCTACAGAAAGAAAAGAGAAAAACATTTAACAATGCCTACTCAGTATTTTCCAGGATGTCTATGAAACTGGATACATTAGTCATCTCTACCTCAATTCCTGGGACTTTACAGCAATTCAAGCTGGAAATGCAGTGTATGCTACACTAATTGACTAGACACAACCCATTTTTTGCAACAGACCTTCAACAGTGCCAAAGTACAAGTAGTGAAAAGTCATGGGATGCAAATTCTTTATTTCATTCTCAAGAATGCCAATCTGATGTTAAACTTACTTGCCTTTTTATTTCACATTCCTGGTATGTCACTTGTATGTCAATAAACTGAATAGCTCTAAGTCTTGTGTTACTAAATTTTATAGAACTGAAACTGGGTTACCAATTTTTATTGTATTGCAATACTACTAATACACTCTCCTTTTTTGTGAGCAATGTAAGGATAATTCTATTGTGAATGTTCATACAGTCTGCAGAAAAACACCAAAAAACAACTGAAGAGCAGTGATGGGACACCCAGCCACAATGAAGTTAAAAGCCTTGCCCACAGGCATGGAGGAAATGTGTGGTTAAACAGCATTCTGAACACAAATCCAACTGAACCTTGTTTCTAAGCTTTATCATTGCATCATGACTACTGCAAAGGCACAGAAGAGCCACCAGCCCTTGAGAGAGTTATCACCTAGGTACACTCTCATTTGTTTGGAAATGCTGTCAAATGTTCAGGCATCTGAGGAGTTCTTATTTTGGTAAATTTGTAATCATATATTGGACACCTAAAACCCTGCACCAGAATTTTCAGGCAGAAAATTGTTCCTTGCAATAGTGAAATAAAATATAACTCGGAGGTGGCAGGAGGGGATAGGAGGGAAGGAGGGAACATAGGAGGAAGTAAAACACTGTTAGGACTGAACTTAAACCCACACATTTCAGAACTTAGTCAACCACTGTCTGTATCTTGCCATTTACAAGTGGTTACATGTTGAAATGCAGTGAGGTGAACAGAAACAACAGAACATTGCTGTTCATAGATAAAGAGCTCTCAATTTCTGTCAGGCACTCAGATAATTATAATCTGCCTGGAAAGGAGAAAGACTTAAGAACTTCAAAAACACGCAGTTAGATAAAAAACAGATGCTCCTGCAAGACAGTATGGATTGTTTGCAGGTAACTGGACAAGCTAAATATCTGCCCCCTGGCACCGAGACACACACCCCCAATAAAAATCAAAGGGCAACAAATTTGATTCAGGAAATCAAAAGTTCTTCCAAAAAGTTCAAAAGAAAATTCACAATTTTGGAATGACTGAACGTTTAGGGGTTTTAATTGAAGGCATTAAAAGTTGAATGTTTGGAAAAGCATAATGACAAAAGTTTTGCATGTAACAGGTTTGAGTTAATCATGGGGAGGATAGCATTAGGGCTTAGCTAAACTTCATCCTTTTTTTTCTTCAGTTCATGGTTGTCAGTAGATCTAAGACACTATCTCGAAGTTATTCACCCATTTTACTGCTTAGTACTGTACAATTGTTTTTTAAAAGATGAGTAGCACTTCTGGAAACACGTTTTTAGCCTAGATCCCTGCAACACTTTTCACCATTTGAGTTTATAGCACATAGCATCAGAAAACGGTACATTCCTTTAAATGTTAGAAAAATCTACATATGTATCACTAACACAAAGCACTTAGAGCCCTTAGGATGCTATTTACCAACAGACATTTTGAATTTTGGAGTAAACAAATGTCTCATTTCCCGCAACCTGACTGTAAATTACCAGACATACCAAGGCAGCAGACTTAGATCATTTATAGAAAATGGAGCATATGCATGTAATGTGGATTGTAACCAACAGAGTTTCAAGTACTGTTTTTTTCCAGATGAAAAATCTTTTAGTTGATTTCACTTCACAACAATAATTTTATCCAACAACCTTCTATGGAGGGAACAATTACAGCAGAATATTGTTATGGGATACAAACAGAGAAAGAAATGTGCAGTATCCTAATCCACTTTGTAAACTGCAAGTTGTTTGAAAAGCAGAAAAGTAAATATGATACAGATCTAGTTTTGCAAAGAACAAGGGGAGGGACCTCTGCTGTTTCTGGAGATTGCTCATAAAAAGAGTGCTTAAATTCCATGCATGTTTTCATTTTATTTCAGTTCATCTGTACCTTCACTGTCAAGAGCAGGTTGCATTACAAACAACTTGCTACGATATTTCAATGCCTTATTCAAAACACTTCTTACTGCAACTCAGAGATACATTTATTTTGAAATATCATTTGTAGGACAGGGTGTAAAGATGCTCAGTATCCAAGTGACTTAAGAGATTGTTTTCAAAATTATGTAAGTGCTTATGTGGTTACACCCTATTGAAAGAAGTGTGATTTTGGCACTAGTGGTTTTGATATGACAACGTGCAAACGTGACAATCATTTTCCCTCCAGAAGGAATACCTGAAATGGCTGGACAGGTAACACAAGGATTAAACATCATGGATTGTGGCATGGAAGCTTCCAGACGGCTGATGAAGTGTGCTATGTGCTAGTCACCGCACTCAGTCTTGCAAATGTAAAAGTTGAATTACCTTCCCACAAAGGGCTTAAAAGCACTACAGTCCTGTGTAGCAGAAGATTTTCTAGCAGCCATATTTACAGCAGAACAGATACCATCTCAGCTGGAACAAGCCACATGCCTGTACTTCCGCAGAGGTGGCAAGACTTTCTACACTGCATTAAAGTATTTGACATTTCAGCAGTCTTCCACATTTCACCACCAAATGGGATGAAAACAAAATCTGTGAAACTGAGCAGGGGAAAAAAAAACAAAAATAACATGCCATAAAGAGACTCCAACCACCAAAACAACAACAAAAAAAAATATCCCAACAAAACACTACAAGTTGATCGACCCAGCAGACAGTAGGATGGAACAGAATTCAAACCTCCACTCCAGAACAACCACAGCATGACAGAGGGAGAGATGTGTCACTGTTCAAAATAAAATGTGCACCAGGTCACAGAAAATGAGAGTGGATAAAAGACCCAGACTAAACTCTCCACCCCTTTCATACAGGGGTGAGCAGGTGAGTTCCTAACACTTTCAAACTGCTGCTGCTGGTCTCAGCAGTACCAAGCCCTGAACTAATCATAACTATCCTTTGTCTTGACATTTCCTGAAACTCTGTAAGTGCTCTGACACTTACTCTCAACATTACCTGTAGATTCTCCTTAACCATCTCTGCCTAGCAGCACACTTGTAGTTAGCCCTTTGTCAGCAACTCAGGTGAGTGTCCAAGTTAAATCAGGAAACAAAAATACTACTTTGTAATGGAGATTTCAAAGAGAGGCAGAGGTGGATAACAGCACTAATGGAAAAAAGATGATCTTGTAGTCTCACAGGCAATCACAGAAATCTGCTGAAATGAACACAGTAAGATTTCTCAGAGGTAAATGATGCAATACACAGAATTATCAGGACAGATACCACAGACACTGTACAGAAAGTTAAGAAGAGAGGAAGAAAGTTTACTGCTAAATCAACAGTGAGATATCCCCTTTGTCAGATTAACTTAAAAAATGCCTTTCTACAAAGTGCTTTGAAACTTTGCATAAAACCAGTGAATTAAGTTATCCTAACCTTTCATACCACAGGACCACTCACATGCAATTTTTCATGTGACTATGCTCTTTGTTTATTGTGAGTGGACATTATTTCATGTTCATGAAGTCAAATGTAACTTTAGCATCAACCTTATATAAGTCCTGCCAACCCACATATATCTATATGCATCTATGTACTGTCACAGGAATTTCTTAATATGTGCATATATGTACAGTGCCTACTGAAACAATCTAAGACCTTCTGTTTTAACTCACAACAAGGATGTGAGATACTTCATGTAGAAGAATACACTAACTTCACCAAGGCTAAAAGCTCAGAGCAATTCTGAAGTATTTTATCTTGTTGACTTAAATATATAGAAGGCCAACTTAAATTTCCTTCAACATTTATCTTTCTGGTTAGATTATGTATCTTGCCAGCTACTGACAATGAAATAACTATGAAGCCTGAGTACCGTTCCAAAGTCATGTTTCCACTGATGTCCAAAACTCTCTTTTTGTATTATTTAGATTAAAAAAATATATAAATACTTGAAGAAAAACTAATATACCCTTTAAGATTGCCTTTGAATATGCTGCCTTGCACACTGGTATAGTGTACCTATTAAGTTTAGTTGTTCACACCTATTAAACAATGTTCAATGCAAGCCCTTTGGATTGCATCCAAAATTCACCATATTCATAAGACTTTGATAAAGCAATTCACAGTGCAGCAATTCAGCTGTGCATGCAATACCTTGGGCTGCAGCAGTTGACATCTACCAATATTTGAATAGATTAAAACTCTAGTAACTACATTAGAAGATACACTTGGGTCTGAAAGGTGCATGACTAGTGTTAGGTCTGATGAAAAGTTCTGATGTCTTCTCTATGTAAACATTTTCATTAGAACAAAAATTGGAAGTTCCTCCACCTAACCCTGAAGGTGCCTCTCTGTTTTACTTTAGATGCTTTGAAAACTAAACTTAAAGTTCTCCTTCTGGGTGTGTCCAGAACTACTGCAGTCCAAGAAAGCTCAGTGCCTGTCTCCAATCTAAGCTTGATCAAGATCCAGAAGTTTTCATTTCTTTGCCTAAAATCTCATGCCCCCAAAAAACCCAAACCAACAAAAACCAAACAACTCTCTCCCACAGAGTCCAGTGAGTATATTCTACAAACATGCAAAGGAATATGATCAAGCCTCTTATATTCACAGATGCAACGATTAATTGTCTTTAAACACAGCCTCTGGAATTATCTGCTTGGTGTAAAGGCTTAGTGACTCATGTTCCCTCTGTGATAGGCAGCAGTGACTCAACAGCCACTGCACCAATTGGAGGGGCACTCCCCAGTGCCTCTAGGCCGCACCTTCCCCACTGCCGTACCAACTAAAGCAGGTGAAGGTGCCTACACTTCTATGAAGTTGTGCTTCTACACAGATGTGCCATGGTCCTGCAAGGAAACAAGAACTGTGAGGTTGAGGGCCATTCTGGAGTCACACGAAACATTGGTCCCATTTCTTAATTCCACCTCTCAAAGAATGATGTCAGCTCATTTCTTTGGAATTCGGTGGAAAAATGCATAACCTGATCATTTAACATCCAATTCTGTTAAATTTAATTGTTCTCTGAAAATCTAGGAGACAAACTCACAGTTGGTGAAATCCACAAATGACAATACACTTGGTGTCCCAATACATGCATTCACAAGATAGATTCTGGCTTCTCAAATTATTGTTATGCTGGAGGGTGCCACAAGTTAAACAGTTTTGCTTTTTTTGCAATACATAAAATGTATTTAAGCATCTAACAAGGTGATGTTCATCTCATAAGTAAAGGTGAGAGGCAAGCATGCTCATTTATCCATTGTGAGCTAGTCATATATGACTAGTAGGATTTGTTTCTCTAATTTTTCCTTGGAATTTCATTTTTCTTAATCTTTGTTCACAACACTGGTTATGTATTTTCTGATTAAGCACTAGGAATAAAAAAATCATAAAAGTGAAAATATGATAATAATGAAGCTGATCTAAAATTCCCTAAAGACCTCCTAAACTCATCAATAAGCTTACATACAGATTAAACACCATAGTAATAGGTTTGGCAATTAAACAAT
Source organism: Heliornis fulica (assembly GCA_013399135.1). Taxonomy (NCBI): domain Eukaryota; kingdom Metazoa; phylum Chordata; class Aves; order Gruiformes; family Heliornithidae; genus Heliornis; species Heliornis fulica. The sequence continues at coordinate 398,453 of VXBZ01006714.1, forward strand.
GCATATTGTTGTGGCACAAATTATGACATATAGTGTGGTGGTTTTGCAGGGTGGCTTCTTTAAGAAACAGCTAGAAGCTTCTTAAGGGTCTACCAAAGGAAATGCCAGCTGGGCTCCCAAGGCCAAACTCCCAAACCCCATTGCTCACAAGGCCAGCCAGCTTCTTCAAAACAAGGGTTTGCAACAGTGCTTAAATGGAGTTTACATCAAGTGGTGGTGGTTCTGAGGACCCACCAGCCTCATTCAGTTACAACACATCCTATTTGAAAAGGTCACAGAAAACAAGTATTTCAGCAAAGCTAATTGAAGGCACATGTACAAGGAAAGTATAACACAACATATTTCAGCACTATAATCAGCTATTTCTTAGTAACACAGCTGGAGACACCCTTTGTCAAGTAAAAATTACATATATTACATAATTATTGTGCAGTTAGAAGGTATCTTCCTCTTGCAAAGAGAAAGCATTGCTTTTCAGCCATCTGTCTAATGAGAACATGTTTGACAGAACACATCTTTTTGTCATTTTTTAACTGCTTACCATGAGAATTAACTTTTGTGCTGTTCAATAAACATCGTTAATACATGCCCAAGTATCAATATCCTCCATGTAGAAAAAAAGGGAATAAAACATAAGAGGTTGTGCTTCAGAGAGCACATTTTTTGGCCTGAGTATTAGGCAATATTCTACAGCATACCTTGGTGAAGATCAAGTGCTCCTGCTGACAAGGTACCCTTCCAAAGGAGTACTTCATTTACAGGTAAATAGATATGTGTGCCATCAGCCTACATTAGCTAACTCTGCATGGCTGCAACACCAACAGAAAACCGGATAGGAAACTGCACATTCTCTGAACTAGGGCTGACTGACACTAACACCACACTATAAAGAGCCAGCAGTTCTCCAGAATACACAGGAACACTTTAACTATACAAAACCCCTAAACTTCACAGTTATGATTTTCTAAGAAACAAAATAAATAGTAGGTGAATGCTTAAGTCTACCACTGTCCTCTCAAAAAAAAAAAAAAGCCCCTTGTCCAAGTGGACACGTGCAATCTCAAAGTATTAGCTTTCACAAAGTTCTGCCTTGCAAGACTTCTGACGTGCTTGTACCAGTGTTAGAATACAACAGGGAGGAAAGTACCTGGTGAGGACTTGAAATCTTTGCTTGCTTATTCAGAAACAAAGTATTTTCTTTGGAGTAACAGCGGAGGAAACATCTCCCTGCATAAATAACACCTCTAAATAACAATTCTTTTGGGCAATACTCATACATAGTTCCAGAGCAGACAAGTAATAAAGCTGTAGCTGTACAGGGACACTCCAAAAGAAAAACCAAACCACTTGTAAGCTAACCTCTTAAGGAAGACTTTTTAGTCCTTGGAAAAGCTCACTATAGATCATCAATGTTAACCAAGAGAACATAGTCTTGTCAGGATTGACTAAACATTTCTCTTCTGGGTAGCTATTCATATTTACAGTAGCCAGAGATGCTTGGTTTTCTAAAGTAAGACCCTATGCAGCAGAACAGATACAGATCTATAAATATCACGCAGACATCCATTGAAATTACTATTAAGATCCTTGGGGCTCAATTTCAAACTTTGGTTACAATGACTCAAAGGGCTTCTGCAGCATTGTTCTCTGTGTACACAACTATGGTTGGGACAAAAACCATTGCCAGGAACTTCAGATACTTCTATGCCTGTTACTTAGTTCCTGGTTTGGGTTAAGCATTCTAAAGACACACTGGCATTGAATGGGACACAAGACTTGAATGGGAATTTGACACAGAGGAACAATTAAAAGAAAAAGCAAAAACACAGACAAAAAAAGTCAAATCTATTTGTTAGTACAGGTAAACACAAGGCAAGTGTCAGTTATAAAAGATTGGTTAAATTACTTCATTATTAAATAACGAGGATGATGATATTCTAACTTATTTCTTTAAATTCTCTGATGTGAAGCGCCCAACATACTGATACAGAAGTAACAGCAGAGTTCAGAGATTTATGATTTTTTTTATGTTCCTACGTAATGATGAATACAATTGCAAATGCTAAATTCTGCATGCAAATAAATACAGGTATTACTCCAAGAACACAGTGAAGAACTGTTTCAGAGGGGTCTATTTAGCTTTCATCCACAATAAAATTTAGACAAGAGCTCCAGCATAACAACATAGACATTGAACATCCTTATCCTGCATGCTTGAGATAAATAACATCTTCCAAAAAATCTGCTAGATTAGTTTCTAACTAATTAGTAAAATCTGTTAGAAAACTGGATAGGCAACCAAGATAATAACATCAGATGCCAAGTGTGCTGATAAGCCTTTAGGAACATATTTGCAGAGGTGCATCTCTTTTTTATGGGAAGAGGATATGCATGGGGATAAAAAGAAAAAAGCTAAGTTACCCAGCTTTAATTATTTAGTCAGTAAGGATGATAAACATCAACATCATTGTGTCTTTTTAATAAAGAAAAATGAAAATTCAATATGATTAGTGATAGCAGAAGTAAAATTCATATATTCAGAAACCTAGAACCAATTTATGTTCTCAATTCTACTCCTTGAGACTAAAGCCACTGAATATAATTCTCCAAGGTCCTTATTCAGTCCAGGTTCGGTTCAGACTTCCAGAAATATCCTGACACCCGTGTCAGTTATACCTCCATATGGTGGTATCAGCTTCCTGCATTTTAAAACTGAACTGCAAGATCCTTTAAGGGTGGGGACAGCTAGAATACCATACTTCTCTGTTTACTCCTATCTTGTCCATTTGAAATGGACTTTATCCTACAAATCTATTCTTGCTGCTATGCTTCATGTGCTTCGGTGGTCTAGATGACAGCATTTCAGTCTATTTAATATAAACTGCATAAACTACCACCCTGCTACAGGAGATACCAGTCCCTGACACAAAACCGCAAAAATAATCATGCATACGAGGAATCTCAGGCCATCAATCATGGAGCAGCAAAGTTGAAACATGTCATTTGCTGCACATTAAAATCTCCCTATTAGGAAATATACAGTTTGGCTGATGCTGTCCAGTGGCCTGGGAAGAATGAGTTTATGCTTGACAGATAAAAGATACTAACCTCACAGAATCACCAACAACAGTCACCCTTGCTAACCTAATGAGTCGAGAAGGCTGTATTCCCTTTTGACTTCCCATCACCCTTTCCAGATCAGGTTCAGTCTTGAGTTTTTCTCAACCCATAAGTAAATCTGCTACTGCTTTCACGAAAGATTTCCCTGGCAGGAGGTCTAAGACTTCACTGCATAATCCGACTCTGAAAGAACCAAACTGACTTTGCTGTTGCAAAGTCAATTCACTGGAGCTGATGCGTGTGAGCCAGCTCACTCCTGTACCTCCAACGTGCAGAAGGGTTGAAAATAACTACCAGTAAAAATACCATACTTCTCTACAATTCCAGCATGGGCTTGCAAAGAAAGGCAGGTTAATGGAAATCCCCCTTTCAACACAACAGTGGAAACAAGCAGTGCAGTTAGTCACAGCATAGTAAAAAGGTGACTGTACCCTGCTCTCCATTTAGCCAAGAACTATTTATTCGGGGCGAGTTGGCCTATTCATAAAACCATCCTGCAACACAGCAGCTTGGGCAAAAGGATCACACTTAGTTTTGAAGGACCCTGCACTTTATAACTCAATAGCACACCTGGATTAGGATGGCAAGAACTGGAAAGCATGACTACCATAATACAGGACTACCCACTGACAGCTCATAGAGCCTTCCGGCTATGTCTGAAATCGGTGATGACTTCAGATTAAAGTATTATTTTCTGCCTATATATAAAAAAATCTTTTAACACATATGCACCTTAACTCACTGTCTCTGTTAATCAGATGTAGCTTAGAAAGAGTACTTAGTAGTAGTAGTTTCAAAGTTGGCAGCCATGTAAGTCACAACAAAATCTACTCTCAATTTTCACTTCCCTTTTCTGACCACAATAAATGCCGAACATAATCTGGTTTATCAAACTCATGTACGACGCATCTGCCATCATCATGCCATGCAAAGAGAACTTTTGTAACCACTCTTGCTCAAGCAAAACTATTCAAGTGGTTGGGACTTTGCCTAAGTGAAGTGAGAATGAAGAATTCTTAATAGGGCCCTTACTGCGTCAGGTAAAAAGAAATCAAAGGTCATCTCATGGTAGTAGAATCTGAGCTTATTTGTGCTTGACTGCAGGTTATTAAAGTGCACTGACCTTCACCTGACATCACTTAATGCTTCAGGCAAAATATCCATGTGTCTACAAACTGAAAAATGAGGACTGAAAATGTGAATGAGAGACTTCTTGAGTTTGCAGGGCAAAACCAGCAAATTACAAAGTGCTGGCAAAGAAAAATTAGTGGTTTCTCCAACACCGAATTTCAGTTGCTGCTTTAAGTAGTCCCTGAGTCACAAGCAAAGAATAAAAGATCAACAGTGATCTTTAGAAAACATGACCAAGTTTTGTATGTTTGGGTTTTTTTAATCAGACTGCTGTTGTTGTGCACACTGCTTAAATTCAGGAAAGTAGCTTTTTATACAGTGACTTGCAATCTTATACTTGAGTACTCACTGTTGGAGATATGTGAAGACTTGCTGAAAGGAATGCAACTCAAATGTAATGACTCCTTGGGCACTGCTTGACACTGTTCCCTGGTTAAGCAAAAAATTTGTATGGTCTGATTAAACAGGAATTTCAGGGTCCGGAGTTTTGAAAAGCCCTTCTAACATAGCTTCAGGAAAACAGCAAAACAAAAAGCACAAACAAGCAAACCCTACCTTTCTTAACCCTCAACTGCCAGTAAGATACATTTGGAAACAGTTTCTCCCCCCTCCTCCATTTCAAAGCAGTAGAAACAATCACAATTTAATCACAAACAGCATGGTTCAAAAGAAATGAGATCCGTTTCTGTCCAGCTCTAACAGTATGAAAGCAGCAACGACATTTTAGTCCTTTCATGCCCTCAGAATTCAAAACTGCATAGGGATTTTCTTGTTTAAATACTTATTATTATGTAAATTTTAAACATGCTCATGAATATCACTCTGAAATAAGCTCTGGTGTGATAAATTTGGCCAGTAACAAACACAGGCAGAAGGGACAGCTTTATGACAACTGATTAATTACAGCAGCATTGTCAGTTCCCAAGTAATAAATCTGAAATTGATCCTGTAAAATTGTAAACATTCCTATGAGAAGCAACAAAAGTGCACCAAACTCCTTAATGCCATTGTGAGCAAATCCTTGAACTGTGAAGAAAAAAGAGAAAGAGGAAAAAAGAGCGGGAAGAAATGATAAAAGAAAAAAGAAAAAGATCTCTTTGAAGTGCAATACATACAAACAAGTACAAGCAGTGGTTGAAGTAGTAATGGAATACAGGAAATTATATTTTTAATGACTGCTTATCACTGCAAAAAATCAAAACTGACATCCTGCCTTGACCCCCATGTTTCAACACATGAACAGTTTTTCCTGGGCTGTCAAAGCTGAACAATACTAACTGTTAATGGTTAACACGCTCTATTCTTTTAAATCCTGATTCTTGCCCTGTTCTAGTTAAGGCTTAAATTCCACATACAGACCCTGAAGATCTGAAAGGAGGTTTGCCCACTGCTCCACACTCACTTCCCCAGTGGATGTAGCTCCATGGAACTAGAGTAAAATGAGACAGAGCTTTCATTGCTGCCAGATTAAGTAATTGCATCCATTCCATATAATTTATCACCCTTCTGAGCAGCTTGTGTCATGGGATATCATTTATTCTAATTATACAGGGTGGGATTGGACAGGCTCTTGCTTCTCTTTGCCAATCTGATAAGTAAGAAAGAAGAATGATTTTGCTTTCGCAGAAAGAACATGTTTTAGATAAAAATAACCAAACAAAAACACAAGTATAATATACAACCAACCAACAGCAGCCCAATGTTACCAGGACAGGACTACAGCAATCACCTTTACCAAGGGGAAAAAATCCAGGACATCTGAAAACTTTCCAAGTCAACATTAACTCTCAGATTACTCTCAACAGTTTCACTGAAGTTGCTATTTAGAGATAAATTTGTCCATCCACGCAATTCCCTCCAGCTAATCCAGGATTACAGATTTTAGTCACAGGATATTCAAGCATCTAAGTAACATTTCTCTCCTTAGAGAGGAGTACTCCATGCTTGTATATACCAAAGTGCTGACTCAGCAAGGACAGGCACAGCAAACATTTTTCATCAAGAAGCAGCTTTCATCAAGAAGCAGCTTTAAAAAGGCCCATATTTTTATCCATCCTCTTCCCAAAACAGAAGCAAATACATTCTAACTTGGGTATCAAGACTCACATAGAAGGCAATGAGCAGGAAACCACAGTAACTCCATGCAATGCTACAGGCACTATCCTCTGGGCAGCCTCCTCCTCCTCCTCTTCTGTTATCTCAGAAGTAGTTTGTGTTTCAGACAAAAGCACAATTAAGTAAGTAAAATTAAATCAACAGAAATGGAATTATGAAAGGTAACTTTCTGAAGGACTGCATTTCTATCTACACTTAATCCCAGACAGCTATGTACAACCTGTGAGTTTATAGCAGTCTGAAAGGAAGAGGGACACAGGATCCCAGTTATGAACAAGCACATCCTCTGCAAAGGGTTGAATTTCATCTACCAAGGCTTGTAATCTAAACATCTTCTTTTCGTACCCAGAGCCTCCCAAGGGCCCCAGTTCCAGGAATTGTCCAGACAGCAAGCGTTAACTCCCACTAAAAAGAGTAAGTTACTAGCTCTTGTACTGTCAAGGTAAAGACCACTAACTCTAAAAACACGAAGGCAGATATATTCATTTTACCATTTCAGGATTTGTAAGCCAATCTAACGATTCTGGGCCAGATCTACCTTCTGGTTCCCAAACAGTGAGGTTGTATTGCACACTAAGGAACCAGAAATGTAGCTTCTGTGACTGCTAAATGTCACCATCTGATCTGCAAAATGTATTTCCAGATCTCTGAAGCTTAGCCATTTCTTTCCACAGATGAAGTTAAATATATCTGTGCTGATACAGCCTCCCTCTCTGCTCCTTTTATAAATAACTTGTCAGTTTAATTCTGTGTTCATCCAAATTCACAACTGTTATGTTGTGAATTGTTATGTAGTTAAACAGAATTCATTTTGATTTCTGTTTCACAGACAGTTGGGCTCAAGTGATGATATGGAAATGTTTGAGGAAGGGAAGCTCCACACTTTAGGCACAGCTAAACTCCAAGAGTGCAGTCATATTAACACTTTAAAATGTTCATGTTTAGCATCAACTGAGTAACCCAAACGGGGAATATGAGCCAGTGCCTGAGAATGGTTGTATTCATGTGTTCTGTCAAGCCTGTCTACCAGCAAAGAGTGAGCCTCTACCACAGTGCTAGTCCCACCCAGAAATCAGAAAGCACTGCCTGCTTGTCAAACCAGGAGCTACAGAGAAGTAGTTCCTTACATGTAGATGCAAACATATCAACAGATAGGCTTTAATGAAATACTGAAATGATGGTTTAAAATGCCACTAAGATTTCATGGCTGAAACCAATAGCTATTCTTTGCAGTGACAACAGCAAATCACATGGGAATGCCTTGATCCAACAGCTGAAGTTACAGATAACCTTTTCCTTGACTATACTGGCCCTTAGATCAGAGCTTCAAAGAAGAGAGATAGTGGCTGCTGCACTTACTGAGAAATTATCTACACAGAACCAATAGGAAAAAAAAAGTCCTTTTTTAAAATAATTTTTTTCCATATAAGAAGTATGGAATCTTCCTGTGAAGGGAAATTCCAAAACCAGGACCAAAATAAATACTGAAGTAGGATGCCAAGTAGTAACAGCGCAGCACTGATGTGAAATAGCCAACAAGCAAGTCCTTAAGCTGCAATTTGAACACAGTAATAAACTTAAGGGACACATACTACAGAATCTGGTTTTGTTCAGATACAATAGGTATTTTTATTCTTATTTTTCTTTTCTTTTTTTTTTAAGCATAAAGCACTTTGCATGCAAATTATGTTCAGGAAATTTAAGAGTTGGCCAGTATCCTGTAATTATCATACCTTGTTCAGAGATAAAGGAAATGGAGCAAGATGCCAATAAGACTTGATCAGCAGCTCACAGCAGGTAGTGTTGAAAACAGAAGCCGCATTCCAGCAATTCACACATATATCACCTAACCAACAGATAAGGCTACTTTCTCTCACAAGGATCACATTGAGATCGTATCAACACTGGAATATTTCTACTGCAAGAACAGTTACTGCCACAAGAACAGTTCCTGCCAAGAAGCCCCACATTTCACGCTTGGTACTACCATTTAAAAAATATGAAACGGATGTCTGCAGATGGTGTTGACAAGTGCTGACTGCTTAACAGCAACCAAATTTATGAACACTGACCCATCCCTGGGAATGCTATAACCCTGCAGGGAGAAGCTACGCGAGTTTGATGTGTGACATGACTCTCACAAGTCCCCAAGAGAAAAATGTGTGGGACAGAACATTCCAGGAGGAAATAACCGAGTTGTTTTAAATTAGTTTGTATCTGTTATTGTCACCTAACACAAAAAAACAAACAAAGAAAAAAATAGAAAAGATCAGGCAACAGTGAAGCACAGGGTTTCAGCTATGTTCCCTTTGTATAGAGCAAGATGAGATGGCTAACCAGTCCTTTTTATTTTTATCTGCTTACCATCACTCTAATTAATCTTCTAAATGAAGTACTAGACCTTGTACTCTCCCTAAAACTCTAATGTACATAAATAGAATTTTCTACTGTACTGTCCTATTCTGAACACAAGAGAAGTTATTTAAATGCCAAACATACAATAATCTGCTCTAATTTAACCTACTGTAGATAAACAATGCAAGCATGTTCATTGATCATGTATTCAAAACCACATATATTCATACCTGAATTAGCTTTACAATCACCCAATTCATCCTCCAAACTGCATTTATATCAGGTTAAGCTGCTCTCTGAAAACAGAATGAATAACTCAGCTGTATGTGTGCCTACTTAAGGGAACAAGAATTTCCGTAGCATATATTCTCCTGCTACACAGTGACCATCAGAAACACTTCACAGTTAAAAGCTACAAAACACTTTGCCTCTATCTACAGTGGTAGAAATATTATTGAGGTCCAAACTATTTAAAAAATTGGTCCGATACAATAAGTTTTCTTTTTTTACTTTTTGCAAGTAACAACTTTTTTCCTACTTGCAAAAAATAACAACCATCTAAAACTGAAGGCTGTTATGATAATACAACACTACAGGAGACAAAGTAAAAATTGCTTATGCATGGTTGACTTTGGAGTTTCCTGGTTTTTTCAAGTGCTTAACCATCAAACCTTCATTTTCTCTAACAGAACAACTCAGAGGCTATAGATGTCTCTACACAGACTGCACTCAGCTGTAGATGATAAACCTGAGTTTTGAACTAAAAATATCTAAACAAAGTACCACTACTAAGTGTCCAGCACTTCTATACCTCTATTTTCAGTACAAATGCCACTGTGAATGATCTGAACATCACATGTCTGATGTCACAACACAGAGAACTGAAGGTACAAAATGGGAAACCAGCTTTTCTGCTGTCATTGTCTGCACAGTCTCACAACTCAAACCAATTTAAGTCTTCAAGGTGATTCTGTTGACTTTTGGTTTGCTTTCAGGCTTTTATTTTAATGCATGTTTGCCTAGCACAGTTATTCAGTTCTACAGCAAAAGCAAAGTTTTTATACTGCAATCATAAAAATCATCACTGCCTGTCAGCAACCTAATTAACTTTCTGCAATTAAATCTGCTGTATCTCTGAAAGTACCTGTTGTAGAAGTGTGAAAAGAAAGAAATTTTGCACCATGTAACACCTCCCAGTGCTTCTCAGTTACTGAGGAAGCAGAAGTTGCTCCATGAATTTGCAACGAAACTGTTTTACTTTAGAGTAACCATCAGCAGGACCTGGGATTAGGTCTTCTAAATAAAACTGACTAGCTATGTTCAGGGTGCAATTGTAACAAATAACCCAGGTTTCCTCCCTACACTCACTTTGAAGGCCTCTGTATAACCCAAACCAGCTGACCTGCTGAACTTTGCTAAAAATCCTCCTTTTACAGCAATTCTCTCCTTGAAAAGCAGTCTCTTCTCTTAAGTCTACTTAACTCCACTGTCCCACTAGATTCCTCTGAGAGAGGTGATGGAAAAGAAAACCTAGAGAATTACAGCTGTCCAAGAAATTTCAGCAGCATCAAGTTTCATTTTAAACTCCTGATGATACCAAATGAGTGGAACAGATCCACTCATCCATCAATCAATAGATTACTACTGATTCTACACCAGAAAGAAGTCTGGGTTGGCGAGCTAAAGCTTAAATAGATCAGGTTGGTAAGAGTGCATTGGCAGTTCCACAAACAGCACTAAACTTGGACAAATTCGGTCTATTTTCAGGACCCACTCTTGCCACAGAAGACAAGAGAAAGACCCGCAGCTGACTGACAGAATACTAAGAGTCCATTAGGCGACTATTTCACCAACAGCATTATACCCTTATATGAGCTACTAACAGTTACTTAGATAGTGATTTCTGATTAAAAAAAAAAAAAAACCCACAACAAAGAACCCACACCAATTCCTCAGCAGGTGACCACATGGTGACTTGCAAGTATTTCTAGTATTTTGTTGGCTATTCACATCACTGACTTAAACCTGCCATCTACGCTAGCAGACTTCATCATACCCATGCTCATCATCATAACCCATATGCTGACATCTGGAATATAACTCTTAAGTTTTGTTGATCCCTTGATTAAAATAATATAAAAGAATGAAAAAATACGGGAAAAGGGGACAATGCTGGCAGGAGATATGGAAGAGGTCCCATAAAGAACTGTGATTAAAAAGCCAAGAATTCTTTATCTTGAAATAATGAACAGCTGAAGAAGACAGATAACAACAGAATACAGCCCCAAAATAGCTCAAAGATAGCAAGCAGCAAACAAGCGCCATCCATTTTGTAAGGACTCAATGGTAGCAGGCAGGTTATTGCGTACACACGTTAACCCGTGGAACTCACTGCTGCCTGGGTTTCTGCACTGATCATGCTTAGCACACAAAAAAAGCACATTTGGACAAATTAATGGTAAGTGTGTCAAGGGCTATTAAACACACATGTGTGAACACACTGACAGATGAAAAAATGTAAAGCTATAGCTTGAAGGGAAAAGGTACTCTGAGATGCCCTCTGCTCCAACGTGTGTCTGTGGCCTGACAGCCAAACACGAACAGCTTGAGTGTTGCTAGATTTTAAGCGCAAACCTGAAGCAGGAGAGCACGAAAGAAACTACAAACACACACAGCTCATCCTTCTCACACGGTGCTCAGACAGAGCAACAGATCTGGCCGAAACAAGTACAACTGCAACACGCGTTCCTGGTGAGAAGTTACTCGCTTCTCTTACTCCCTCATACAAACTCCTGGATTCAGCTCAGGTTACGTGCAGTTACTGCTCCTGGTGGGACACCGAGGCAAAACGAAGCAGCTCCTTACACTGCCTCTGGATGCAGCCCCTGGAAACCGAGCGTGCAAGGAAAACGGCTTTGAAATGGCTACTTACACAGCCAAATCCAGGCAGAAACACGAGGCGCAGGAATCTCGCAGGGCAGACCAGAAAGCTCTCCCTCAGCCTGGAGAGAGCGAAAGCTCCTCGGGCCCCGGCTCCGAGCGCAAACCGGGACTAGATGCGCCCTCAGCGCGGCCTCGCAGCCCCGACCATCCCCGAGCCCCAGCCGCCCCGGGGCACCGCCGCCCGGACGCCCCCTCTCCTCCCCTCTCTCCCCCGGCAGGGCGCCGCGCCCGCCCCGCCCCGCGCCGC
>VXBZ01006714.1:410386-498934 GCA_013399135.1 Heliornis fulica
GCGGGGCTCCCTCCTCAGGGCGCTGCCGGCGCGGGGGCGGCCGGGCCTCGCCTCGCCTCACCGCTCCGTGCCGGCGTCCCTCGCGGCGCACGTCCCGTCCGGTCGCCCCGCGACGAAGCGCTTCTCGGCGCGGGGAGGGAGAGAGGGCTGACACCCGCACGGCCTCCGGCGCATGGGAGGAGGCGCCCCCTCCGCCGGGAATGCCGGACCGCGGCTGCAGGGCGCCCCGCAGGACCCGAGGCAGGTTCCCGGCGGCTTCGGGACTGAGGGACAGCCTCTCCCCCTCGCTCNCCGGCCTCAAGGGGTCGGGGGCAGGCGGCGGAGATACGCACCTTCCAGCGGCGCCAGTGCGCGGACGTGCCGGGGGAAAGGCGTTGTATGGCGGGAGAGTGGGAAGTGTGGTGGCATCCGCCGCCGTCCCGCGTCGTGTGTGTCCCCCCGCCTCCCCCGGCCGCAGGCGAGGAGCGCAGGTGCTGCGAGGGCCCCAGGGCCCGGGGCCAGCGGTGCCAGCGGCTCTGCACCGGGGCGGGACAGGTGCTGACGGTCGGGCTGCGCTGGCCACGGCCTTTCTCCCCTCACAGAGCGGGTCGGCACCGTTACAGTACACCCAGTTACATCCAGTGCAGTGCATCCAGCAGTACACAGGGCTCCCTGTACCTGGTGGGTTCCTGCAGCCTTACTCTGGTTGTGAGGAGGGCACCGACACACCCCAATCCGCCACCCTCAGTCCTTACAAGAATACGTGAAGGAGACATCTGCCACCTTCACACTTGCTCGCTGTCTGAAATACCGTCTGCTTTAGTCAAAATACAACTAGAAGAGAACACACCACTCTTGCCACAATTTACCCAAACGTCCAAGATGTGAAACCAAGCCAGTAACAACGACACACTGGCACTGTGCAAAGCAGAACACCTCGGAGCGTGGATGAGGAGGATCTGCCCTTGATAACTTCTGAGGAAAAAAATGGACTGGTGTCTTCATTCCTGCTTTGTATTAAGTGTTCTGGATCTAAGATCCCTAAGGGCATTTTTAGTGAACAGTGCAATTAAGTGTCCAGCATGAGCTCTAAACAGTAGAATCAGATAGTCACTGGCAACAGTTCATTGCATCATTTAGTTTTATACTTTAAAAAAAAACCAAAACAAAAAAACCCCAAACAAACCCAAACCACAGAAAACTGTATTTCTTGTGCTAGAACTGACACAACCAGGTGACCCCCTTTGCTTTAAAGCACAGCAAAATAGGTTGGTTTTTTGTTTTTTTTTTTCTTGGCAACATTTCTGCCTTGATTACATTTGAACACAGCTGAACAAGTGAAAGATGATGTGTTGACTGTGGTATTTGTTGCACAAAAAAACCCCAACCCTATGCTCCATTCCCAAGCCCATGTATAGCAACAGGCCCTGTTGCATAAGATCCACTGCAGAGAACTTAATTTTTCCTGTATGTTCACCAGGCAATTTCCACATCAGAGCACTCCCAAGGATTTGCAGATGCTTTGTGGGCATCACAGCAGATCTTGGTTGTAACAGGACAGCTGTATACAGCTGTACATTAAAGATTTCCCACAGGCAAAGAAAGGCTGCATTATAATACTGGGAAGGGTAGCTGTGCTATTCTCAAGAGATTGAGGTCTCACTTACAGAAAGTAAATGGGCTTGGAAAGCACAGACTTAACCTAGGGAGGTTCCCTCCAGTCCCTCTTGAGTTATGCTTTGGTATCACCTAAACCTGTGCCTGTGCTTCAAAAGCTGGACTGAAGCCTGTTTGGCAGTGATAGACAATCTAACAGGAAGAAAACACCGCGCTGCTCTAGCCATGATATAATGAAGTACACAAATGACTAATTGCTAAGACAGGTAACATGGGCATAAACAGCTCTAGCAGACTACAGTACTTTTGTTCTAATCTCTACCACAGAATAGATGTTCTACTTCCTCTACTCTGCAATCATATGACTCCAGTTTGTTTCTGGGAGACACAAAACTGCAGCTAGATGGGCTAGAGACCAGAGTTTCTTTTCAATAGTAAGGACTTATTAATACTTTGGTATTAATAAATCCCAGTGTGGCAGGATTGCTCTGCTTGAAACAGTTTCTAATTCCTGATATAGAGAAAGATTACTTAACCCGTACCAGTCTGAAAAATTAGCTACTGAACTCTAACAGCTCTCAGGGGGTGGATGACTTGCTTCTACATTAAGGGAAGCCAGACTACATCAGCCTCCACCCAGGAGGTCTCAAAGGCCGGTTCAGCTGGGTGCTGATAGAATCAGAAGAGTTGCAGGCTTGGTACAGTAAAGCAGAGACCAGAAGGAAGCCTTCTGAAAAACCAAGGAAGAAACACTTATCACTTGTTTGCTCTTCCTGTCTTTTGCTGCCTTTACTCTAATTTCCCTAATCTCTTGTTTTCTATTTGACTTCCATAATGACTGCTCCCTCCCAAAGGCTAAGGCAGAGTCCTATCTCCATCTCCTTCTCCCCTTGCCGATGAACTGTTCAGAACAGAATGCATCTTGTTTTCCCAGCAGTGCAAGAGGAAGTTGTCGTGCTGCTGAGGGGGAGAGGAGCAGTCCTTCCCACACCTTATCTGTGCATCACAGCAGCTGACACTCAATTTGATCTGAACAACCGCAGAGCTAGAATCAACCCTCTCATTACATTGCAGGGTTATGTGAAGTCTTTCATGGCCTCACATAACAAAAGTGGATATCCAAGAAAAAAAAACAACTATACTTAGGTTACTGGCTGCTCTTTCCTAAGAGCTGGACGTGAAGGAGTTTGTGAAATGGCATCATTCTTTTAAGCAAAGAATAAAACATAAATGCTTGAAAGAAAACAGCATTCCTTAAGTTTAAATGTAATTTTTCCTGTAGTAATCCACAAAGAAAATGCTTGTTTAACATTTTAATTTGCTAGCAGAATAATGCATTCGAAGGCAGATCAACTCACCAAGCAATGGAAGATCTGGGCAAAGGCAAGAGTCAACGCACTTGATCAGTTGTGCAGCGTATGGTGATCCAGTCACATCTTGTTTCATGCGAGGGCAGGGACAGCTACCAGTGCCACTCACCCAGCAAGCTGCAAAGGTTCAGGTTTGAGATGCAAGAGATATCAGGGTATTTTTACTTCCATAGCTGAAAGACCTCCCTGCCCGTGAGTCAGTTCTTTGGCCAGCTGCCTCAGTGAAAGAGTTGAAATCTATTTTGGTTAGTTTCATTAAAAATCCTTTGAGTTACCACATCTTGGGAACAAGACATCAATACTACTTTGAAAATTCAGGCTAGATTACAGCATAAAATGATAAGACTGGCAAACAGATTACAGGGTTAGAACAAGGGTCTGCCCCACAGGCCTGAACTGCTGCTCACTAGTCACGAAGAACCATCTTGCACTAACAGTGAGAAGAAAAATCGTGTGAAAACCCCCATTAGGATAAAAGAGGAGAGAATCTGAGAAAGAAGATCAGATTGTGGTAGAGTAGGAAGCTAGAGTTTCCCTCCCTTGTAAGTCACTAATTGTCGCAGTGGGATCTTTCTGCTTCATTTCCTTCTCTTTGTGAGAGCAGGCGTCAACGTTGCAAAGAGTAAGAAATCTGCTGCCTGGTATACAGAAGACAATGTCAGATATGCAACATGTCCAGCACAGGTCAGTAGCACAGTTAAGCCTTGGAAAGTGCCTCTTACACAAGCATCAGATTTCAAGATTTGGGGCAGGGGGAGGGGGCAGGTGGGGGTATGCAACACTATCGCAACAAAAAACAACACACAGAAAAAAAATGAAATGGAGAGAAGAACTAGCTTGCTGGCCTGGAAGAGAGAGAGTGTAGTTTTACAAGTTTTTTTCTTCACCCCTAGACTTATTAGTCTTCAAGCAAAAGTACTAGCATGAACACAATACCAAAGAAGAAGAATAGCAGCCAGCTCAGCTATCCTGAACAACTGTACTATTTTGTAGTTTGCACCCGGAAACTGTGATCAGAAAAGCCTCCATTTTACATCCCCCATCTCTGCCTTTCCCCAGACCTAGGGGTTCAATGGTCCCTGTCAGCTCTTTGCCTGAGAAAAACAGAGATGCATAGAAAAGCTTTTCAAATAATATGTCACATAAAAGGGAGAAAATGCCACTTTTCTGAGTTTCAGGTGAGTGGCAGTTCCCTGGGAACCCGTAGCCACTCTGGCTTGTGGCACTACTGTCCACGCTCTTAAGGAAAACTCCACAACATCACAGCAGGGCAAGCTGACCTTCTAGCCAAAGCAGAAAGGACTCCCATCTTCCTTCTCTGTACCAAATATTTTTCTTTGGTTTTCTCCATATTCCAGATAAGTACCAGCCAGATCATTTACAACTGCACAGACCACGCCCCTTACTCTTTCTACTGCACTAGATATAAATACCTCGATGGTTTTCTTTTTTATGGACATACTCCCTACTTTTTTCTATTGCCTTTTGCTGATTGCCATCTTTAGTCCCTTAGAGCTAGTATTACCAAGCTTGTGTCAAATAACCTGTCTATACATGTTTCCTGCTTAAGCCTTCCTTTTATAACACCTTCTTCAGAGCAGGAAATATGAATGTAAGACAAGCAGGAGGTTACAACAGATTTATGTGAAGCAAAAACATGCATTTAGGAGAACATGACAGTCATTCAGCTGAGTGGCCTTTTTCACTTGGGTTTCTTATCTTTACTATCAAATAGCACAACTGTAGACCTACAGCACACACAGCATGTGCTGTTTTACATTTATTTTCCTTTGTTGTTTCTCAGATGTATAATTTAAACCTTCTTTCTTTTACTACATCTGTAACTACAACGTATTCTAATATTTACAAATGGAGAGTGACTTGGCACAATATTGGGTGCAGTCTGTCTGCCATCAGAGAGACATTCTCCAAGCAGGCCTGCCTGCCTCAAGAGCTGGGAGATCTGAACTGTTTGTTTAAAACCTGACCTCCTCTGAAAATAGACATACACAGCTGTAGCTGTACTCACAACTATGAAATAACTGGAGATTTAGACCAAAACATTGGAGCACGGTTATAAACCTTTTAGTGACCAACTAGATATCCCATTGTAAATGGGAGCTAAGGGCACCCAAGGTTTTTCAGAATCAGCTAGGAACCAAGCCACGATGTTGGGCAGTGAGCTTATAATACTTAATACTGTGACAGAAAAGAGGCAAGAGCTCAACTCTTGGATCTTAGAAGTAATCATGGACTTCAGCGTCTTTCACAATTTAGAAACTAGATGCCTAGTCCCCAATAAATTTCACCTAAGACATCTTTATTTTCTCTGGATACAAAGGGAACATTACATAGATTTAAGGATAAGATTTGAAATGTCCATTGTAGCTGAAAAACATTTGAGATAAAGGATAGGAAATGCTGAGTTAAAAACACTCAACAACCTCAAGATGCCCTTCAACCAGGGATTTATCATTAGGATAGCATAGATAGCAATGCTTATAGCACAGACACGTAGTTCTGCTTGCCACAATGGGTAGCATATGGCTAGGAGCTTCCAGTAGAGAAGCTCCACAGCCAATATAACCACCTCCGTTTAGCACCACAGAGAGGATAGGGGCAGAATCCACACACCAATCCTCCTTGCTCTGCACCTCCTCACTCATCACAAAGTCGTGCTGCTCCTCCCACACTGCAGTTGTACAACTGACCCTTCTAAGCAGTGAGAGAGTAACAGGATGATACTGAGGAAAGTGACTGCGAGCACGAGCTTTGACCCTTCTGGGCAGTGAGTATGAGACACAGGGTCTGAACAAGTCCCTGGCACATGAGTTGCCTTTGTGAAGTTATTTGCTGATTCAGAAGTGTGAAACTAGAAAACACCGTGGAAGCAGAAGCAATGGCACTGCTTGTGATACTGAAACAGCATGGATTCCTCCTGGGTTGTTATGACTTCATAAATATTGACTTTGGATAAATCTTCTGACAAAAATCTGTTGGGTTTTGGGTGGGGGTTTTTTTCTTCTTTTTACCCCCCTTTTTTTCCTCCCAAGTGGGTTCCCAGAGCTAATTTGCTTAAGGCAACATACATGACACAAGAATAAGCCCTTTGAATAGTGATGCAATTGCTTGGTCATGAAATGAAAAAAAGGCTGTATTTTGACTGATAGCTGGAGTTCATGCTGTTTGTTTGATTTACTCTGGGTTCTTTGTCGCCTCAGTGCTATTCCTGCCAACACAAGTCAAAGTGCCCCTACTGATTATGGGCTGAATAGGGTTTTTAAGTCTCTTGATTTTTAGCAGTTTTCCTTACCCTGCCCTCTATAGAAGCAATGCAATTTTACCCACAAATCTTTTTACTTCAAGAAATATTTTAAGCTACAGCTAGCCGCATTCTAGGCCTCATTCTTTTCTCACTTGCAGCTGTAAGAAAATTAAAGCAACGTAATTTACTTTGGTGAAATTATTCTTACACAGTTCTAAATTACTTTAGAAAAGCATTATTTTTCACTCTGAGATGGTTTTCATTGCCTTAGTGCACTACTGTGCTAAGTTGCTAGTCACAACAATGGACACCCAATCAACACCTGCACATGATTCTCTCAGTGTTGTGCACAGGAAAGTCTTGATCCCATGCAGAAGCATCAGTTGGTTACTGTGAAGATAAGTACATTGAGGAACTGTCTCCCTGCTTGGGAGGGAAAACCAGACACTTCTTTTCCTAGAAAAACACTTTAGCATTAATTATGCTCAGGTGCTTTGCTGAGTTAGGCCCAAATTTCTAGTCTTTTATTTTCAACACAACAGGTTGAGAGAGGAACTAAGAGAAGAATGAAGGTGGACAATAATGACATAAATATGACAAACATTTAAATATGACATAAGGCACCCATTTATGTTCTCTCTTGGCAATGGCAAAGGTAGCTTGATAGATTCCAGCAATATTTCCAGTACTGCAAGAATCAAGTATTTATATTTAAATTGATTATTTCTCACCCCTGCACTCGTTGCACATCACTGTACCTAGATCAGACACGCACAGGCTGAACTCACATATCTAGCTTGGAAGAGAGGCTGATCTCAGATAATTTCTCTCTTCAACAATTCCCTCTTTCTGATTTACTGATCCTTGGCCAAACTTAAAATTATTTGAAAACCATTACCACTGAAAAAAAATGTAGCATCCATGCTCAAGCCCTCACTGAATGCCTAACCTGTAGAAAAACATCCAGGGTTCCAACCACTCTGATATGTCTCTGACCAGATACTTGCTTTCAAGTCATTGGCAGGAACACTCCCATCATCATTTCTTGTCATGCTGTCTGCTGGAAACTTAATGCTAAATAGTTTAACATCTGTATCAGCAACTCAATCAGGATAATAATTTGAAGCAGAAGACAGTTGTTTACCAAAAATAAATGAAAGGCTTATGGATGATCTAAGTACTGAGCTATGGGGCTTGCCTCCCCATACAGTGGACATGCCTAAATGTTTTTCCCCTGATTCATGAAAACAGTTGGACCAAAGACAACCTGCATATTGAACTGCAGGCAAATCTTATCTCAAAACTTTGGTCTATCCTCAAAACATTTCCAAAGCTTGAAGAACAGCATGAAAGAAAACACAGTGGTTACCCCCTCCCCTGCACCTTCTGAGCACTAGTAGGTCTACATCATCTTTTACTCTCACTGGAGGGTGCCAGCCCGCATCCAATCAAGCTTTCCATTCTACATGGAGAGGAGTAAAAGCACAACTGAACACTGTATACTGACCGAATTATGAGGTTATTAAAGAAGGAAAAGACTGAACAATGGAAAATGGGCATGTGGTCAATTTTTCTCCTAGCAAAGAAGGGTATATTTTTAGGAGGAGGCATATAAATGCAGCAGTTCAGGGAAGGTATATAAGAGTCATCCTTTTACCTAAATGGTCATGGCCAAGAATATCCAGATGCTTTGTAAAACACTTTTTACACTGTGGAAAGTAATCTTTACAGCCAAATCCCTACAAGCATAAGGTTAACAAGACTTTACACTGTCCTTTGTAGAAAGAGGGAGTCATTTTGGGGCAAGAAATCAAGATATGTTCCACATAACTCATGAACAACAGAGCTCTCATCTAGTAAGCCCATCCTTGGGTAAAGATCCTTAAATCAGAAAACCCTAATTTTATTTATTCTTGAAAAGTTTACCAACAGAGTAACTAGAAGTAGTCCTAACACATTGTTTATATATTTTCTATGCTAGAGATTCAGAGCATATATTTAGCTATATATAATCTAGCAACTGCAGGATGCACAATTTTTAACTGCTTAATTTTCAACAGTTTAATGGAGTTTGTATAACAAGTGCCAAACACTTACTGTACAAAACACAGACTCTTTGTTTTATTTCAGTTTGGGTTCTTAAGAAGCATTAGGCTGTAGTAAATTGTTAAAATAGCACAAGGATGAGCTGTCAACATGAAGCTTGACCTAAACAGAGCTGTACTCCATGCAGGCGAAGGCTGAGCCTCGCGACAATCCCTCCCAACATGCACTTGTGCTGCAGCTCATTAGGTGTCTGTTCTCTGCCTGCCCTCTGAAGTAACAGGCAACGTGGCCTCTTAAAAGAGCAGTTGCTTCTAAAACATGAAGGAAATTTAATATCTGCTACAGTGAAGTAAAGGGAGAACCAAAGAGGCTGGGGAGGAGAAGAGGAAAAATGTTCTGTTTAATTTAAAGATTAACATGAGGATAATTAATAAACTAGACTTCATGTATTGTCTGTGCATAACATAAACAGAACTCAGTTCACTTAAAGCAGACAGTCTATAGACTCCAAGCTCTTGAAACAAGGGGCAAGCACAGACAAGTAGAAGTGGATGAGGAGGACCAGAGTTCTTGGAACATCTCTGAGCATGCATGCTCTTAGGGCTATTATGCACTATATACCACAGAACAAAACACCCAAACTCTGCTTCACTGATCTACCTTTTCCAAAAAACCTTATCTACATAATATCAACATCTGGGTGATTATACACGTAAGCATATCTTACCTAGGCCTACAAACACACACAGAGACTCAGATTAGATAGCTTCTCACATTCTATAAAGGAGTAAATAAAAGTACTACCATGGAAGGCACTTTTCTCATGATAGAAAACCAGCTTTGAGTTGTATAGAGAATGAGTGCAATACATATCACCATCTAAATATCTCTAATTCCCAAATTCCTTAAAGTAGGTACTGCTAACTTTTTTTTCCAGGAAAAATATGTCCTTATGCATTTCAGCTGCACAAAGAAGAAGTTTACATGTAGCTTTGAACAGATGTGTTTGCAGACACAAAAGAAGAAAAACAACCTTACAACTATGTAGCTTTTCTTTTTACTTGCCGTGTTCCTGAATGTTAACATTACAGTTCCTGTAGTTTATTGCAGTTCTGTGGGGTTAATTAAAATTCTTCTAGAAAATCAGATAATAAAGAGGAATGGTGGAGGGAAAGTGTATATTTTATGTGCTGTCTATTCACTTCAATTGAAGCCTGCCCCATGTGTGCAATCAAACATCTGTGGAAAGCCAGCACTTCAACCAGAGCAATCACTCGTGTTCCAGTTTTGGTAGCTGCTGCTTTGCTTCAATTCTGTGTGTGTATATGCACACACACATGTGGCTTGAACACACTTTTCACAAATGAAAGAAAAATGACAGTTTACATCACATCTTATTGATATGAAAGCCAAAACAATCTTCACTCTTTACTTTGTAGGTAGATGATGTTTTACACTCTCTTACTCTGAGATTTTATATGAATTAAAAGCCTTTGTTGTCGTATGCACTGGTCACATACTGATGTGGGAACAATTAATACAATATAAATCAATCAATACAAATAAATCTATGTAGGTTACATTTGCCCTCTACATATGTATAGGGTATTCCAATACATGAGATCATCCAAAATGGAAAAAAACTACCAAGTAGGTTGAAGCAAAACCAAATTTTTTTAAAGGGCTATTAAATTTGCTCTAAGTCACTTGGTTACTACTTTAAACATCATTATGTAATTTAGTTCCACTATTTCTTTTGCTAACATTGCATCTTTTGGAACATTTTAGAGCTCAGAACCAGAGACAATGAGACTAACTCATTAAATTCTATACTGCACCACTGGAGTCTCCTTATATCTTGCCTACCTTATATCATACTTTTCCAGGATTCAATATTTATCTATAAAAACTGGCATAGCCCCATTTATTTTTCTTCAACAACCTTCCTTTTGAAAATTTAGCATTTTGAATTAAAATTATGGGTGTAATTTCAACTTTGAGAAAGCTAGAGATAAACCTACATCTCTATATAACTGTCTGCACAGTGAGTCAGAGCTTAAGCACAGCTTGTCAACACAAGTACCCAGAGCCAAACTGTAACCTCCAATTTAAGGTGTGGACTAGATGAAAGGAACAGAAAATGCTTTACGAAGTCCAGAAATCTGCCAGAGGTTGAAAGAGACCTTCAATCTCAACTAGCACTATGTTCTGCTTCCCATGTTCCCAAGGTACTGTGCCCTGACTCCAGGTTACAGCAGGGCGTAGCTGGCTGGAGTGGAAGCACAGCCAGAGACCCCAGGCTCTGCACTGCTGAGGCTTATGACACATCTGTAGAAATGCTCTCCAGAAGTAACCGAGTCACCTACAGCATTTGTTTTTCTACCTGCATGAACTCTCAGGTCTCTGGTATATGCGATGCAGAATATGAAGCTGTTCAGCTAAGGCACTCTGTCTGGATGGGACAATCCTCTGCATACTTTGACATCTAGAGAATTTCCTGACAGATTATGAAATAATTAGTTGGCCAGAGATTAAACCCTGAGCCCATTCATTAGGAAGGCAAGCCTTATTCCCTCACAACCTCTGACTGGAGCTGGATAGAAAAGCTGGGGTTTTTAATCACTAGGGGAAAGTTGATAGTTTTGAGATGATGGGTTTTCCAAAGAAGTTTAAGTTACAGTGAAAAGCTGTACGTTTCCTATTTGTTTTCTCTATGTTTTTCTGTTTTTCTCACTATTGTCCCAAAATTTCCTCTAGAAAGGAAACAGTTGAGGGGGAGGGAGGGGGAACAGAAAGTGATCCTTCTCCCCGACTAGTTACCCTGCATTTAATAGAAACTGGTTTTTTAACAAGAAAAAAAATAATGGAGATTAGTAAGAATGTGTGTGAAAACAGCCCTTGTCCAGTTGCTAAAATTACCCAAATGTAGCGCAAAAGAGTGCCAGGATTCAAACTGTAAAGTACAAGCCATCTAAGAAATGCAAATAATTACAGTCTTTGAGATTCCAAGATTACTGTTAATACAAGGTAAAACCAAGCTCCAAAATAACTTTGAACAGCAGGCAGTAAAACACTTACCATAAAATTTTGATAACCCAAAAAATAATGAGGTCTTTTGAACTTTGCTTACACCAGATAGGAATATTTTGGCAAAAATAAAAAAAAAACAAACCCAAAACCCAAACCAACAAACAAGAAACAGCAAATGAAACCTCAAGATGCATGATTTAGAAAAACTTTTGCTTTAGAATCACATAGACTAGTACAGAAAATACTCATAATGTCATAAGGGTTTAGTACTTGAATCAATGAAAAGGCAATGGGATTTCAATATGGAATTATAGACATTGAGACAAAATAATTAAACAGAATTTGTGACAAAAACTGTTTCAAAGGATGTTGTGTGTTTGGGGTTTTTTGTTTGTTCTTTGTGTGTGTGTGTTTGTGCTTACCAAAAGGCACTATTTGGTTTTCTTAGACCTGTGCCAAAGACACCAACTGACATTATTTAGTGCCTAAAAAAAGTTGAAAAATTGCTTCTGCAATCATTTGTGGGGGAAAAAAAAAAGTGGGAAATAAAAAGCGTGGTAAATAAATTAAGTCAGAGGCACACAGCAGGTTCTACTTCTTTCAGGTTCTTTTAATTGGACTAATTCTGATACATATTACTTTGGCCTTGGACAGCAACATCAGAAGTTACCTTAGAAGGCTCAATTGCAAGAAGTGCTAGAATAACTACTGCTTAAGAGTGAGAATATTGAATTTGAATTGTTAAAAAGGTGTTATATCTTCTAACAGAAAATATTCTAGCATGTTGAAAAAATAGGTATTTCAGCAGATAGATACAGTTTTCCAAATACACTAAGATAATGTCTTTATAATGTCTTTTACAGCTGGTGGTAAACAATGTTCTATGCAACTTTTACTATTGAGAGATCAAGACACAAAATTAAGTGCTGTCAATTTAGATAATGTGTTTTACGCTGCAGACACAATAGTGTCCCTTGTATTGTCCAAAATCAGTTCAAATTCAACTCTTCCTCTCAGCCATGATTACTGAGAGCATCTTTTTAGCCAGAAAATACAATAGCAGAGTATTTAAACAGCATTTATCTTGAGTGTGTACTGCATACACACTGTTTGGAAGCACATAGTACCTGAATAGTCAGAAAGCAACTGTTGTTCACCAGGTTCCACAGGATACCCAGGATACCTGTAGAGCGCAGGTCCCCAAAGACTCTGTCTGCCCTCCTCCTGCATCAAGCTCCTGTCTGGAGTGAAGGGTCTTTGAACCACACAGCAATGGGTAACAAAAAAAAAAAGAATGCAAATCAAAGCAACACCTCCATGATTTCATCCCTTGCTAAGTTGCAACTGTAGCAACAGTTGGGAGAAGATTCACTGCTCAAGTATTGCAATAAATCAGAAGCCCACATATTAATAGTGCACATATGATTTAGAAGCTGGTAGTACAGTTCCTAAAGCACACTTCAGTGCTCTTCATTTACCAAGAAAGCTACTGCCTCCTCACTTGCTTCACTGGGAATTTACAGGACAACCCAGTGAAGACCATCTGCCTATCCTTGGACAGAGCAGAGTAAGATTATGGTCACATGGAGACATTTTCCCAAGACATTGCTTAGTTGACCGGATAAGAAATACAATATGGAACTCAACCTGCTATAGCAGACACTTCAACAGCATACACCCTCTTTATGTAACAGAGAATAGCTTAAAAAATACCAAATCTTGATATATTTACTGGCCCATGTTTTGTCAGACAACATTTTGAATATTACTTATAAAGCTGGTTGATTCCAACAGAAAGAGGAAAATAGATCTGTGGGGTGTTTTATATGGAGAATGACTAATGCTTGAAGATGCTCATACACTCTGAAAGCTAATAATCATCTTTGATGGGAAGAATGAATGGATAGGAAGAGTGTATGCACAAGAATCAAGCTTTGAGACTGACTGTTTAGTATGTTTCAGGCGATAATACCATTTCACTGCAAGAGACAGGGGAACATAAATCCGTATAATAACACCAATATCCGTAGTGCATATATGAACACCTTTGTAATCACCACAGAAATCAAAGGATCTCACACACATCAGTAGCTTTTTTGACAAGTTGGAAGAACTGTCTCTTCCTAGAGCCCTATCTTAAAGCAACCCCAAACTCTGCAGATTTGCTCTCCAGGGATAGCTCAGTCGTGAATGAGCCCTAGGAAACAAGATATGCACCATGCAAGGCTATTATTATTCTGTACTTTTCAAAGATCCTGTGAGACTTGAGGACCTCATGGCACAAGACAAAAATCAACACAAAACAGAGACTGTGCATATCACTTAATCAGATTTTTTCTGTTTGTTTTTGTTTTTTCCTGTCCCTTGGAAATAATTTGCCCCAGGGAATCCAAAAGCATTCTAGACCTTCTTTCTTCTGTTCTGCTTCTTCCTTGAAGCATGGCCTTTAGAGCACTCAGAACTGTTACATAAGGCCTCTTAGCTCAAAGGAAAGAAAGATAACTTTTCCACAGACTTCTGAAGAGTAGCATTAAGATCTGTTACATTTAAGACACAATCAGTACATTTCTAAACACACAATATCCAACTTTTTTAGTCCTTATGGAAATGCAGTTGTGAGAATCAGCTGTTGGCACAGCTTCTCTTCATGAAAGAATACCCAAGCTAGGAATAACATAACATTTTCCTCTGTTGAGGCTTAAAGTGATTGGGCATGGAATGAGAAAGAGTCTTCTGTAGATTAAAAAACCTAGAAAGGATTTATTCCCTTTAAAATGCAGAAGGCTTAAAATGTGTCCGTTCTATTCCACTCACACCTGCCTACAGCACTTTGCTTGGCTCACAGCATGTAGTAGTGTGTCATGAGAAAGAGGAGCACTTAAAGAGCCCAGCTGTAATGCAACAAGGTGAGTCACGATCCGGATATGTATCGCTGATAATCACACACCTTGAGAGAAAAACCAGAGCACCAGGCATCAGATGAGAACTGCAGTTCCCTAGGTGCTGAAGGATGGATTAAACAGCAAGTCAGTCAAAGGGACAGAAGGGATCAGTATCAGCTTCCTCTCCTACTTCATTTACCGTGGACAGATTTTCAGCCAAGGTCTGATGCTGTCTAGAAAGCTTCTGTCAGCTCATCTTGAGCCACCAGCACTAAAATAAGGGAGGAAAAAAATAAAATAAAAAAAAGCTCCTAGCTGCTGAAAGTTTTCCAGTGTGCCAACATTAACTGCCAAGTTTGTTGAAGCAGTTCCCATTTCTTATTATGCAGCCTGATTTTTATTTTTGTTTTTTTTTTTCTTTTAAACATCTACTCTCTCATAAGGTAAAATGCTTAAACAGAAATAAAATAAATGCATATTCACACAAACAGAGTCTCTCCCTAGTCTTGTTATTGCTGCAACCATTTTTGTTTTGGAAAAAAGGAGCCTGGACCACATAAAGCTGATTAGATAAATCTGGCCTGATTTGTTGTTTGTATGATAAATTACTGCAACAGTTTCATGTACTGTGGCACATTGCCAACGCCAGCACACCAAGTAGATGAGTGCCAGCTCCAGCTCACTCACACTCTGTCCTCAGTATTTACACCCAATTCCTTTACCCTCCCTGCTCTTCCATGACTGTGGGTACTCACTGTCATAGGACCATAACCATGAAAACTGGAGGTGATAATTCTTGTTCTTTTACAGCCTTGTGTGGCTCCTCTGTTTTGTTTTCTAACAGAACAAGAAACCTGCTGCTGTTGTCAGTACACACATCTCAGCAGGTTCATTTCTAACTCCAAAACACTGTTTCTGATGCCAATGCACGGCTTTACCAGTCAATAATGTGCACATTCACCCCTAAGGAGGGTGACAGAAAAGTTCAGCGATCAAAGGAGAAATAGCATCACTTATTCCCTCATCACAACTGCCAGGCCATAGGAGATGTGGCGCTTGCTCTCAAGTCACACAGTTCTAATAAGGCTTTCAAAAGCAAACCCCAGCTCAGCACTGGCCATGCATCTTTGCCATTTTTACTGTACTCTGCCTTGTTATCAGAGTTATGGTGTGTGCAGATAAAGCTGATCAAAAAATAGCATGGACTGAATGTTCAAGCCAGAAGTTATTTCTCAAGCCTCATAGTACAAAAATAACCCTAAATATCAGTTGAAGCTTATTAAATAATAAACTAAACTCTGAAATGTGGCTTGAGGGACTTGATACATATTTTGCTATATCTCTGAAGAACAATATGCTACATGAGCTTAAGTCAAATCAGCTTCTCAGTACCAACACAAATTCAGCAGCATAATACCCTACACAGACATAGAATAAAAGTCACTGACAGAAGACACTAATGGAGATAGACCATTCCTCTGCCCATCCAAATTGTTCCTACACTACATTTTCAGTCCATTTTAGTTTTTAAGTCTCAAGGATCAGGATCTACATTTTAATCTGACCTGTAAAATTGCCCTAAATTTTAGGCTGGTTAACTCTTTTCCTTGTCTTCAACAGATGACTAAGTTCACATTCGAATTCACCTCTTTCCCAGAATTTATCTAGATGTCATTAATCTAAGGGAGAATTTTGTCACAGCTGGAGTTAGTAACCATCAGCTATGGACAGCAAAAAGATGTAACTCCCAAAAGCTCATGAGCAGACATTCTGGCACCTAAACAGAGACTAAACTATTTCTATACTGTCCTTTTAATCTCACTCTATTTTTTATACTGAATCAAAATAGCTATATATTTTCTTAATCTCTTTGAATTTATGCCTCCTTGTCCCTCTAGTGTCTTAATTTGTATCTATATTACTAAACTGAGTGATTCTACTGGTTGAATAACCAGTCCCCTGGAGGCTATGAATCCTGTAATCACAGAATCATAGAAAGTGCTTATGGCAGAGACTCGAGGGACTTCTCTCCTGTCCCACAGCAGGATCAGATCTACCTGAGAGTTGCCTGTGAGAGCTGTTCTTAAAAGTCTAAGCGATAGAGATTTCACAATTTCCCAAAGAAAGAGTACTTTATCCTTAACTAAGCATTAGGCCAAACTAGGCAGAATTTATCTTACTCCAATTCAAGCCCTTTATTTCTTTTCCTATCAAAAGTTGAAAAAAACATTATTCTTTCCACTTTCCAGTAGTTTTCTAGGTATCTGAAGGCATCATTTATCTCAGAGAATTTAGTTTGCTGAGCAATCACCACCACTGTTGGAAGATGAAAGCAGCATATTGAGGCCTCGGGGAACCCCAACATATCAGTTTACTTCCTAAGATGTTTGGCACATCCTTTCCTACATTAAGTATCGGGTAGCAACCAAGTACAAATGCCATATCTGGTTTTGACCACACCAGATTTTCACAAATGACTCACTGACCCTTTTCCTTTAATGCAACTGAGAAATTAATAACTTCTGGCATGTTCTTATTTTGGGTTACTTGAGTGCTGGTCCTCTGGCACGAGTCAGGAAAGCACATGGTATGGCGGCACCGCAGGGTCTCTGAGGAGCAGCTGGAACAACTAAGAGCTGCTACTATATATTCTTTCACTTACATCCTTTTTTTTTATCATAGAACTCTGTGCTAGTCATCGGAGCATGAACCCCAACTGTCTCAAGAGAGCATAGGTCTGTCATTGTATTTGCACACTTTGCAACCAAGATCTTCCTGGGCTGTAGTTTATGATACATGCAGTTCCAGGAATGTTTATAATGTCAAACCTCTCAAGATCCTAAACAGCAAAGAATCATTACTCTGACTAATTCAAGCCGCAAGACGACAGTTTTCTGACAACAGCGTTCTCTCACTGTAGCTGTATGTACACCAAGCAGGGAGAACAACTCCAACTCTACCCAGTGTTGAAACAAGTCAGTCAGATACTATGTTCTGTAAGTATCGATAAACACAGTCACTGGCTTCCCTTTCACTTTAGCAACAACAAACATGTATCACTGCTCCCACAGAACCCTTAGAAGAATGAAAAAGCAATTGCATCTTGAGCAGTTGCAACAAAACTTCCATATTGACCAGTATGAATAGCACCAGTGGATAAGATCCTGGTGCTCTAAAATTGGTTAGAGTTTCCAGGAAGCAGAGTCAGCTTGCAAACCTTACTTATAAGCTTTTTTAAAAAAATTAATTTTTTTAACTTGCTGCCCTAATATACTGTGAAACTTTAGTCTATTTAAACAATATCCTTAATGACCTGGAATTTTAAAGAGTAATTGCTTTGTAGAGTTTAAAGGGATGCTTTTTAAAGGAAGATACCTGCTTCTTAAAGACAGATGTTTTGATATTAAGGTCTTTCAAGTAATAAGTAGTAGAACATTAAATAGGCTAGTAAATACTCCTAAATAAATGCTTTTTATGTATACTAAATGTAGAGCAGTCTAATTAGGAATGAAGATTTGTAGAGAAACCAATAGAACTACCATTGCCCTGCACTTTAAATGATATTAGGAAATACACAAACTGCTTTTGTAAATCAGGCTAGTAGTGCAGAAAAATCTGCTATCATTTTGCCTCCTACTGTGACTAATGATAGTGCTTCAGAGAAAGGCCAAGAATTCAGCAGTTTTTCGCCTCAGTGTCATCTGAGGGTGACAAGTTTTATTGTTATAACATGAGGAAAAAAAAAAGGCAACTGTAAAAACACCGCTTTCCAATCTGTTTAAATGTTCTTATCCATGTGTTAGAGAAAAAAATTAGAAGAAACATGGATGGACTTATTCAGGGCTCACATCATTACAAACACAGGGGTGAGGCCTCCTCTCATCTGCTCAACAGGACCAGCCCTACTTTGCTCTCAAATAGGTCTTCCTGGGACTTGAGGTCACTGTGTTCCCCTTCCATTTCCTAGTAAAACAGGGGTTGTGGCCACAGAACACTTCACTCCCAAGCCATTGTAATGATCTCAGTATTACTTTGTCTCTTTCTTTAAACATCTACACAGTTCAGTTGCTTCTCTGACTGCTGCTTCACATCAAGAGGATAATTTGAGACATTTACAATGATATTTCATCTTTTTCCTGAACTTTGCAGCCAATTTGTGTGTTACTGGATAAAATTATTCGTCCCACTGCGTGTCACTGAGCATTTGACAATCATTCCACCTGTCATCACAGTGCCTGAACCTGTGACTTCACTTTGTACACAGAAGTCTTTTGGAGGTTTCTCTAGTGTATTTCACAAAGTATTTTTTTAAATTCTACGCCAAATGCAGCTCTCTCCCAGTTCAATTTTCTATCATCAATTTTTTTCCAATTGTCAGGTACACAGCAGCCATCAACACCGATGCTGAGATACTCCTAATGCCAGTTACTTGATTCACTGTTAGCTGTCTGCATCCTCTACCCTAGGTGATCTTCATTTTATTTCTCAGACTATTGAACATTTATGTTTTGCTGAAGTTTGAATTCAGATTATCGAAATATATCACCATTCCTGACATTCACAATCTAAAGGAAGTCTCAATAAGACTATTTTAATACCTTGTAACATTACATTCAGTAAACTTGTATCCACTGAGCTTCTTCAGAATGTGTAATGGCATCTGCAGACTTTCAGAAAGCTGCTGTGAGGGCGATCACTCCCCCTCAGCAGCTGCTTCACTGGTTTCCTGTTAGGCAACTGGACTATGAAATTGCTCTGCAAAAACAGCTGTCCTGCTTTACTCCTTTGACTTCGGATTTTCTTCATGGCATTTTATTCCCAATCTCTTTCTCCTTGTTTACACTAGATGTTTTACTTCTTGCTGGTTCAGAGTGCAGAAGAGGATGCAACTGCAAGCTAAGTGCAGAATGTACCAGATTAATACCAGTTCCCCAAATGGTTCTGAACAGACTTTGTCCTTGTGTATGCTGGCAGCAAACCCACATCCATCTGTGATTCTGCTGCAATACTGTTGACATGTAATATCAGCAAGAGATAATTTTTCTAGTATAGGCATGTATTTCTTCTTACCAGTTATTAAACTTGTATCATTCCCAAATACTAAGCAAGTCACTGCCATAGAACCCTTGGGAATAATTCCTGTCTGATGTTAGTTTGCCTCTTACTGTTGAAAGCTTTAAAAAGAAGTTAATTAAATAGAAGGCCAGCTTTCTGAATGGTCTAAATCTGAATTTCTCTTGATGCTGCTGATAAAGCCCATACTAAAACACGGTCCATATTTTAAATTCATATCTTCCCTTTCATTAATGTAATATTCTCTGGTCATCTTTAAGGTAACATCATACAGAACACCATTTGTATTAGAAGTGAACACCCTGTAAGCATGACAAACTTCTGAAAAAAAAGTGTCCTTTCACACAGGAATCAATCTTTGTTCACAGTGCCTGCTGTAAATTGCTCACTAACTTAAAAAACCCAGCTTGATGGAGATTTCTACTTGCTCTGCCCCTCTCATTTGGAGGGCATGAATAGTACACTAGAAAAAATACAAGACAAAGATCATTTTTACACTGAACACTGTTTGGCATGAGTTCTGACTATTGTTCTGGGTGTGATCACAGCAAATATTAAACAAGAATGAAATAACCAGACTCTCCTCCTAGCCTAAATTCAGCTAATTACTACTTGCACCCCACATACTATATTCAGCAAGGCAGTGCCCAGTAGCTGGCAGTCATCTGGCAGAAACAGAAACATTTCACTTGAAATGCTAGCTATTCAAATGCATTTTTCTGGCTTCAGGGAGCTAGATCTTAAAGCTTTCCTTTCAGTATTTTTTCCATGCCTTGCTCATTTACAGTTAGTTTTCAACTGTCCTGACTGCAAATCAGAGATACGGGAAAGCCCTGCAATTCCATTCCTGTTTTCTTTCCTTCTCTACAACAGTAATAGATTTAGCTTGCCTCCCAACTTGTCATTCACCTGTGTGTCTGTGGTTGAAGAGATCTGCATATAGAACCTTCATAAATTTTCAAAGATTAACATATGCATGAAGACTGTACCAGAGCAATCCAGTCAATATTTTTGCAAGACCTCTTTCGGTTACCTGGAAAAATCATTAAAAGTCCTGCTTAAGAATACTTTGGTGGAATGAGAGGCACATAAAAGAAATAAATCCCATCTAAAAGGCCCTGTAGCATCTTCAGCAAAAGTCCTAAGGAACTTCAGATCTTTACAGAAAGACTTACACAGTCACAGTTGCTGGATCAAGGACACATGATACTTTCTGGACATCTATTCTTGTAGGATATGAAGTCTCCGTAATGCACAACTTCATTCCTAAGAATAGTGTGAATCTCTGTTAATATTTAGAAGTTATACTGATTTCTGTCCTTTTACAAAGTTTGACTCTGCTAGTAAGAGGTCAAACAATTTTTCCTGAAGTATGTAACCATTAAAAGGATGCTTATATCTCACTTAGCTGATGAAAGTGCCAGGGAATGAGTCCAGTTGCACAGACAGGCTTTCCAAGAGACAGACATCTGTTCACTAACAACCAGACTGCAATTATCAAACAACTTCTTCAGATGTTACTGATGGGTAAGGATTCAGAAAGCAGACACACAACTGTACTTTCTACATTAGTTTAAGTTTTTGGAGGTCTTCTAAAAATTAGAAGTAGTAATAGTATAATAGTAGCTTCTAAGAGCCCTGAAAAAGCTCACTGAGACCCATACACCAGACCAGTACAAATGACCAGTGATGAACGAAGCACAAAGTGACTGAACAGCCTGCCTAGCTCCTTGGGATGCTCTGAATTGGCACTGTGACTAAATACCACCCTTCTCACACAGTTTTCAAGTTAAATAGCCAGAAGCATTATGTGATTCTCTCTTTCCCTCATTCCAGAACAACCTACTGCAGCCCAGGCCACACTGAAGTAGTATAGCAAAGCTCCTCCACTCCTCTGCTGCAGACTAGCATAAACATCAACGAAGCTGAAGCCCAAACACTGCAGCATTTAGGTAGTGTTTCACATACCATACTCTGCATTAATAACCTGAGAAAACCATAATCCTACTAACTGGCTCCAAACCCATCTTAGCTTGTACCTTCCAAGTCCTTCTCTAGACACACATACATGAATGGGACTAGATTCAGCTGTGCTGGGAGATGGAAAAAAAAAAAAAANAAACATACTTGTGGTGCAAGGTGCTGCATCCTCCTGCATCCCACCATAAGAACATCACTTTCCAGCAGTGCAGCTGATGGATGCTACCTTGGGATCTTTTTCCCAGAAAGAATAGATAGACAGATTGTGGAGGTCAAAGAGGCTAACAAGCTATGCTGAAATGAAGTCACCTGTCCCAGGAGCTGCTCTGCCCTGGTCAAAGGGCCAAGGGAAGGTTGAATGGGCACAGTTGCCTTAAGAAATGCACTGCTTCAGAGTATGTTGATTACAGCATCCACTGTCCAAAGCAAGCACCATCTGAATTAACATTTGCAGCTGTTTTCTCCTTTATTACCTCCTGAATTTCAAAACTCACCTGACCTCTTTGCTGAAGTCTAGGTATTAAGAAGCTGATTTCAAATTACTAGCCTAAAAAAAAAACCCCAACATTATGAACCTACCCTTAAATCATGATTTCCAACTTGTACAACTCAGAAAAGGTGTTTTCCCCCATCCTATAGTTTTATAGTGGAAGATTTACAGGAGTGTTCATAGCACAGCTCCTTAAAGCCTTAGTTTCTATCTTGTGATTACTACAGGAACTTTTTAAGAAACATTTCACCATACATTTCTAAGTTTGGTGTTGTGATTCCTATAAGAAAAACTGAAATCACCACTGTAGACAAGGATCCTATGGCCATAGTAATTATTAGTTCTATATCTTTGCTCCTAACAGATTCTGAACAAGTTTAAAGGACACTTGAGAATAACTCCTGGTCTAACAGCTCAGCTTCTTTGGTTCACAGCACCGCAGTGGTAATAGTTTTAGCACAATCAGGTGTTCTCATGTGAAGGTAAGGTTGTAGTTTGCATCTGAAATTAATGTGTTGCTGTATATAAAAACTTACATAAAGTGTTTGTATTAGACAGGAAGTTGCCCTCCTCTGATGTTTTAGCTCAGTGAAAACAGGGACTGGCAGTTGTCAACAAACCACTGCTTTGCACCCACCTGAAACCTACAACCAACTCCTGTTATCAGTGGAAGGCTTGTAATAGCCAGAAAATGTGAAGCCTGTAAAGCTCTGAGGTTCATCTGGATATTCTCTCACAAAGCTTGCTTTTGTTCTTCAGTACACAGCACTGAATGAAGCAAGCCTCCCATGACAGAATAAAAAAAAAAAACAAACCAAAAACAAACAAACAAAAAAGGGTACACCACAACCACCAGAACACACATGAAGAACAAAGCAGTATCAAGTTAATTTCCTTACCCACATTTGTGATAGTTGCTTGGCTATTTTCAACTACAGTAATGATAATAAAAATCAATGAAGTCTAGTTGATTACTCATATATTTTATAACTCCATTAGCAATATTTAAGTATATGTTTTTTTCAGGGGAACTCTCACAAAAAGAATGTTGCAAGACAAAAAATATAGCTTAGAATTGCTTAACTACTTTTTTAAATCTTGAAAGTAATTGTTTGCTTAAGAGGATTAATAAGAGGGAATATAAGAGAATACAACTAGGAACCTAATTCTGCTCTTATTGACAATACAGAATAACATAAATCTCAGGAGTTCATCTGGTTTAACAGCTGCTAGAAACATGGCTGACTGACACTGGATCTGGTTGCTCAGGAACCTGTTCCTGACTCAACAGAAAAAAAACCCAAAACCCAAACCCCACACCCACAAACCTTCCCCTCCCCCACCCCCCTAATTTATTGATTTATCAGCAAAGTTACATTAATTTGAGTCCTGGCAATGAGCCTAATGCAAGGAAGCTCTTTCCAGTTTTGCTAGCACACTTGAGCTACTGCTTCCCCAGTCTGGGAAAAGTATCATTATCTAGCTAATCCAGATCAAAAGTATAAGGAATTATATTTTCTTTTCCAGGTATTTATCTAAAATTACTCTATTTCAACTAAGTATAATAATTTCCTTGGGTACCAGTAGTACTCTATAAAAGATCACCAGGTACTTCTCTAACAGAAGAACTTCCTGCTTTGATAAAGATGAATATTTGGTAATTATTCATTAAAGTGGCAAGTGCAGTATAAAAGTGTGGGATCATGAGCCAAAACACTTGGCTCTCCTACTTTCTTGGCCATGTAATTAGTGAGTGATCCTGAACAAGATATCCAAGTATTTAAGAGCAATTCACTGATTTTGGAATGAAAGTCTAAGTACTGGGAAACTTCAAGTTACTGTAGGAGAAAAAAGAACAGCTGAAGTTGCCTTGCAGTCAAGCCACAAATACTTCAAAGTAAAACCTCATACTAATACCTGCACCATTCAAGAATGTTGGTATGTTCAGAGCAGTTCACTCACTACTTACCACCTCCACAGGTTTATTTCCCATTTATTGCTTTAAAACTACCAGGAAACTATCCAAAGTATTACAGTTACTTAAAGTAAAAATTGCACCGTTATACATGACTGGATTCAGCTGTTAATGTCTAAGATACTTGAAATACGAGAAAATAGTACTTCACGTTCTTGCATATCTCTTTGAGGGGAATGCCAGAGTTCTTTTTGTCTCCCTGAATTTCCTCTTTAATGCTTGTCCAATCTTCATCCTGTCTCAAGCAACAAGAGTAACAGTCACAAATGGACTCTCAGTGTTATGAACAACTGTCACTATACTTGAGAATAACAATAATAATCTACTACCCAGTACCACGAAAAATGCTCTTCATCTTTAGCAGTTACCTGAACTGTTACTTGGCTCTGCACAGAAAAATGCTTTGTTGAAAAGAGCAACCACTAAATTTTTAACTACACGTTAGTCCCCCACATAATTTATTTTCCATTTCCTTGGTTCTTACTGAGGTCAGCCCTCTGAGTCATATTTCATTCCCAAGTCTCGAGCATTTGGAGCATGCAAGCCCTTCCAAGGAAGAGTTCCAAAAGCTTTCTGATGTTTTGGTCCTACGTGCTCATAGGCTGCCTTCAGTCCTGCTCCCAGTGCTCTTGGACAGCTTCCTCCCAAACAGAATCAAGATTTTCAGAGAACCTGCTATTGCCTAGGCAGCAGTCAGTGAACTCACACAGACGTGCATGCTGCTGAACAAAACGTTCCAAGGGTTTTAAAAAAACACTAGCATCTAGCATGGGTTTTAGTGTCTTACTTTCCCCCACCCTGTAAAAAAACCCTCAAGTTTTATAAGATAGCAGAACTTACGGAAAGAGGTGGAAAAGACATTACTCTTATAATATTAAACACACCACAGTATCTGTGCACACGTATTTATGTTTTTGAAAGAAAAGCTAAGAGTATTTTAAGAGTTCAGGCAATAACACTTCTAACTTCTTACGTAAGTCAAATGCTATTTCTTATAAAATTCCTCTTCAACCCATTTTTCTACCCCTTTTCTTTAACTTCATTAAAACAAAACAACCACAAAGAAAAAACAAAACAAAACAAAACAAAGAACCCCCCTGAAGTTTCCCTGAGGCACAAACTCAACAAACAGAACATACCCTTTCTTCAAGTTATGCAAGGTAAGGATTTAAGTAAAGAAGTTTAACTTTTTAATTTGTGACAGCAGATGAGCAATTTTTTGAATAAGGGAGAGAAAACAGTCAAATAAATATATTTATCAAGCACAGTGAATTCATGTCTTGTAAGGGGGTGGGGGTAAGAATGCAATAGGGTTTACTTGAAACTTTATATTGCAAAGAAGAAATCTCTATGTATACCTATTTAACACTTCATTAAACTTTTCTTGGATGTTTCTGGATAGAAGCTTTGGAAAAAAGAATTTGGAAACAGTTGAAGACCCTGCTAAGCAAATCATTATCAAGACAAAAGATTAAAGGTCTTGCCTGTTTCACTCAACTGCCAGGCTTCAAAAAACTCTGACAAGTGTGGCACATGGGTGTACAGATTGAAGTTTTTTGTCTGCTAAGTTCCTGTCCTCGTTAGTTGTTTCATGGAAGATTTGATGAATTGATTCTAAAAAATAATAATAAGAAAAACAAATAAAAAGAAATTGACAAATGATATTGAGGCAAGAGATGGTCAATAGGATTTATAATCCAACCTAGATAAAGAACTGTAGAAGGGTAGAAGTCTATACATTAAAGTCCTCATTTTTTGTAAATATATATATAAAAAAAAAAGGGATTTAACTTAAGGACTTAAGAATTGTGGTTATACTTCCACTTATCAACCAAAAAAACAATGTAGGATGTTTGTAGTAGATATGCATAAAATGCCAGACACAACTAGCTCTGAGTCATAAAAATCACAAGGTAAAATTCCAATGCTTCCACCTAATAAAATGTTGATGTCCACTGAACCATTAAGTATCCTATCAAGATTGTTTTATACAAGTTCATCAGTATTATGACCTACTATATAAGACAGATGCAGGTTGCTGTAGAGTGTACGTCACAGGGAAACACAACTGCACTTCCTGTTGTTGGTAACTGCTTCATAAAATTATTTGAAATTGTGTATACAAAATATGTATGTGAACACATGCATACACACATAAGGATGTATCTATCCACTCAGTTTCTGAAAAAAGGATGACAGAAGTGAGTGTAAAGACAACCTTTTAGCCACCTTGTGAATCTCTAGCTAAAGCTTATTCTTTCCAGATTAAAAAAAAAAACAATTAATTTTTAAATGTAGAGGCTTTATGAGCAAAGAAAAAAACTGAAAAATAAGTTTGGCCTAAATACCTGGCCTAAATCTCTACCATTACAAAACATGGTCTTTCACAAATTCTGAGGGTATAGGCTGCTCTATGGTTCCCACAACAGAGCAGCTCTTATTACAAAGATAAATCTGAATGCAAGATTGACCCAAAGGCGACAGACTGGCCGCATTCATCAAACACATAAGGATGCTGCCATCATGCAGGTAGTCTCCTCTCTTGTTATATGACCCAAGCATAGCAACTGAAGCAGTAAATAAAATAGCCTGAACTTTATTTCAGACTTTTTAGCTTGCTAGTCTTCTGATAATTGGTATAGACTAAGAAAGGTGGTGGGCTGGGACAAAATGGAACGGGCAAAATGAAACCCAATAAAACAGAGCAAGGTTCAGAGACACATGTTTATGCACTTCAACATATTTGCCTCTAGAAAAATAAACCACAAAAAAAAAAAAAGCACAAATACAAGAAGGTAAGCATTCTGCACACCTGTGACAACCACTGACTATTCATTGGGTAGGAACAATGTTAGCCTAGTAAGTAGTGTACACAGCACAGAACTTAATAACAGGTTAAGCAATCACATAGAGTTCCATGTAATTCTGCAGGATATAAATTAAGCAATTTTAGGGCAATTGGTAATAAACTACTTGCTGGTTTTAATTTGTGACAACTTTAGAATAGTTAGGAATTATAACATCAGTAAAATGCTACTATCCAAAACACTATAGATGATTGTTAAAGAAGCTGGTTTTGTTTTGCTTTTTAATGCTTACAAGAGAATGATGTTTGTATGTTCCAGGTAATAAAACACTAATTCTGTATTGTGTTGGCTAAGTTGTAAGAAAGTACCTAATCCTCATTCTACAGCTAAAATTTCTTGTTGACCTTCAAACTCTGCTTTAGATAAGCATCTTTATGAATAAATGACAGATCTGATATGTACATGCAACATAATAGGGCCCTGACATGCCCTTTTTTAAGGAACAAAACCAACAAGGAAGAATTCTTCCTATGGAGAACAACTGCTTACTGCAAAAAAAAAAAAAAGAACAACTGCCATTAGTTATCCCATGAGTCGTTAACTCGATGGCATTAAAGAATCAACTGTAGCTACTGGACACAAAAAAGGTGATGTGAATATATTCCTTCATAAAGCAGCTTATTTTCACCTTCCTTACCTCCTGCAACCACAGATTGGTACAAACAGTTGTGTTTGATCAAGTTCAAAGCAGTTTACTAAAGGAAAAATGTTGGAAAGTGATAGGCAGCAGGGTAAGAAAAAACCAAAACAAACCCGTAACTAACTAACCAGGAAGCACTCAGGACCCAAGGAGAGTAGAAATGGTGATTAAGGACAAGATTTCTATCTACAGGATAAACTACCACTTAGAGCTGCCAAAAACATATCAGCCCTGCTCCTTGATTTGGTTCCTATCCCACAGAAGCTTAAAAAGTCCAACATTAAGTTCAACAACCAGAAGCAACTCCCAAATGCCACCAGCATGAGCCATCAAAACAAGATTCTTCCTACCAGACATCATGCAGCTCTGTGACCTCCTGTCTTCATTCTTTTTAAGGATTGAAGTACTTAATATACATGACTAGACACCACTATATTAGAGCTAACACCCAACAGAGATAAAGGCCAGTAGTTCACACCTCCCACTGTTGTTGTTACAAGGTCTGTACAAACTTCTGTCTAGACCACATACATCCAACTTCACATTTTTGAGGTTTTCTTTGCTACTAAAGCAGCAAAGGCCCAGCTCGCTTTAACTAAATATCAAAGCTGATACCAAGGGGAAACATCATGAAAGCCTCAATGATTTATTTACATCAGAACCTCCTGGCCCTTTTCAATTCCACATATAGATCAATCACATGAGACACGGACAGAGAGCAGTTCTCTGTAGCAGTATCTATGCGTAAGTTGCAGTGAATGCAAGAAGTATTTTTAGTGTTGCACCTCCCTCCCCCCCCCAATAATAAAAGCAGGAGCACTAGTTTTACTGTATTTTTATCGTGAAGCATCCAATGCCCTGGACACTGCTGCAGTCAGCCAGATTTCAGCAATGCAAAAACCAGCTGCATTCTCCAGTAGTACAGTTGTAAGGACAAAGTTCTGTGGACTCCAAGACAGCTGCAACATCCTTCAAGTACACGCAATCCTAATGCCAGTCCTTGATGCATGCAGGTATATTAAAGCAATGAGGATTAATGTTGCGACATGTTAGACAATTATTTTAGTTGCAGTTTGATAAAGAGCTAACAGAGCTCAAAGCCAATGAAATAGCATTTAAATACCTATTTAGTGTTGAAACTTCCAGAAGCCTTGAGACACAAAACTCCAGTAACGTAAAGATAATCGCACGCTTCAGGATGAAAATATACATCTCTTATTAATTTGGCAAAACAAGAGTAAAGATTTTTGTCTCTGTATCAAGACTATTGGCCAGACCACTGAAATATACCATGAGTATGTTGATAGGAATATAAAGGAATCTATAACAAAAAAAAAAGCTAATTTGAAGAAGAAAAAAAAAACAACCAAAAGGACAGACCAGAAAAATGTTTGAACCTGTTTGATCTACAGCCAAAAGCTCAGGTCCTGCCAGATAAAATATTAAAAAAAAAACCAACTTTGGAGAGACATAATGGAGTAACAGCACCATTTTCTGTAAAGTAAACAGTCTGTTTAAGACACATTTTAAGCCAGTTTGAAGATTCTGTGCATATTTGTCTCTGATTTTCCAAGCCACCAAATCATTCAGGAGTTCTCAGACCAGAAGCCTTGGGTTTGCACAGGTTTTGCATGTATTTCTTGCTCACGGCCAGCAACGTAATCATCTCTGGAAGAGCCCTGAAATAACAGGCCGTACTCTTAAATCCCACATACAAGGAAGACACCGAACACTAGACATTTGGAAGACTAAAAAATTGTCTCAAAGAAAACAGGAGAGTAGGACTTAATTCTGTCCCCAGACACTAATATGAGACACCTTAAACTGTAAACTTCTCCCCAGCATAGGGGAATAGGTGTCTGGGCTGGACCCTTCCCTGATGCATGTCTGGAAAGGCAAGAGTACAGTAAGTTTACACATGCAGGACATTTGCCTTTTCTACTCAAATCTGAGTATCAGCAAGTCAAGCTGCGTGCTGATAGCCAGCTGCCATCACCCATCACTTCTCATGCACCTGCAGTACTTTTCAAATTACAATTGGGGATACTTTATGCTAGAAGCCATCTTTCATCTCTGCAGAAATGACCTGCAGCTTTCCCAGCAAAGTCAGCAGATGGGAACAAGCTGCTGCCCCAACAGAACAACTCATCTAACTGGAGTGCCTCTTGAATTTATCTGCTTTAACACAAAACAGAGTAAAGAAATTGTTTTTTAAGAATTTTACCCTTTAATAGCAGTGAGCAAATAACTGCTCTCTCTAAAAAACATGAAGATGATTCAGGCAAGGCTATGGAACCAAAGTTCTCACAG
The DNA here is from genome assembly GCA_013399135.1 of Heliornis fulica. Taxonomy (NCBI): domain Eukaryota; kingdom Metazoa; phylum Chordata; class Aves; order Gruiformes; family Heliornithidae; genus Heliornis; species Heliornis fulica. The sequence continues at coordinate 439,911 of VXBZ01006714.1, forward strand.
TTACTGGCTTTAAGACACAGCTCTGTCTGGGAATGTCTCTGGCACAGTACCAGGAAAGAGAAATGCTTGTAAAGCACCTGCAAAGGACCAACCATTTCCATATTCTCACATCCATATGATATAGCTATTTTATGTAATTTTATAAATGACAAACTAATAGGAGTTCCTGTAGTAAATAAAGTAGAAAATACTCATCACTGAGCCAAACAACTGACCTGACACATGGCAGAGGCACCCTGTTTTAACACACAGACTGCAGAAAGCCGCCTTCTGGAATGAACTGGGAGAGCAACCAAACAGTACAGTTAAAGAATGTAACGAGAAAATGAAGAACATTCATTGAGGTTGGGGTGCACATATTTTTTGCTGAAAATTCAAGACCTGCCAAGTTGTACAGGCCTGAAATCAAAGTTGCAGTTCTGGCTCTCAGCTCATTCACTCATGTGCAGCCCTCTATTTCACTCACAATGCCATAGACCTTCCACTACTCCAAAGCGCTACACTAGAAGTGACTGCATTGCCTGACTCCCCGCATTCTAAAATGTGGGGAGTCAGGCAATGACTCTTTTTGAGTCATTGACTTTTTAGAGCTCTTCTAAAAAGGGGCTTTCCCAACTTCAAGCTACCATTATAGTCCCTCCCTCTCACAGCTCACACTCCTCCACTCTTGTTCTGAACACAGACTGAGAGGGATGAAAACAGGAAGACCTGAATTCCAACTTCAGACTTGGTTTGCTCCTGATCTCCATTCCAGCCATAAAAATAACAAGTTTCTTCACCTACGTATAATCAGAACTAACATTAAATTTCCAGATGTGGCTGTAAGAGTCCATGGCCTTTCCAAGCTCCTCCTAGGACTAGAGAGATATAACTTGCTACTAATGTAAGCTCATATCTCAGATCTGAAAGTAGATGCAAGTTTTCCAAGAATCCCTATTAACTAAAACCAGCAAAACCAAACCAGAAAAACCCTGTACTGCCTCACAGTAAACAAGCTGCATGTAGCTGCCTGGTTTCACTGTTCACAAGCAATTATTATTTTTCGTTTCCAAGATATCACCCTGGAGTTTACCCTAACCAAAACACCGATCCCAGTATCATAATTCCTGCCAAGAACATGCTGTACCTTCACGTTCTGTGATGTGAAGATTTTTGTCATCACACAATGCTAAAATGAAAGTCAAACAGCTTCTGACATCATACTACTGTAGTCCAGAATTAAAACAAGGTAAACAGTTATACTCACCAAGTTAATCTCTAGAACGTTCTGCAAATCCTTCTGAAAAAAATACTGTATGAAAGAATTAGTCTTGAGTGCATCACAAAACTGTTCTCTGAATGGTTAAAGTTCTGAAACTTTGTCTAAAATAGGCAAAAAGTTTCAACCAAAATTTCAATATAAGTTTTAATTGAGCTGCTAAAGACAATTTCCAGGAACCTACTTAAGATTTTACAAGGTTTTTAGCTGTATCATAAATTGTACATAAAGATCCTGAAATACTGCAAGAACAAAAGCCAGGAACTTGGCAGTCCTGTTCTATATTTCCAAATGCTTCTGATTAGGGATCACTGAATAGATGGCCTTCTGAAATAAATATGTGTAAAGGAATCCACAGCAAAGGAGTCCTCTAAATCAGCAGATATTTCAAGGAGATGTTAAATATTTAGCAGATAAGCTCACACAAAAATACCTACTTTCAGTGCATTTTATTTATCACAAATTCCACTCATTCTATAGGTGTGACAAGCAATAATAGAAATCATGCTACTATTTTTTAATTATTATCTAGAACATAAGGCGAGTAATTTTAAAAAGCAAAAGTAAAAAGCCAGGCAATACCTGATCTATGACTGTAACAGGCCAAGGTGGTAGTTAATGAAGTCGATGGTAGTGGCAGCCAAGTAATGGATTTTCTCATCTGCTGACTGAATTGAAATAACAGAAAAAAAAAAAACCAAAAACCTCAAAGATTTTAGAAGTGCGTGGAAAAAAACCAACCCCACTGAACCCAGCACTACATGTGCTAGAACTATTTTTCTCTGCACTGACAGGTGTGCCCACTGCTCACATTCTTCCTCTTGGCCTCTCCACTTAAAACAGCCCTGCCACTTCAGCTTTACACCAGTAACTAATACTAATCAAACAATAGCCTCACTGGAGAGATGGGAAAAAGGAAAAAGTTGCCTCTGCCTGCCTTGTGTTGGCCCAAGCACTGCAACTACAAGCAATGCCGACAATACTTTTGTTAGGCAGTAACAGAATATACCAGAATTGGAGAAAGTGAGATCTTCCTAAGGGGAGCAGGGAAGGAGAAATAGAGGAGGATTTGGCTTTCCGTAACAGTTCTCACGCCTCTAAAAATACACAAGGCTACTTCACTCTCTGTAGCTGCCCAACACTTAACATACACTACAGATGAGAAAAAGAGCACCTGGCTACCTTAAAACATTTGTCAGCTCATTACCAGATATCTAATGCAACCAAGTGGTTTTATTTCACTTTTGCTGCTGTTAAAGTGTAGGTCATCAGGGGATGGTCCTCTCCAAGACACCACTTTTCATCCTATGACCCCCTGTGAATACCATTTTGGTTGAATTTTGATAAGTATATTTTATAAGAAGGTGTATCTGGAAAAAAAAAAAAACAACCTCACAACAACAAAACCCCTAAACACACCCAACAACAACAAGAGATCAAGTCAGCAGTGAGGCAGGACACATGTCTTCACCTAACAAGTCTTTAATATATGAATCTTTACAATTGACACTCATCTGTCATGCTGAAAAATCTTAAACACATTCATATACCACATGCATTATTGAAATGTTAGTTTGTCTCTGATACATGACAATGCTTATTCAAGTGAGGCTTTAATGGAAGATGTAAAAAAAAATGACTAATCTTAACTGGACAACATACATCGATAAAATTTGGAAACTGCCCTAGGCATACTGAGATCTATTAAAATACTTTCCTGACACAGCCTCTAGTTAATCTCTGAGAGTGAGCCTACAGCTACCATCATCAAGCAAGGGCAAAAGTTCAGGACCAACAAAGAGTGAGCAAATAATCCACACAACTTTCTCAGACCACCTGTGGTTCACTTTTTGGTTTCTTCTACAAGCTGCAATCAGATCGAGATTCATGCAATTAAAAAAATTATAACAAAACTAAGAGGACCTTAGCATCTCTTAAGTAATTTTTAACCACTGTAACACATTCTTTCTTTAAAGATGGGGATCACCTTTTGTTCCCTTTAAAATTGAAAATACTCTGAACACTACTCTGCAGCATATACAAAGAATCTGTTCTACAGCTTGAACACCCATACTATCAAATGACCTAATTTCTTTGTAGCTGCCCAGGCAGCACATAATAATGACTGCATGAGACAGCAGCTGCCTTGCAACCGGTCAGTTCACCACCAGAGAAATGGCCATGTGTAACCAAACTGAGAACTTATGTCAATAACAAACATAACACATGCATTTCTCAGATGTCAACAAGCATATTCAACAATTTGCAAGTGTTGACTACTTGGATGTGTATTCTATTGTCCTGACTTGAGTGAAGAAGCAATTATCTCACAACGTGTACCCTAACATTTGGTCTCCCACTCTATCCTTGTAACCATGTCATGAGAACCAGTGTGCCAGGCTTCAAGGCTTTTGCAAATGTGGCAAGAGCATTTACTTATGTAGATTTCCCCGAAGTCCAGCTTGATGTGGGGTCTGCATCTCAATTTTGCAATCTAGAATACGCAAATTTTACCCCAAATCCAAGTAGAGCCCATGTTTGTTCATCATAAGTTTGGGCTACTTCCACAGGTTCTGACCTGCATGATTTTAACACTAATATGCAATTAAAACAAATGTTTTTATTATGTGAGAGGGAAGTAGGCAACAGGTGGGAAGGACAGAACTTGTCTGTACAAATTCACACTTTTGCAGACATCAGTATCTGGATGGCTGCCTAGAATACCCCAATAGTGGAGGAAAACAAACAAACATAAAAATCTAATGCATTGAAAAGACGGACATCTGAAACAAATCAGCATTTCACACTGTAGAAGTGTCTGTTTTTCACTGGCCAACACAGACTCTAGATGACTAGCTGAGGCATGGATAATATCACAATAGAACTTAAAAAAAATGCCCCAAAAATTAATAAGTGTGATTCTCACCTCACATATAGGCCATGTGAGAAATCCCAGTCACTCAAACCACTGAAAATCTTTCAACAACTTCAACAGCATCACAGTTTTAGCTCCCATAGATTACCTGGTTAAGATTTTGCCTTTTTTTGTTTTTAAAATCATCATTAGCACATTGACTTGCATCTAAAGTTTGCATTATTACATCTACAGAGATGATGTATGATTATACTGAAATAATGCAACATAAATAATTTCTGCAAACAATCATGAGAACAGTTAATCAGCTACAGATCCAATCTACAAACAGAATTAATAGAATTTAAACTTGGTTCTACAGCAAGTGTAGTCTACAGTAAGTTACACTGTGGGGGTGGGTGGTTGTAAATGTTGGGGACCTACACCACTCACTTCTTAATTAGGAAAACCAAAAAGAAAGCATTTACAGTTTCATGAAGTGAGCTCTCTATTTCCTTTTTCAGTTACACTTTTGCTTCTCATACTTGAGATTACAGATGTTTACAAATGGATAGAAATATTCTTATAAAGCAACCCACTTTGTAGTCCATCATGAAAGACTGAACAGTATGTTGGAGGGATATTATCATAGTAAATTAAACTCCTGTTTATAACAGTTCATAGTTTTCAATAATAAATGGAAATAACTGATAACAAAAATGTCTTTAGGTCCTCATAGTGCTTGGAATATAATGTGGTTATATCAAGACCTGTCTTGGGTAAGATATTCATTCCAATTAACCCTACAACACAAAACTTCAAAGTAAAAAAGTAACTGATCCAAAGATTTAAAGTCATAAACCTACCTAATTAATATGCTGCCTTTACCTTCCATCTCTTATTTCAGGCCACGTTTTTGGCTATAATGAGTCAGTCTTAGAAAATCCTAAAAAATATTGGAAATATTCAAGCATGTGATTAGAACTAAACATGTGCCTAAGTATTTTACTAGATAATGGTAATGTGGAATAGATGGAGCTCAATGTCCACACTTACATTTGTGTTGCCAACTTACACAGAAAAATGTCACTGGCTATAGACACCCACATTTATTCATTACAGGAAAGAATGACTGGACATCTTGCTTTAAGAAGCAAGAGAAAAAACACGGCATTTTTTGATTTGCTGATTAATTCTTAATCTAGACACAGATCCTCACAGCAACAAAGGCCTCCACTCCACTAAAGCAATATGCATTGTAACTGTTCACTATACAATATTTCTACTTAAGCTGCTTCCAATTAGATATATACTCAGGACAGAAGAAATAAAAGATATGTTGATAATTCAAATACAAATTCTTGGCTGTTCATTGCATTGTCTTAAAAGTGTTAAGTCTTTGTTAGTTGGCAATATAAAAAATCAAACACACAGAAAAGAATAACAAACCACCACTGTGGTTACTACCACATCACAGAAAGGCTTTCACACTTATGTCTTTTAGGGAGTGATTATGTTATTTGCCATGGGTTTATACATTACAGTCCCATGCATTCACATGCAGCCTCCAGAGGAATGCAACAATCAATGTAATGAATGTTCTCTTTGCTATTCACTGTCTTCCAACAGCACTTGTCACACTTGGGAATCTTTTCCTCTAATGTTTACCCAGTTCTTCTCTAAACTGACAAGCCAGTTCACATTTTCTGGATTAGAGAACCCCAAATGTTTACATTTTATTACAGTCATTAACATCTCTCTGGAATCCGAGTAACATTTTGCCAGAGGATCTGCTTTGTAGATTTACACAAAAATAGTCAAATGACTAAGAGCTTTAACATACATACTTCACCCAGGATATGACAGTTGTATGAAGGTTAATATATTCCATTGTCAACACAGTCAGAAAGTGAAAGCAAGATGCACTCTGAGCTCTTGATTTCTTTCATCACACTTCAGAATTACTTCTTTATTAGAAAACATAGGTCATTTACTGTCTATTTTAATTAGGATTCCATGTGGTACATACCCATATAGAACACAAACCACAAAACATTGTCTCACAACATAATTTCTAAGTGTACTATAATAGTCAATGAACTTGGTACTTCTAATAATTTAAGTTACAGCTTTTCTATATATTGCTATGATTTCATTCTTTGAGTGGGAATTGCATTAGTAATGACACTACTTGCATAACTGAAGTAAGATGTGAGCATGTAATACAAACACCAAATTCACTGGCAGTTTCTTTACCACCATAAGTTTGAGTTAACTTTCCAATCTCTTGTCTAGTGATGTATTATAAGTTGATGGAAACCACATGTCATTTCAGGTTATCGTCTCCTGTGTTTAAGTGTTCAATACTACATGCAGAAAGGCTTTTTATTACCTTGATCTTGAAAGGTATCATTTACACTGCTTTGAAGGGTTAGTGCTGTGTAAGTTATCCATGTCTAGTATTCCAGAAAGAATGGGTTTGTTAATGATCAGCTCAGTGTTCATGGACAGTTCCAGATTTGCTAGGTGTAAAATGAAGTACTGCTAACAGCAGCATTTAACCTCTGGGATATCTGCATTAGTCAAATGTGAAAGGAATAGTTTGTATGAAACTAGAAAGCGTCCCAGGCACGGATGTAGCAACATATAGATGCCATGTGCTATACAGTAAGAATGAAGAATCATACACGATATTTTCTTTTATGTGACACAGCTGCCTAACCAGGCAAATTGCAATAAAAAGTGGGCTAAGCATTTACATAATTTAGATTACTGCATCAGGAAATCTAATCCTACTGATATAGTATAAAATCATCAAGGCAATCAATCAAAGTCCAGAGCAACTATGAAGCCATCAGTTTATATATATTCCAAAAAGCTGGATAAACCAGTTACATTCACGGATCTTGTCAAGTCAATGGAGTCAGTAGTAATGACTATAAGGTTGTCTTGAACAAACATGTTCCCTGGGGATGCTGGATGCTTCTAATGCCAGTGCATATTCTAACCTGTAATTTTCTAGGGTGGTTTTGTGTTGGTCTTGTTTACAAAAACACTTAGTGTGTTTCATCAATTAAGTACATTTGTTTGCAATACACCAACCTCTGAGCAAAAACCCACTATACCCAGACAACATGAGAAGAGTCAGTTTTCCCCCTGTTAAGACTTCCAATTCTTTAGCAGATCTTCCTGACATTTGATACAATAAGTAGAATCATCTGTCCACAAGTATGGCACATAAGGTCCAATATGCAGCTTGTAAAGTAATGTTTTCACTACAGTAAACAGAGACAGGAGTTCCTCCTGAAGGGTTTGTCTTTCTTCCCCTGAGAGCAGAAGCCTAGCAAAGCCAGCCAACAAAATTAGATACTTCGGTTGTATATGCAGTCCCTCAGATTCAATTTCTGTTAGCTCATGCTCAAGAAAATCCAGCTCTGATGTGATGTAAGTAGATAGCAATCAGCCTTCTGCAAAATTATTTAGTCTGTGTGGCCTATACCCTCTACTTTTTACTATGCAAAACCCAATTTTGTTCACTTTTGAGCGAAAGCAACTTTATCACAACACAGAGCAAAGCAATAGCTACTCTCTTTTCCCTCTTCCTATTCTACATGTCTGTAGCAAAACAGAGTTTAGCAGATACCCAATAGGCTGATGCCTCCAACCTGAAGAGAGAAAGAGTTTCACTGGAACTGGTCTTCAAGATGTAGCAGAGTTTGCATGGTATAGGACCAGAAACATATGCAAGTAGTCTCTTTTCCCAATCAAAACAAATAGCTGTTATTGAGACTTTGAATACATATACCAACACCCCAAACTAAAAATCCCACCTTAGTGAATGTTGTTTAGTAATATGAAACCGTGTTTGCCTCAGCTTAAGTGGAAAGCAGTTCATCATGATGTGGAACTGAAAGCATCTGCATTCATCACTTTTACAATGAGTAAAAAGCCTACAACTTGAATTAAAAATGAGTCACTTGTCCTGAATTAGCAGAATGTACACATAGATTATGGACTCACTGTTAGCACAACAGACTAACTTAATCTGCAGATGGACAGTATTTTAATAGGTTAGCTTTTTTTAGTATTAATAGTTTACATAAGACTATGATCATTCCATAGCAGTGGAACAAAATCTTTCATGTCTGTATCACTGATCTGCAGCAAATGGAAAACAAAGTTTTCAGCTATTTCTGGATTCAGAACGTATTCTTGGTGCCAGGCAGTTGAGCAGCTTTACTTACTTTACAATGCTCAGTTAAAACCGTTTTACATTTTTTTCCTCTCAAAACTGACAGGGTTGGCTTGTGGCTTGCATACACGACATAAAGGGGGCTTCAAGCATGATACAGCTAAACTGAAACCAAAAATAAACCAAAACAAAACATCATTATCTGCCCTTGTCTGGACACAGAGAAAATTAGTTCTAAGAGCCATACAAATAATCCTAAAACCAATAGAATAAAGTTTTCAAAAGACATAAAAGTCAAAACATCTTTAACTCTTAAGATTATTCCTATTTAACACATGTAATTAGCAGCTTCTGTCCTGTGTAGGTCAGGAGGGGATTGCCCTAAACGAGGGGATCACAACAGTCAATTTTGGATAGAGTATCAATAAAATATTAACATTCTCAATTTATTTCTATGCAAAATTTAAATGCTTTGGAACAAGAAAAAAAAAGTCAACTGTTTTCAGCTTTTCAGGTTTTATTAGAGGTCCTCACCTTCAAAATCAATGGCTATTTTGACTCCTTAATTTGTACCTGTAAACATAGAAAGTTTATATATGTAGCATTTAAGTTGCAGAATATCTAAGAATCTGCTGATTTACACCGCCCGTGACATTTTTAGCTACTCAAAGGCCTTAATAAGGACCTGCAGTAACCTATCCCACAACTCTGTAGGAACTGACAAATAGTCACACAGTTTTGATAAACACATAAACAACATATGCTAACAATTTTAGGATCACACTGCTTCTTAAAATTCTATGTACTCTTAGGCACAGCATTCTTTAGTCCATCATCCACTTGTTTCCTAAAAAGAATTAGCAACAATGTAAGGGGTGTTTTGTTCCTACTGGTTTCATGTAAAAAAAAAAAAATCTTCATTTATAATAGCTGCCTAGCTAGCCTTGTTTCATCCATTTAGCAACTCTGTTATGAAACAGCTGCTGAAAAAAAATCCAAACTGGCAACATTCACAGACCACTGGGAACATGGAGCATTTTACAGAGATGTTTCTACAAATTGCAGTCAATATCCTCTGATTCATTTCACTCTGTTTTTTCAATAGCCTACCTTAATACCTCCAATCAGGTTTATGCTTCTAAAGCCACAGTATCAGAGAGTCTGGCTTTTCTCTGAAATTTCCCATGGAGAACTTCCTGTTCTTCTACACCAATCCACCCCTGTTCATACATTTTTTTTCCAGTCCATTATTGCTGCTGACTCTGATTCAAAAGAGGCCCATCTGCTCCAGCTACATCATCAGGAGAGTTCTGCACTTTCACACAGCTGCTGAGGTTTCTGTCCCCATGCAGAGGCTGGAATTGCTCCACCCACCTCCTTTGCACAGAAATGATGTAGAACTGATGCATCCAAACATCTTTTCCATTATAAAAACAGTGTAAATATTATAATGCAGGATCTCATTTTCTCACATTTCATGGAATTTAAACTTATTCTCTTAAAAAAATTCACCATGGAACTTGAGAGGGCAATTTCCAATGGAAAGAAAAGAACTCTTATCCAATACACTAATCTTACTACATATTCCACGATGCAGTTCAAAAGGCCTGAAGGAGTGCTCATTTGTATGAAATTTTATAATCAACCATGAGAGTAGTTTCTTCAGGACTTCATACATTTCCTTAGAGGTTAGCTGACAACTTCCATTAAATTCTGTAAAGACTGAAAATCAATGACCTGCAAGTAAGCATTAGGAGACCACACGTAACACACGTGAAATTGAAAATGCTGTTTAACAGAATGCACACCAGTTAACCCATAATATGCTCTCGGTACCGATTCTGACAACTTAGATGTACCAGCTTGAACTCAGTGCAAGTAGGCTGCAAATTCCAAAGTGCCCATGACCATCTGTCTCCTGCTTCTCATTCAAGGCTACTTTCAGGGCACAGAAAGGTACAAAACTGTTTTTGCTTTGTCAATGAGTCTTGTCCAGGTAAAGTTTAAAAATAAACTTACTTTTGAGCCATAGAAACCCTTGCAGGAAACTTTCTTGGTAACAAACATATCTTTTCTACAAATGAGGTTAAAGTAAAATAAGATTAATTTGAATTGAGTAAAAGAGCATGCAAAGGTTCTTTGGCTAAGACACAACAGAACTATGAAATGAAGTTTAAGTGACACAGCTTTCTACCTGCATATGAACACTAGCCATGGGAATCAGATGGACTTATTGACAGTTCCTAAATTCAGTTTCTGAACAGAAGCTTGCACTGTGTTTAAGAGCAGGTTGCACTACTATGGACAGTTGATTTGGGAGGACAAGTTGTGTCTCATTTCTTCATTCAGCATTAAAAAGTCTTTTCTTTGTACACAGTACTTATTTATAGTATCTGTGAAGTGCAAAAGTTAAGAATTTATTTTTATTGATAACAAAGTTTTCACAGTAATAGTAATTAATTACAAAAGAATAGTAGTGATCACTTTCTGTACCAAATATAATGCATGCATTTCAGCTTATTTGAGTTTGAAAAACTTCAAAAATTAATCATTTAGTAAGCATGTGAGAGAATTTGGGTCATTAATGTTGATATATGCAGGACTAATGGCACCAATGTGAAAGTCTGTTCCATGATCTTACAGTTTAAACAACAACATCTTCATAAAGTTCAGGGTGTAAAAGTAATTTATTAGCTTTTGCTCATGAAAAAAAAAATCAGATACTAGTCTTGATGTTGTTTTTTTTTAAACAACAGCACACAGTCCAAAAGGTGACAACTGAAAAATGTTCAATAAAAAAAAAAAATAAGGCAAGCAGATTGCATATTTGTTCTTTAAATATCAATGTTGTAGCACTGCAGAAGCAAGGGTAGCAGAGAAAAATTAACGAGAACTTAAATCATTAAAATCATCATTACCTCTATGCAATCTCATCACTTCAGTCAAGAAAGTATTGTTAAACCAGGATGCAAGTAAACTTTATTTTGAAACTATCAAGAGTTAATTAAGATTTAAAGGCATCCCTTTGGGGAGTGGGTGATGTATGCCATAGCAATGTCAATTTTATACTCCATTAACTTTAGTTTTTAAAACAGCATAGAAGAGCAAAATCTAAAGCTTGCAAGACAACAAGCCTGGACTACTGTTTTTGATCAGTAATCCGCTGTAAGCAGAGTTTCATGTAGGAATTCTTATTGCGTATTTCTATCACTGCATCTCTGACAAGCTCAATGAACATTTGAGGCCAGAGCTTCTGCAATGACTCATTTTTCATATTGATGTCAGCTGCTTCTTTCACTAAGTCCTCGATGTATGTCTGGCAAAATGTTTTTCTTTCCTTGATTTCCTGCATGGGAGAAGAATTACGCATTGAATGATACAGAAGAAAAAAGGTTTCACCAGAACAAAGCTAAACAACAAAAAAAGTAGAGCACATAGGAAAAAGCGTGCGATGTCCACTTCGCCTATCAGTTTTAAAGTTGCACTGCCCAGGGTTTAAATCAAGCTTTATCATTGTGGCCACAATGTTATTGCATTATGAATATTATTATTGTATTAATCTGAAATCCACTTGGAAGTAGTCATGTAAATACTTAACAGCATTATTATGTTTGTTGCCAGCTGTCCCAGCAGTGAAAGTTCACAGATATTATTAAACACCAGACTACTTTTCTTCCTTCCCTCCCCAGCTTTTCACGGTTACAGTGCAACAGCTGGAAAGTACGTATGTTTATCCACATGCACTAACAAGAATGAAGTATATTTTCAGAGAAATATGCCAGTATGCATCCTTTCCACAGGTTCCCTGATGGAACTGGCAAATGCACAGTTCCCTAAGACGTACCTATGTTAGTCACTAAAGTAACCTGAGTCTTAAAAACACAAAACCAAACACTTAAAAAGCCTACACTTTATGCGACTACTAGCTCCACATTAGTCACTCAAACTGTATTAATCCCAATTTCCGCAGAGTTTCTATAAAATGCCATAAGCTTTTAGTACTAAGTTATACTGGTGCTAAATACCCAACTAGTTTGATTTATGGCACTGTTAAAACAGTTAGGTCATGCTTCAGGCCATCAAAGCAGATGTTTTCTTAAATGAGTGATAAAGCAGAGAAAATACTTTCCAGCTGTTTCATCTAAAAAGCCAAATTATTAATCAATGATTCAGACTGTCATTTTAAGCAATAAACCTATTCAATCACACTTATGTTAGTTTACTGCTGACATGGAACTGAAATCAAACTTTTTGCTTATTTAAGTCTCCTCTTGTGACATCTGTATAATCTGCTGCCACATACATAACAAAGGACAAGGTGTGAATTGCTGCACTAGGAAGAGAAAACAATTCATGCATTGAATGAACTGTACAAGTTTCTTTTATTATAGTGCTTGTTCCATGGTAAAGGACAAGAGGAATGCCTCACTGTCTTACTCTATGCTATTCAAAGTTTTAAAAAACATTATCCCAGCTTTTGAAGTGTTTTCTTAATTTAATCTCTCTGCACATACAGTCAATGCCTCTTTTTTATGCAATGAATCTGAGATAACAAAGCCACAGTGCAAAAAACTGAATTCAGTGTTTACTGAACTTAACCTCTTACACTGGAGGATTTATAGATTTCCACACATCCAAAAAACAAATAGCAGGACAAATGTGGGAAACAAGGTGCATGTATAGCTAAAACTTGCGATGATTGTTCAGAAAGGAGAACCTAGCTGAAAAAAAGCATATTCTCCTTGCAAACAATCTCCTGCCCAAGGAAGAGATATCACATCAGAAACACAAATTTAAAAAAGCATGACTGATACTCTTGTCTGAAACAAGCCAGCTTGCAGTTTTATTAATAATTAAAACTAATATATTTCCTATATATTTTCCTGTATCTCATTTAAAAGCTAGGAAACAGCTCTTAACTACTGCAGTCTGCACTACCCAAAGTCTTGTGTGAAGTAGTTCATCAGTTCATTTTGGAATATACTTTCTGACTTTCTGTTATTCCACTAGAAAATCCCAACATGCCATATACATTTTTCTTTGTAAAAAATTATGCTCACTTATTTTACTAAAACAGATGCATTTCGTTATGAACATAACATCTGTAGGTGAGAGCATATCTCTGAGACTGTGCTCGCAGTAGTTCAGGAACCACTTCACAAAAGACAGAAAGTGACCTTTATCCAGTATACTGGCAAGATTAGTAGATGAAACTCTTCTTCATACATGTAAATGCAGTAAGCAGCAATACTTCAAAAATCATCATTCTCAATACTGCAACTGAAGATAAACTTACAGGCAAATTCAATGAGTAGTACACTAAGATTATATAAAAAGATTAAATTATATTATGAGTGTTTTGCAATGATATTCTTACCTCAAGCTTTTCCATACGTAAGTCTTTTGTGAAGTAATTCAATGTTGCTCGGGTTGTGCTTTCCCCTCCATATCTTCTGTTATCGCTGCTTTCCTCACTCCCAATCCCAGATTTCTTTCCCTTTCCCTCCAGCAGATAATGGAGCGGTTTCCTCCTGTGAAAGAGAGATTTACAGTTTTAATTATTGGAAACTAACTGCAGATGTTTCTAGTGATTCTCGGTTAGGGTTTTTTTCCCCTTTTTTTTTTTTAACCTTTGAACATGCAGTTTATGAGATTTGATGTTTACTGTATCCTCAAGTTCCTCAAAATACATGACTCCAGATATTTCTCTGATAATTTGCTTCTATACAGTTGACTCTGATATATATCACAAAGCATCTCCTAAATTAGGAGTCTTGCAGCTCTAACTTATATTAAGTACATATCTATAGAAGACCCAAAATAGGTTTTTTAAAGCGCCTTTTTCCTCAGAACTCCAAATCTCAAATTTGTTAACTGTTACATTCATCCACTAGAAGACACCCACTAAAAATAGTATTTACTATGAAAGTTCATAAATCTTCACCAGTACACACCAGTACAGTTGGAGAACTAAACAAGCAGTATATTTGTGTGCATGCGCCATTTAATCTTACTCAGCAGACTTCACATAACTTCTGTGAAAACCTCTGGTTACACGAATCAGGTGATATTTCTAATATCTGCTAATATTTCTGCAAGAAACAGAGAACCTATCTTCTGTAATATATTGTTTGTGAAATTTTTATCTCTTTAACCAGAAAATTTATCACAACAGTGTGCAAAAAAAAATTAACCAGTATATTCTGGATGAATTCCAGTACCATCCTTTGTATTTTACCTAGATTCTCCAAATAATGAGAGCATGCGGTAATGTGGGAGGTCAGAAGCAGCTACATATGCCAGAATACCGAACAGCCTTTCTGCCATTATAGTATCATTCTCTGTAACCTGTGAGGAAAGGGAGAGAAGAAAAAAAAGTTTCATTGGCACATTCATATTTCATTACATATGTGCATTGAGAATTAACTGAAATTTGTTATATACAGAAGACTGCATACAGATCTGGTTCCAGGCATATCTTCAAAATGTAGATTTGCTTTTACTGGCACTTCAGATGTACTATAAAAGAAACCAAATGAGGTACTTGTGCTTGTTTTACTTCCTGTAATTCTGGAAACTTTAATGTATACACACACTACCCTATGCTTCATGATAGTCTTAATGAAATTAGGATTTCTTTTAACTATTTCTTACGCTGAGTATCTGAAGGCAAGACATACTAATTCTATTCCATACTACAGGCATGCACAGAAGGTATACTGGAAAATTTCTGATCAAGTTACACTGGAGAAATGAAAAGGTTCTGGGAACCCACATGTGAAAGGTTAAGTTACCGTCTCTCTTATTTTGGCAGCACTATAGAGAAGGCTTTTTAGAGAAGAGGGAGGGGAAAAAAAAAAAATTCTGGGCTTTTTTAACTCCCCAAAAATAAATGCTCCTTCAGTAAGCTTCTCCAAATATCATCCATAATGTTGTGTCAGCATTAGGTTACAAATGTCACTTTAATTCTCAATGACTGAAAAATTTTCAGGACTACTTTTACTTGTTTCAATGTTAAAAAAAAAAAAAAAGTGGAAGGGATTTACTTTTTAGTAGTTGTTATTGTTTTTTTGTTTGTCTTGGCTCATAACCTCGTGGAGATCATGGCCTGTGTTTCTCCTGCCCTCATGGCCAGACTATGAACTGACTTCAACTGCCAAAAGTTTGTTGGCACTGTTTCTAGACTCCTGGCTTTCCAGTGAGTGCAGAAGAAATCTTTATAATCATCTAAATCTGACCTGGATAACACAGGACAATGAAACTCACACAGTGTTTTCTTAACTTCTGGATCAAATTTAATTTCTGTTCATCTTATATTTTTGGAAATCAACCCATTCTTGAATAAACTTAAATACAAGAGATATTAACTATTACTTTTGTACTTCCAGACAATTTTTGTGCTCCATATATTCAAATGTGCAAATAAAATAGCACTCTGAACCAGATTAAGGTAATTATATTATATTCTTGTTTAATGTTCATACCCTTGCCTAAATAAACACCGTTGCCTGAAGTATACTGCGTCAACATAATACAGAACAAATTCACCACATAAAACATACATCAGGATATTACAAATGTTAATAAACCTAAACACTGTGAAAATGGAATTGACTTCATTCTTACTTAAAATTAAATCAGTCTTACTTAGTAGCCTAAGAAGGGATGACCTAACTAAACACTTAACAGAAGCAAGGTCTGAAACAAAGAGTGCAGAAGGCAGCTAGGCAAACAAAGACCACTGTAGGCAGAAATGTCTGCCAGAGAACTCGGTGATTTTAATTTATTTATTTATGTTAAGAGAAGCATAAGGACCAGGTCAACAGAGACAGCAAAGCTGAATAGACTCCCTAGTTCATAGAAACTCACATTCTCCATATTACTCCAGTACATTGTTTGCTCTATTAATCACAAAAAGATTACAACGGTAATATCACATAAATATAAGTCCATTATGCCTGCTCCTTGCCAAGTACAGAAAACAGGCACCCGTTCCGTGAATGGGGTGCATCTGTTATACTGCACGTCATGCCACTTGCTGTAAAGCATTTTGTATAGTAACTTCAAACCTTGACAACTCTTAATTTATCTGAGATTACTATCTCTAGGAAAAACCTCAAGTAGTGTATCACAATAAAGAGAATTTCCTTCATCGCAGTAAGTAAATGTAACTGTTTGGCAGGGGAACAAAAATCACTGTTAGGGTGAAACTAACTCAGCTTCTAGCCTGGAACATAACTGGAATGGAAAGGAAAGGTTGGGAAGAAAATAAAAGTTCAAAATTGCTAGAACTACAAAATTAATTTATTTAATTCAATCAGTATTTATTGCTTTTACTTCCCAGCTATCATGTTCGTCAGAGAGGTAAACAACAGTCTGTACACATATTGCACACAAATAACAATCAGAATAATAGAATATGTGCATTTCCCTTTCTGTCATCTGAAATTACCACTTAAGGCTGATACTATTATTAAATGCTGATCTAAGATCTAAGCACACACATACTAATTTTACAATAAAAGGTAATATCTATCTGCAAAGCTGGATATCATGACTGCTGTTGTAGACTAATGCAAAGCAGCCATCAGAAGTCATCTCTTGTTCTTGGCTATGACACTTTTTAAATGATTAATGACACTAGGAAAAAATTCCTGTGAGTACATCTTCATATACTGTCACCTGTCTGAAAAGGTCTGTTGAGGAAAAAAATGTTCCTCACTCATACATATGTAAGATTTGAGATATGTCCTACATAGATATATATATATATAAAATGTATAGTGTGTGTATATATAAATAAAAAGTCCAAGGATAAAATTACCATTTAAATGCCCGAGTATGTGTACTTCAAATTGATATAAAGTGAAATATAAAGTACACAGGACAGCAATGTGAGTGTCCTAATTCCTATCTATTTAAATGTAAAACCCACATACCCCCCAAAAAACACATACTAGATGTTGTACAGAAGAAGCAGGGAAAAAGAAAAAAAAAAGGAAAAATCTATTTGACACACTTTTATCTTTGACAGGCTTCAGGAAGTATATATGATTTTAGCTATATTTTGTAACACTGGAAAGTACAAATAAGTGCATACTAAACTACTAAGTAGTCTGTCAAACGCACAGCACAAAGTTATATGGTGAAGTCTACCTAAATTCCCACTCCCTCAATACTGAAAGGATATCAATAGGGTTCTTCTCATTTTATTATCCATTTACCTGATTCTTTTTAAAAAGCCATCAATTGCACTTGGTCTGCAAGTCTAATAATAAGAAGGAAGCAACACTGTCCTACCTTTATGCCATTGATCTTCTGTAGATTAAAATGGTTCAGTCTGAACAGAACATAGTATTTCCACAAAGTAAAGTTGACAACCGGATTTCCCTGAGGATCAACTGTCAACTGCTCAATGCGATGCATCTGGGCTAGTGCATTGAATTGCTGCAGCGCTGTAAGATTTGTCTCCTTGAACTTCAGGTGCTTAAAAAAAGTCACACCACAACAAATTAAATAAGGAAACAACAAAGACTGAACACAATGAGTCCTGTTCTGTTCCACTAGTCTGATAAAGACCCCAAATGAAGTGAGCTGTTTCTTTGTGACAAAACACATTAAAGTATTAATGAACAGGTACATTACATATATTTACAAATTAAAAGCCCCTAAGCAATTTACAGATTGCTTAATAGCAGACCTAGTATTTTGAATGTTAGAAAACAATCCAAAGAAACCATAATAATATTTGAGTTAGGTTTATTTTAATTCTGCAAGTAAAGCAATTGCCACATCAATCCATGAAAAGAAGTACAATGCATGTTTTTAAACATTCTGCTTTTGGCCTCAGCAGGCTGACATTAATTCATACCTTGGTGTTTCACTGAATCACAGCCTGCACTAATATTCCTATGAGCACTATGTATTTGGCTACAAAGCAGCATTGTGAGAAAGGGAAGGAGGAAAAATCAACTCTAAAGATAAATCTAGTTGACATTCTGCTGTTACCCATAAATTCCTCCCCACAATTAAATAACTGTTTCAGTGAGATAGATAAATCTGTCTTGTCTCAAACTATTAAATTATTTCACACTCACTACCTTAAAAAGAAGCAGAGAGCTTGACACCTGTCATCTGAGTAACAAATTGCTTTATGCATGTTTTTTGGCTCGTTTGTTTTGGTGGTTTTGGGGTGTTTTTTTTTTTTTACTATTTGCCTCAAAATTATTTTTTGTTAAATGTCCAAGAAAAAAAATATACTGAAGGGCCATCTCATTTATTTTGGAATTCCTCAATTCTTGATGAGGTAAAACAAGAGCTGTACTGATAGAGGTATCTATTCCCTTTGAATTTTACCCTACTCTTCTTATCCTGTCAGCTATTTGATCTTCGACCTGACCATAGAAAGTAAGATCTCCCGATATCAATCCATCACAAAACTGCAGAATAGCAATACTGTACTTACTTAAGTCACAAAGCTGATGTGTAATCAGCAAGATCAGAGGAGTTGAGACACAATAGCCACTCTGAAAACACCATCATGTGTGAGAACCTAACTTAAAGTCTTGTTTTTTAATAAGTATCACATTAAAGTTAACATTATAGTGCAACACCAAACATGTAATTCACAAACATATCTATCCATATAAAAGCACTCAAGAGTGACTATGCCAAATTAAGGTTGTCTCAGAAAACACATATTCCCCAGCTGTTCACCGAGCATTCTTACCACACAATTAGGAAACTTTATCTTCAGCTTTGTTAACACTTGAACAATTTCATCAAATTCTATGAACATAAAGGAGACTGTGACAATAATTCCAGCTGTTTGAACACTCCAGTTTCGGTCCAGGCACTCCAGAGCTCCAGTACCGTACAAGCAAAGAGTGTCTCCTTCCACTTCCACTAAATGAGACTCAAGAACAGACAAGCCTTGTACTGCACTGCTTAATATTGTATCAAGAGACCTGTGGAGGATACAAAAGCAAAGCTGAAATTATAGATAATTCTACTGATTGATAGTCCTTCTGTTTATCAAACCCAACTGTTGAATATGATAACACTTCTCAGCATTTATTCATTTGCAGTACCCAACCCTAATTCAAAGACATTAAGGGCCATAAAATCCTCTTCCCATCAGGTAACACTGCAAACGTTTTACTTCTTTGTCAGAAAGGCTCTGGGTGTATTTGAGTCAGGCAGGGAGGGGAAATACATAATTTGTATTTAATAATCTGCTTAAAAGTTTTAACTCAGATTGCTAACTTAACATATTTCATATTGCTTTAGATAACCAAAACCAATTTCAGTGTATTTATTCAAGCAAAATCATTTCCCCATTCTGTTTGATGCAGGAAATATAAGTTATGACATGAGTAATCACTTTAAGGACAGGTTTCACTCCTTCCTCAAACCCAGCATCACATTATCTCATCAGAATACCAGGATTCATTATTCTGCTAAGAGATGAGAATAATTTATAGCTTATTGTCCTCGTTTAATCCTTAACTAATAGGGATGAATAATGGATGAATTTGTTTAAAATAACATGATCTTTCCAATTCACAACAGCATCTATAAATATAAGCATTTAAGTCCAGGTATTCAAGTCTCATATCTGTGCATCTTACTTCCAACACAATACACTGAGTGGACTGGACCTGAAGAGCACAGAGTATTCAAAAGGAGCAGAAAAATCACATGTTAAGAAAGTTTCCTGATTGCTACGATTATATTCTCCAATACCTTCTTCGTATTTTTAACATATTATGGTTTTTTTGACTACTAGTGATCCTAAACTGATCTTTTCTTGACATAACCAGAACACTAAGATTTCGCTCCTGAGTGGAAATGTTGAGAGCCCACCACTTCTTATGTGAGGCTGTAATTACCTATCTATGCTGAATTTCACCTGTCATTTTATTGTTTAGCCACTCATCTTGAAGATAACTTCTGTAATTATTCAGTAATAAGACACAGTAGTAGATCACTGTTAATTTTAACTTAAAGGGAATTAAAGAGCAATAAGGCTTAAAGGCAAAAAAATGACAGTACCCACATCATCTTAATTCTAGGACACGTTAACACATTATCATTATTCAGTTTAAATTAACATGAATCAGTGTTACAGACCACTACCACACATTTCTCTAGCCAGTCGTGAAGGAAAATTCCAAATGTGAGTCTCCAATTCAGAAACCTAAATGTATTGTAACTTACATATGAGGAATATATTATATACAAATAAAGAACACATTATTTTTTAACATCTTTAGGGGACTGAAATTTGATATTAAATTAACCACATCAATTTCTACAACATCTTCTACAAATCTTGAACTAAAAAAAACTTTCACTAAAATGTGGAAACAGATTTTATGCATTACATTTTATTGCTGGGGATTTGACAAAACAATCCTAACACTTCTGGTCAGGAAAATATAACGAATAAAGCAAGTGACTACCCAGCATAAACAGAAATAGCATTATGTCACAATCTTTCTCCACAAGTCCATGGAAAAGGTCTGAACACGTTACTTAAAAGCACAACTTCAAGCAAAGAGTTCGTCAGCAGGGCAGTGTTCTGAGCTACCGTATTTACACTGGCTGGGTCAGGGGGGATGACTGCTAACACCGAATGAACCTGTGGAAAAACCAAGGCGGCAGGAAAGCCCTGGCTAAGTGTGCATTCGGGGGAACCTTTGGAAGCACAGGAATGGAAAGGACTATTTAAAAAAACATGAGGGACAAAGCTTTGTTCACAGGATGCAGCACTTGGAGACAAAAAATAGATTTAGCCAACACTAGACTGAAAGTCAGATGGTTTCTGTTTGTATGAGGCAAAGACTTTTTGCCAGTACCTGACACTTCCAGCACTGACCAGGCACAGCAGGAAGCTGCACTTGCTTCTCTATCTGTGCAGACCATTTTTTTCCTATTTTTGCCTGATCTGGACAGGCTAAAAGTATGAAAGTTTCGGTTTAGCCAATCTAAGGCACACATTTTTCATGTGTGAAACTCATGCATGTTCTATGCTGAAATTCTATGCTGAATTTCACCTGTCAGTTTATTGCTTCAAAACAAAATGAGTGAAATGCGAGGTGGCCGTGTTTTACATGCAAATAATCAAACCACAAAGTATATCCCAGAAATAATATACATCAAACCAAAAATACAAAAATTACCTTGGGAAAAAAAATAAGTCAAGAACTGCTACATTGGTATAAATGTGGCCCAGTAAGAGATGTGGCTGGTCAAACTCAAGTTTATGCAACCGCTGGATACACAAAGAGGTTATATATCCACATTTCATTAATTGTCAAGGAAGTCAAGAAAATCATATTTAACATTTGCAAACAAAGTCTTCCCATAGCTAGCAAAATCACATAATAATTTAGCTTGCTGTTACATTACTTATATTACTTGTTACTAGTGTGCAACATACTTAATTGCAAAGTAAAACAACTTTTCAAGATTGGTTTGGATGTATTACTTAGGATTATTAGGAGAAGTAGTGAATTGGAATATAAAACATGAACAAGAAGCTTTCCCCCAAAATACCTGCTTTCTTCAGGAAATACATACGCAGCACTGCCATTGATTTGACAGGGCTCGTCATCTTTATCCTGGTTTAAAGAAGCCACAAGAGCTACTTGATTCTGCTGTATTTCCCACTGACGAGCAATGTTACAAATCGTTAACCGTTTCTTTTCCTGCAACAAGATAGAAACATCATACTAAGTTGTAACAGTACAGTATCAACACACTTGTTGGTACTAAAAGACATATGCTGCTTAATCAAAACATTTTAAATTGTAGAAATAATACTGGTTGGTAGTTATACATAAAAATCAATGCATCATTGTAGTGCTATTTTGCCTAACTTCCAGCAATGATTTCACAAAATGAGCAATAACAGAAAGAAGTAATGTAAATTTAGAACTTGTGAATGAATCAAGTTAAACTATTTTGTTTGGATACCACATAAGTCTCATTCTGACAGCCTGGAGCTGCTTATAACATTCCTCCTGCAAAACAGGGTGGACTGCTTGTCCTTTTCTCCATGCTGCTAGAGTAACCCTAGCAATTAAGGCAATTATGCAACTGCTCTCAGGCTTAGCAGTAATTGAAACACTCTGCATGAGGGAAAGATGTGATCCTCCAAAGATACAAAAGTTAATTTTATAAAAAGAACAGAAAACTGCTTTCAAGATAGGTACAAGAAATACAACAGATATAAGTTTAAATATTTTAAAACTTTTTTTTTTGTTTTTACAAAGTACATTTTATATTCTAAACAGGCTTTGTCAGTGAACCAGTAATTCAAAAGTCTTAAGTACTTGCTCCTATCAAGTCATTCAAATTCTCTTGATTCTTAGGTTATTATTCTATTGTGTTATATAGATATATATGATTTTAATATAACAAATTCAGTCTAAATAAAACATTATTGAAAATGGTGCTCTGTAAGAACTCATGGACTGGAAGTTGAATTCTCTTCAAATGAAAAATCTACATAAATAATATCAAAGGGTAAATTCACTGTTAGTTTCATTTCATTTGTTTTTTGTGAATCAGATTTAATTTTCTGGGTGTCAGCCATCTCACTGTTACGGTACTTGGTGAAACTCAAACAGCAACTTAGAAATTCTGAAAGGAAAATATAAAAAAAAGGTGCCTAGCATAAAATAAACTTACATCCACAAAACATGGAGAAAACAGTACCAAAGCAAATGATTTCTTGGTTTATATCATCATGACCTAAACTGAAGTTGCTATAGAAACATAGCTTTCAAGATGATACAAAGTAACAACCTTAATTTAAACCTTCCCACTCTTGTGGAAAGTATTAAAAGCCCATGATATTCCAGAAATTCTTTCATTTATCTCATCTAGTTCAGAATTTCACTATTGGAACAAGAATAGAAACAAGTGTCCTTTTGGAAAAGTGCAAACGTGAATTTGCCCTATGTCACGTAAACAGCAGTTCACAGGCAGCCAGTGTATTTGTCACCACTTTTACCCATGAATAAGGAAGGTAAATGGTGCTTACTCTTTGGATGTACTAATATTCCACTTCAGTGCAATGAAATTTTAGAATGAAACTGCAAGTTGGAATGATCTGAAATTAGGTCTAAAAAGATGATCTCAGGAAAGAAAAATCCCTAAACCCATTATTTCCTTTAAGCATAAGGTAACCACCTTTAATTCTTAACAGGGTTAAAACTCAGTCTAATATCATAATTTTAATTATTACATCAGTTCTTGTCTCTAGTCTTTAGACTATTCTGTTAGGATCGTCAAGATACAAGGAAACTGTACAATACTGATTAGGATTTAAAGGCTGTACCAAAATCCCTGAGGCTAGAAAGGCTTTGTTTTCAAACTGAACAAGTACATTTCTGTTCTAAGACAGTCTAGTGATTGGGGGAAAAAAAAATCAACACAAAGCACAAAGTTTGATTTATTTGATGTGCATGTGAAGAAAGACAGGGTATGAGGGCAAGCCTAATACTACAACTTGAAATTAACACTTTTGATATATTTAGTTTGACCTCTACTCTCTATGCTCCTAGGTTTGATCTCAAGTAGTGACATGTAACAGTTACCATTGTGTTTTTCAGAGTAGGGGGGTTGTGAACATCACTGATGTAATTCACTCAGAACGTTCCTCACAGCACCCTGTGTTGGATATGTCTAAAGCACTGTAAGTTATCTACTAGTTTCTGTCTTTCAAATACACATTCATCAAAAAGAGCAAGCCTTCCACCAGTTGTGACTGCTAATTTCTGGAGGCTAGGTATTGCCTTAAGAATAAAGAGTAACTGCATATAAGTGTTTCCCAGTAAATCACTCCTGCAACTCATTCACACTGCAGCTATTAAACACCAAGATCTGCTTCAATGACTGATAGTGCAGATATGTACCAATTAAACTCTGACCAAAATTGTATCCACAACTGTCCACAACTGAGAAATACATAAAAAAAATTTCTTCTAGAAGTTTTCCTATTTTCAAAAGCTCAAAACTATTTCTCATTGAATTTGCCCAAAGATTTATGATAAACTTGAATAACACAAACAACCTCACATTTAAGACTTCATTGATGCCTGGGCTGCATGTCTCAGAAAGCAGGGAAGTTGAAGTAGTCGGCATTTTCTTCCAATCACATTCAGGAAACTCCATTGTTCTGAAGGGTGAGGTTCTCCTCATAACCTTAACTACCATACAGCTCTACTGAACTAGCAGATGCCAACATTGAAAACTTACTTGAAGGATTCATTTCACAAAAAGCAAACATACAAGCCTGAAGAATCTGCTAGCAGTAACTATATTGTTTGTTCCAGTAAACATTAAGTTCAGTCTCTGTTGGACAGGAATTGCACTCTCTGTACATTTTGAAGTACTTTCCCAGAGGAGTGTGTTTTAAGGAATAGAAAAAACCAGCCTGGAAAAAGAGATGAGGAAACTCTCCAGTTCAGCTAAACAATTATCAGCAAGGGAAAAAGAAAATATTTTGCTGAAATTAACAAGAATTATTCAACAGCATAAAATAACACTATGTGTAAATATTATGTACTAGTATCCCATTTCTTTGTGTTGCTAAGAAGTAACATCGAAACTTCAAACTTGAAGAGACTTAATGTGTCTGTACCTTACAGAAGAAACAAAACACCAAAAAACCCCAAACCAAACTATGACACTGCTTTTTTTTTTTTTTTTTAAAGGCCCATATCTGAGACTTATTTTGTTTTCTTGGTTTTTATAACTCAAAATATACACTGATACAAATATGTTTGCAGGAAATAAAATTCAAAATATATTCCTTGGCACTAGAGATGGACTATTTTTTCCCCTGCCATTCATAAATTTAGTTTCTTGGTTTTTTTTTTTTAATTTACTGAGGACATGATGTCCTCAGTAAAGGACACCAACATTCTTTCCAGAGTTACATACATTGGTTATACTTCTTACAGCCTCCAGCAACTACTTTCAGTCTAATACCCTTCATGAAATAGGATTCCACCATAGGAACTTAACAATATGGACACAGAAAACTTTGTATTTCTTTGTCTGCTGAATCAAAAGAGTTTTTTGTATAATTATGTCTGGATAACAAAAATTTTAGAACTTTTTTTAGAGAAAAAAATGCATTTGGAGACAAATGGAAATAAATAGAAGGCAGGTAACTCAAATCCTCGAACTTTGGTCTCCTATTAGCAAAATCAGCCATTTGGTCACCATCCCCATTAAGTGTATTCTGAGGTGCACCTCAGTCTCCCCTGTTAGAGCTATTCCATCTCAACTATATAAGCATTAACCAGGACAAGTGGTCTGGTAGATAAAACTACTTCTGAACAAGAGAGCAGCTGGAGTCTACCTGCTGTTCTGATGACTCTTTCTACCAAAAGGAACAACTTCAACAGGAAAGAACGAAGCAAACACTACCTCAGAACACCCTGCATAGCACCAGTTAGAGCACTCACCTGAAGTGGAGGAGACCAAGCTCAAGGAATTTGAAATCACTGAGAAGGCCTTCACTTAAATTGGGATTTACTTTATCTCTGGATTTGTGACAATGAAGTTTGCCATCCTTTTATATACATCACAGTCATGTATTCAACTGGGCTTTTTTACTAAAGTATAACTTGCATAGTTAAGAGAATCTCAGTTGTGGAGCATACTATTTAAGCTGCAAAAAAAACCCATTTCATGAAACAGGTGCATTGGGATATCTAATAACCAAAGGCAAAAAAAAATATTGTAATATAGATTATTGCAATAAACTGGTTTACAGTAGGCTTAGAACAGCCATAGAAAAATACCTTAAGCAAGGACTGTTTATGGCTTTCACGCTTCCTTTCTTCCTCTTTCCTTGCTGCAATAGATGCCATACGTCTTTCTTCTTCCTGGACAGGGAAAAACCCACACACCTCATAAAAGCAGAAAATTATCAGGTTCCAAAAGGTATTACTGATAAATTATTAATGTGGTTTTATGTTGGAATTCAAAATACAAGTTTTAATAGGAGCTTAGGATTTCTAAAATAGTATTTTGAAGCATTATGTTAAACAATGAATTAGTAATTATAAATAAGAAATACAGAAGATAAAAACATCTACTCAGATGCAAATACCAAAGATAAAACTATTTAAAACTAGTATTTGTGAAGTGCAAAGCATATGGCAATGGCAGTGAAAAAGAACATTCCAAAATATAATAGCGCATAATACCTTCCCATGCTTGTAGTAGGTTCTGCAACTAGCAGGATATTTCGTGGTAAGAAATGATACAGTGAATGAGATTAATTCTGTTTAGGATTGAAGCATAATCTAAGACTTATTATGAAAATTTCAAACCATCTCCAGGGGCTTATTTTCTCTATCAGCAACAGAACTTGCATATTTCCACAATTAACTGCAGTACATTAGGTAATAATATTGCTAAGAAATAATGCTATTGAAGAGAAAGTTTCAGGAAGGAAACCATCGATTCTTAAATAATGGAAGTCATGTAAGTGAAGACGCTTAATTTTCCTGGTACCGCAATTTAACACCACTATACACCCCTATTAGGGTGAATGCTCCCTGTTTACTCAAGTCTAAACATTCTCACAGTACAGTATTTTTAGAACATATATCTTCCAAATAACAAAAGAAATGTTTGTTATGAAGTAAAAAACATAGAGTCCTTCCAACACAAATACTTGGGAAGCATACTCGAACTTATTTTGATTTACTTCACATGCCGTTTGTATGTTTCTGTTAAAATATCTTCCTAGAACATATGGAAAGTGTCCTCATTTCTCTCAAATTGGAAAGCTCCTATCCTAATCTTTTCACTTTCACTTCCTATAAAGTTATGTGTTAAGAAAATTAGCAAAAAAAAAAAAANTCAACCATGAAGACACGTTAATATATAACAATTCTATCTAAATAAAGCATATATTCCAAGAATCCCTAAGCACATGGGTGAATTCTTACTGCAAGACAGAACAAGAACTTCACACTGGTATTGCTACTACATTCTTAGGAAGGTATTTCCAAAGCATAAGTTAGGTTCACATTGCAAGCTTATTCCTATTTGTTCTTTTCGATGTACCGCCCTTCCTGAAACCCAGTAACCCCTGGATCAGAACATCAACCTGAAAGGTGATTCAAGAACAAGCTTCCAAATTTTTTCTGCTGTGACTTTAATATGCCTATTAAACGTGAGGAATACTTTAGTGCAGATTAAGCATGAGGCTTTGGATACAGAATCTTCGCTGACCCGACTGTATTCAAGCAATTCCCTACAACACTAATAGAAAAGACTTTTTTATCCTTTTGTTCAGAAAGCAAATTCCGGTTTTCTGATGGTGAAGTTTTGTTGTCAGCTTCCTCTACTACCAGGCTTTTCAGTTATT
The DNA here is from genome assembly GCA_013399135.1 of Heliornis fulica. Lineage (NCBI taxonomy): Eukaryota > Metazoa > Chordata > Aves > Gruiformes > Heliornithidae > Heliornis > Heliornis fulica. Next base: position 467,620 of record VXBZ01006714.1, read on the forward strand.
CTTGAGCAGTGTACTGGGCTAGAGAATTACAGAATAATCCAGTGTAGCAAGGACCTCAGGAGGTCAGTAGTCAGTGTTAGAGGGGGAGCAACAATAAATAAATCATTAAGTGAACCCACACGCAGATAGAGGCGGCCTTTGAGACCTGAACATAAAAAACCCCAACACATAATGAAATCCAGTGGTTGAATGGGATGGTTCAGGGTGAGGCTATGAAAATCAGGAAATAAACCCCTTGCATTCCACAAATACAAATATATAATAATATAAAATAAAAAGGTACTACTCCTCAAGATAACCATTCTTAGTATTTTGAATATTAATATGATTCTCATGATAACTGTTTATTCCAACAATATTTTACAGTGTACTAAGATCGTGTTTACTTAAAATATTAAGACTTTAAGGTTTTCTAAGACTAGCAAACAAACTTAGTGATATCTTTCTAGAAACAGACAATTATAGTTGGCTTTTTTAAATTGTCTGATTAAAAAACATTTTGCACTTATGCTTTTTAACTTAGCTTCCTATAGAAACACACTTTTAAGAACAGCAATGTCTTAATCTTCCCTAATGATTCTTCAAGACATAGAATATACTAAATAATTTAAAGTATGCTCAGATGTCTCAAATTAAGGTATTTTTGTTCCTTAAAATGTAGAAAGAGAAGTGTAAATTAGTTTTCCCACCAAGGGAAAAGTAGCAGAAATTATCCTCCTATTTGACAGAAAATAGTGGGTCAGTCATCACAGTCTCAGCTACAAACTAACTGTTGTGTTTCACACTGAGGAAGTAAGGAATAGAGAAAAAGGTTACACTCATCTACAGGATATTAGCCCTTATTAATTTTATTCCTTTCAAAACCACCTAAGGGTTTGTTGTTTCAAGCTCTAAGGCAAACACCTACAAAGCTCCCTAATTCAGTCTTCATAAACGTCCCTTCTTACCCCATCTTTCTTCTCAAAGTCTTCCTTTATTCCAGTCCAAACACATACTTTATGACACAGTTCTCCACACACTAGGGTCTACTGCCCTCAATTATATAAAGAATGAAATGAACTAATGCAAATCATGTTCTAACAAGTGGTTTTTATTAACTGAATATGACCGTATTTTCTTAATCAAGAGTTGAGCCTAATTACAGATATTTAAAAAACACTATTTTCTAAAAGAAATTAGCTCACCTAAAAAGAAAACACAACCTAACTTTACTCAGTATTCATAAAGGCAGAATGACAGGGAAAACATATGAGTACAGATCAACAGCCAAATGTCTTTCTATGGAAATCCAATCTGCACACATTACAATCATGGAAGATAAATTTGGAAGGGACCTCTGGAGATCATCTAGTCCAGTTGCCCTGCCTAGAGCAGGTATCACTTGATTAGTTTTCCATAACATGTTTAAGACTGTTTTATAAATTTGTACAGGAAGTTGTAAATCAAGCCCTTAATAAATTTGCTAGCATTAATTAAAAAAAAAAAAAAATCACACCCTTTCGTTCCCATCTCTTTTTAGCTCCAGCTCTTTTAGAATTCTTTCTATCTCCCATTTTCTCTCCCTACCCCTGATTATTCTGCCACTTTTGTCCCAAACTCTTTAAATCAAACTTTGCTGGATAAAAGGGGGATGCTTTCCCAGAACATCAAAGTGCCAGGTAATTTCAAAAGGACTTGCATATCCTCTTGTATATTGAAAAATCCTCCATTTAGTAGTGTTCTACTTTCCATCTAAAGACTTACTAAATGGCTAAGCAGGAGAAGAAAAAAGAAAAAAAAAGAATAGAAAAGAGGGGGTAACATACTTCCTAAAGAAGCAGAAGTTTCCGTTTATGCAATAAGATTTTGAACCTACAGGTTTACGTTCCCGGTGTGAAACGACAGTAGCAGCAGAACACAAGGCACGTTAAAGCTATGAGCAGCCTTTAGCAGCTCTGATGGAAAGCTTTGATAGCTGTGGCTGTAGCTTTGGCATGCTGATAGCTCCCCCTGCTGCGACACGAGCGCTGCCGTAACTGTAACACCCAGTCTGGCCAAACATACCATTAAGTCATCACTCCGAGATAGCATCCGGCAAGATCCGAGATGGATCATAAAGAGGCCACAGTGGAATGCACGTGTTCTTCCTCACTACTGCTTTATTGCTATGGAGACAAGTTCATTTTCAACAAGTGATACCATTTAAGTCACAGGAGAAAAAGATGCCAAGTTAGCATGCAGGGAACAAAGCATTTAACTTCCCTAGCACATCTACCTTAAAATTATTCAAAGTAATTTACTATAGATTTAGAACAGCTACATTATACTCTATTAAAAAATATGAAGAACAGCCTGGAATATACATTAAATCTTTCATGGCATAAGGACACACTACTCAGTACTCCTCAAATACACAAGGTTTAGCTTGCTTACAGTCACTGAAGACACACTACTTTGCTATGCACACCAGAGAGGCTCATTTTATGCAGGAATGAAGTAAGAATGGAAGGATGGTTCTAGCAAAACTATCACTGTGGAAAACAAGTACAAAAACTTAGACAAATCATTCTTTAATTAGTAATTGACAGTGAGATCTATCTCAATTTTACATTTAGCCTTTAGGATATTTTTCACAAGACCTGCCTTACGAGAGGATTACAATCCACAAGAACAACTCTAGAAGCTACTGAAGTATCTTATTTTCAAGTGGAAAAACAAACAAACAAAAAAAAAGGCATCCTTCCCTAAAGAAACAGAACACTCCACTGGTGGTGATGGATTTGATAATGAATTCTGTTTCTAACTAAAGTAGTAGAACCTACTCCCTGCCAAGCAGAGAAATGTCTAAGCAAGTAATGAAAAACAAACCCTCGTATTGCACTTGAAGCATCCAAAACCTATAAAACCTCAATGAAAATCAGCAAAATTTTACTGTTAAAAAGATGCAGCTTGTCTTTCACTTTAGGAACCTTGGCATAATTGGGAAAAAAACACATACACACAATATATGTTTATATATGCCTATATAATATCCATACACAGCAAATTCTGTTGAGAAAGTGTATTTAAAGTGACAGATAACGAGTGTTCCTGGTTAAATAATAATTAAATAATTTTTTAGTAAGGAGTATGTATACATATCTTTCATATTTTAATATTTTATAACATTTCTGCAGACAGCATCTACTTACCATACAAGAAGAATAGAGGAAAAAAGATTATAGCTGAATGGCAAGCATTACTGGATAGGTCCAGTTTGGGGGGTTTTTGTTTTGGGGTTTTTTTTTTTGTTTGTTTGTTTGTTTTATATATATATATANGGGGGGGATTTGTTTGTTTTTGGGGTGGTTTTTTTTTTTGTTTGTTTGTTTTTTATATATATATAAGCTCCAACTACAGAAAGATATTCAAAAAGCTTCAATGCCCAGAAAAACAATCATTATAGTATGTTAACCAAACAATGCAAATAACTACATATGAAACCTGAGCCTGCTTTGACTGAAACACACTGGAATTTCACATAATCTTATTTCATTGAACCAGAAATCAAGTCACAACTAAGGAAGACTTAGGGCCTCACAACTAAGGAAGACTAAGCACGTTACAGCTTCAGACAGCTGCTGATGGTGACAAGTGACAAAGTAATCTATCCAGCCACTGTAATTCAGATTCCTCACGACTCTTTAAACCTCTAGATTGATCTATCAATGCTTCAGAACATGAAAGATTTCCATCAAGTTGATGTTTTAGATTCACCATTTGAAGTGGCTGGGTTTTTCAGCTGAATTTGATTTAGTATGAACAATGGGGTTTTTTTTATCTTTAAACTCACTATAGATGACCAAGCTCCACTGATTTCACCACCACTGGGTCCATACCTCAGTTTTTAAAGACCACACAACATTTGCTCTGAAATTCCCTTTCTCTAGAGGATCCTATAGAAAAGTCATGGCACCAGAAAGAGCATGTCTTCTTGTAAATCAATATGAATAAACTCTTTTATTTCTACAAAATTTTGAAAATATCTTACATATTCTATTCTTTCTTGAAATAATTTTCTTACCCCACTGAAGCCAGCAAGTGAAAGAACAGTTAAAAGCTCAAGTTACAATTATATAAAGCTCTGTCCTCCAGCAGAATAGCATCTGAACAAGTTAGTGAAAAATTCCTAGTCAGAAAGAGACAACATCTTGGTCTGACTCTCAGTTCTTTACAAAGCTTTACAAAGTTCAAAATGGTCTGGACACCCTTCAGACTAACGAAAAAAAGATCCTATAGACGTAATTAGAATTTTGCACACCAGTAGCGTAAGAAAAAGCACATACCACCCAGTATTGTACTCCCACACCCTCCCCAAGTTACATTTACTCTTACAGCAAGAACATGTTGCATTACTAGACAGAATAGCTGGATTTGGCATTACCAACTGTCTAATTTTATCACAAATACCACGATACTTGTTATTTTTCTTTAAATCCCAGTTTAAGTCACATGATTATCTGAGTAACACAGTTTTTACTGGAGAAAACACAGCACCTTCTATATGGAGGAAATGTAGAAAAAGTTGACAAGGCTCAAGAACAGAAGGCGAGAAAGAAATATGAAACACATTGCTTTTACAAGGAAATTTAAGAGCAGCACAACTGGTTTTCTGTGGCTTTTTGTTTTGCGGTTGATCCTCTGATGTTTAACAAGGCGCAAACACAGATGAAGTTTTTCCCATGGCTGTGCATTTCTAATAGCTCTTCCCCCCATATAGATCTCATGATCTACAAAGATATTTGAGCTCTTCCTACAGGTTTTCTGACCAGTGAGAGTTCTACAGGGATCCATCTCCTCTGGAGAAGGGGCCAAGGGGTGGTGGGAGAGAAAGGAGGGAAAGACATTTCCTTTGTGTGATCCAAGTTCCTGAAATAATACTGAGAACACAAGCTTTCTAAAAGCAAAGGAATGAGCAAGTATTCCATTAAGTCAGTATAAATTAACAAAAGAAAAAAGCAACCCATAGAATACCTGTAAACAAACAAGTATTTAGCGTTTTTGATGCTGGGAGTAAAACTCTCCTGTCCCAAAGCACCATATTTTAAAATCAATGTTTTCCACATACATGTTATATTTTACTTCATAATTGATTCTACAGTGATGGTGAAGTGGCTGTAGGACAACAGGAGAGATGGTCAAACAGGTGCAACCCAGAACACAGTCCAGCCTTTGAAAAAAGCAAATGAGTAAACTAAGGGATATATATCAGCATCTCATCAAGAAGTATAACACTGTTTCTTGTAAAACATATACTTGTTTTCTTGCTGTTGTATGGATTTCTCATAAGAAAGTCATGCTTACATATTCATTTTGAGTAGACACAGAAGAATTAGTATGGCTATTCCTATATTAAGAGATAAAATAACTGACTTAGTCATAAGGCCCCCATTGATTGTCCTTCATCCTGTACCTTACATTGCATTCTCAAGAAGTCTGTAGGAAGCTTAGTTGTCTGCAAGTCTTTTCTTCCTTACCAGGGTTACTTGGACAGCAGAAACAGAAATGAATGGGGAAATCAAGTTAGGTAGAGAACAGAGAAATAGACATACAGAAGCTATGTGATCACCAGGGTTCCTTAAGAAAGCACACTAAAACCTACAAGATTTTTAAGTGAAAGACAGTAACGATAACACCAATTCTGGGGTAAACAGACTATTTCTTTAGCAGACATATGCTCCTCCTCTTCAGCTATATAGCAAGGTAATAAAGAGTGTGTTGAGAAAGTTCTAACCAAAAGTTTTCAGATTCTCTCATGTCACATGGCAATCAATCACACAGTATTTACTAATGAAGAGTTTAAAAATAAAGCATTTAAAAATAAACATGTTAAAATGTATACTGAAAAAAGGTTACAGATTTATTTGTTTCATGGAATTAAATGGTGCGTTGACATTACTAACCTAAGAAAAAACGGTGATATTTTAAATATACATAGATACACAGAAAATCCTATGTTTTACTTCTGGATTTAAGTATCTAATAAGTTTGATGAAAACAGGAATTTCTTACTGTGATTCTCTTCATATCTAGCTGTCGGAGCTGCATCATATGATGGAGAACAGTGTGTTTGTACCATGTCTCCTGAGCTATTGGATTGCCATCAAGGGTGATATCTGACAAAGATGAGGAATCAGCAAGGCACAGAATATCCTCAAAACTGTAACCAAAAAAGTGTCAAGTTTTAATGTCATAGAGTAGGAATAATTGTGAGATGGAATATTTTATTTCTTAGGGATAGAATGTGAATATTTACAAGTACTGAAAAAAACCACCCATTAAAATTAAGGATGATAGATCAACAAAGTATTTTGAAATGCTAACAACTACTGATGTTAAACTTCCTCTTTTCACATACAGGTAAAAAGAGATGCAGAATAAGGAGAACTTGTTAATTATGAGAGCATATTTTCAGCTAAAAAACCTCTTCAAATAGGACACACACACCAACTCATGTTTAAAAAATAAAAAAAAAACCCAAACAATACATTTATATTTGCCATCAAAGCCAGCAGGAAAGCCATGGAAAATAAAGAAAAAAGTCAACCACAAATACCACAGAATGATCCTGGGTGTTTGAAACATCATTAAATATTGGAAGAAAAAACATTTAGAAAAGCATATTACCTTCAAAACAGAACTATGTATTGTTCCCAGTTCAGTCTACAAACACTAACAAGTTAGCTTCTTAGACACATGATTCTTTTTCCTCACAAAAGAAATCCCTGGCCTGTATAACAATTTATTTAGACACTGTACCATGTTCCTTTCATTGAAGATGGAATGGGAAAAGAAAGCAGCTGACTCAGGTCAATAGTATTTGTAACAAAGTTAAATATTTCTCTGTTTTAAAAAAAAAGCTGAACAGTGGTAGAGGTAAACATGACTCCCTGGTGCCTTTTAAGAAACTGATTACACCGTAGAAGCCTGTAACTGTGCACCCATCTTATACACTTTAGCCTTTAAAACCTGAGTCTATTATGAAGTAAGTTCAAGTGGAACATGACATAATTTGACTCTGTACTTGTGAGAATGAAGTTTTAAAGTCTAAAAGTCAAAAAAGATTCACAGATGATCACAAAAATATAAACACTTTACTAGATAAACAAATACCTAATGACATTCTGAAATAAGAGACCATTTCTGAAGTGTACAGATCCCAAAGAAGGCAGTGAAGGTGTTTAGCATATCTGAAGAATTGGGTGGTTTGTATATGTGGTTAAAACAAATTTGACTATCATTTTATGCCTCTCTGTGATCCATTTTCTTTTCCATCAAACAGCATATGTAACCACACTTTAGGAAGACCAGACTGACATATTACTTAAAATGCTAACTCATCCTGAAGATAAACTAAAACCTTCCCAAATGACACAGAAGTTAGTAAAGCAAACTCATAGGCATGTTAGAGTAAGAAAGGCTAACTGGTTTTCCATTGGGATAGAATACATTTTGCTTGACAATATAACATCTTTTGGTCTTCAAATCATATGTTTATTAAAAGCACTAAATATATTCACTCCCAAAATGTCCCACTAAACATTTAACCAAACAGTATTTCTGCCATTCCAGATGATTTACAGATTTGTACTAAAATTAATCTCTTAATGAAATGACAGAAGAGTTCAAAGTTTGCTAGTGTTTTCAAGACCTTCCACTTACACATACTGCTGTGCTTTCAAATTCACAGCACTTCAGCATACTAGAACATTCATTCTGGAGCCAAAACAGATGTGCTTGCATTATGCTGCTTTAGCTACCCTATTAGGGGCTCAATTTTAGAGTAAAACAGTAACACAAGAGAGCTATGTTTCATATTGTGTGCACATATGAAAAAAAAAACAGAGCTTCATAAATTCAACATAGAAAACTCAATATAACATACTTGTCACACTGGCATCCCAATCCTAAAACATGAAAAGCTTTAATATAAACACATTTACCAAACAGACTGCATGCTTTACAACCAAGCTTCTTGTCTGCTGTGACAGAGACAAGTGGTGACCACCCTGTGGGAATCAGAGGCCATTGCTCTCTAGCTTCTGTTCTCCATAAAGAGGTCTTTAACCTATTCATGAAATACAAAGCAGCTGTACATGATGCTGTCAGATTGAATGAGACAATCCCAAGTGGAATACCTGCTTCTCTTTCAAAAGGAACTCCTGCAGGAGTCCCAGCAGTCTACAGCAGCAACCTCCCCTTCCCTGTCCTTCTTTCTGAATTTATCCTTGCTAAAATTGTAGCTTCAGAAACAAGTTGTAAATTTGTGCTATATTACCAAAGAAGTGTTTTCTGACATCTTTTCAGAATAGATCAGTTTTACATCTTGCATGCATGTTCAGAGTCCTGCATCTAATTCTCCCCTCTATCAGAGAGGATGCAAACCCACTTCTGCCTCCTACAATAACATCGTAATTACTAAGCAGCAGAATGTTCTGGAGTGGTGCAAGTTCAACCTGCCCCAGTGATACATATTCTCATTTACAAATTGAGTAGGCAAGAACACCACATAGGAACACTTGCCCTCTAGGAAGATACAGTCCTCATCTATATTTTGCAACAATTTCTTTTTTCTAAGCATGTTCCATAAAGGGGAAAAGATCTGGAGAACGAAGGCAATACACTAGTCTAACAGAACACCTAAGAGGGAGCTGTATATTTTAAAAAGCAAACTTGGTGTTTCCCAGGTTTGTGACCTCCAAAATACCGATGCTCTTGTACTGTTTTTGATGAAGTATTTAACAATGCATATATACATTTTCATGCTGCTAAGAAAAAGTTATTTTCTTGTTTTATTAGACTAGGATCATTCCTTCTCTCAGATTTCCAATTCAGCAACCAAATGAAGAAAAACACTGAGATGTCCTTTGAGCTGGTATCCAATTTTTCCCATATGGTAAGACACCATACCTTACTAGATAAGGGAGCCAAGATACTGCTGACCTGGACAGCAGTGTAACAGTGAAAATATGTATTTTGTTTCCAAGATTAAAAATGGTCTTCCCTGGTTTCACATCGAGATAAAACCAGTAACTCTCTCTGAATCTCAGTGGCATATTTTTCCTGAAGAAAAGTTTCTGTAATTTCTTACCAGTACCACATGACAAACTCAAAATGGTTATACACAGGTATTACCTTCAATTATCAGGTATTAATGCCTTCAACTCGTAACTGCTAAATTTTTGTTGGACTAAAGCCAGAAATAGGACTTTTTTTTTCTTTCCTCCTTTTCCAAATCAGCACTCCTACAACATACAGTTTTAGCTTGTATTATCTTACCCATAAATCCTTTTTTACTAAAAGCTCTACAGAGAAGAAGCAGCATTCTGAGGCCTTCACCGAATTGTCAGGGGAAAAAGAACATTAGTGATTAAAGCCATGAGACCCTCATGCCTGAAACAGAGACAATTTTTAAAAGGCATTTCTAAATCTTTTACTGAAATATTAATATGTATGTTTGTATATATCAGTTCACACAATGAATTTCGCTGACATATACAAATAAGAAGCATCAAAACTTCCATAGGATCACTGCTTCAAAAAAGCTACTTTAATTAAAATAAAGCCACTATTAAAATATTTTAATGAATGTGTAACAAATGCATCTGGGTTTTGGCAGCATACTTAGTTATTTGTTTCCATTTGCAGGTTCTCCTTCATGCATCTACAGATATATTAATTAGAATATCTGTGTGGCAATCTGTTTAAAAAAAAGTCAGCTCTATAGACACAGCTGTTTCTAGGAAAAATAATTTCTAGAATTACCATGTGGCACACTAAAACCAGATAAGTGACTGATAAAACCTCAGAAAATAATTGAAAAAACCCAAAACAACCCAACTGTAGGTATGTTCAAATGTAGCACAGAAATTCACTAGTAATATGGTTACATGGAACTTCAGTCAGTTCAAACAGTATTACACCAAGTATCAGAACAGAGATGGTCAAAAGTATACTTTATATTTAACCATTTTCCTGTTAGATGACACGTGTACTACAGAAAAATAAAAATTAGTGGGTTTTTTAGCCTTTAAAACTGATGCTGTGATGTGATACAAAGGCTATAATTTTACAAGACCAAGATAAATCTGATCATCAAAAGATATTTGTTCTTTCTTTTAAAATAGTAACTGGTAAATAAAGAGTTAAAAACTGATCTAGCAACCTATTTACCCATATATGTATACATTTGTAATAATTTTTTTCATTTGACACTACAATTTATTTTTTATCTACTCAAACTACAAATTGAAACCAAACTGCATATTCACACAAATGTTCTATATAATTATTTCTAGCTTACATGAAAATTAAAACTAGATCTATCACCAGTTCACCTGAAGCCCCAGTGAATAAATAACAGTCATGATAAAGTACCAAGAAGCAAGCTACTGATTACATAAAGTTTGAGAAATCTACTTTAAAAGCCTCAGAGTAAAACTGGAACATTTTTCCCTCTTTGAAGACTGTAAAAATAACATGAATTAGCATAGAACAATTTGATAACGGAGTCAAAGCTACACAAGGTATGCCATGTATATAAAAAGAAACAGAAATTCCACTGACTGCAGTGATGCTCCCTGATGACAAGGGAGCCAGCTACTGCAGTCCTTTCATTGTCCTTGCCAAGCTAAGCCATTTTTTAGAAAAACAGAAACAAAAGGCATGTTTCGATACTGGAAACTGCTCAAAAGAAGTAAAATGCTAACTGCCTCTCTTTATTAGGCCAACTTAAAACAAAAAATAAAAAATACTAGCATATTAGTTAAATGAAGAACATATTAAGTGTTCCTGCAGTTCACCACTGTTGGTTTTTTTTAAATGCTTAATGCCCATAAGAATTTAAGGAGATGTACTGCACTGGCACTTTAAGAACCTAAGGACGACAAGTAGGTTGGAGCTGTCTGCAAAAAACATAATGCAGGTCAACTTAAAATGTTCCAGTAGCTATTACAACAAAACCTCAAACAAAGTATACTATTTCACAAATAAAGCATGTACCAGAGGAACAACATGGTATTTACAGTATTTAAAACACAAAGCATCCTTACCCTATCCCACATTAAATTAATTCTGAGCAAACGCTGGTGGTTATTAAAAGATAAAAAAAGAAAAGGGACATACCAAACAGAAGATAATGCAGGCCCTTTCCCCCACCCCCCTCTTTTAAATGTTGACACTAGGATAAATGCAGACCCCAAAAATGCAGGAATACAAAAGCAAAACACAAAGCAAACATTTTAATCAATGCACTTAGTAACTTGAAACTACAGAAGTCCTGTTTTAGGAGTTGTGCTGTTCTGCTTCTGCCATCTGGTTTGAAAGGGAAATAACCTTGAATATACCTTTCAAGCTTTATTAATAAATAGACAAGTAAAATACAAGCAGGAAATAATATAAGCAGAACCTGACTCAGCAGTTTGTGTAACTCCATAAATACACTGGCTTATGTTAAATATAACCTGTTCCTTGTGTAATGCTGTAACAGATATGCAGTTTAACAGTAAAAAAATTGTAGAACTATTTTTAATTATATCATTATAAACATGACAATTTAAAAAATAAAATACATGTTTCTTGGTAGAATGCTCATAGTACAGCTACATTTAAATACTAAGGGTTTCAAGAATTTTTATTTAAGGCAAAAATACAAAAATGGTTTATGTTATTTGATATATTAGGAAAAAAGTACCACCTGCATTCATAGTGTTTGAATTTAAATTTTAATGAAATAACTGCTCCAAAAGGTTATTGGAAATTACTGATAGGAAGGAAACTGCTATTTCCCTTACCTAGATATATTGTTGAAGCTGAGGAAGAGACGTTGGAGACAGGGCAAAGTATCCACATCTTTCTAGAAGAGATAGAAGCATAAATTCAGTAGCTGGAAGTAGCTTTTGAATCTCTACTTTGCCTGATGAAATACTTTCATTTCTGTATGCTATAACCTTGCTGCAACATTGATTTCTGTTGAACATGCAGCTCCATTTCTCCCTAGTGCAGACTGCAAAGGAGTGTTTCAGTGCAGATATCTACTCTGCAGAACAAGCTGCATCACTTGCAAAGCAAATGATGTTAAAGAACAGAGGATAAGGCTGCTGCTGGTTTCTGAGCAGGCTTTTGGGAAATAAGCCAAGGTGCTGTCTCAGCATTTAAGCTGCAGGATAAACATACCAAAATACAAAGTTTATTTTGTGACCGTGCTGAAATCAGCATGGTCATTTTGACATTTGTGCAGTACAGCAATTTAACTAGCACTACTGAACAGCAATGACTTCTGCCAGAGAATGATCTGAAGGACTTTGTCACCTTTAACATTAAGCTGGAAACTGGCTCCCTCTTATAAAGAATGTATAATTGTGAATATATGCCACTGAAGACCTTTGCAGAAAGCCTCTAAGTAGCAAACAGCTCAGATACTAGTAAGATGAAGCATACATATTAAGATGTAACTTCATTTATGAAATACAAATCTATAATGACCAGACATCGCAGCCTGAAGCGATTCATATACCATCCAGGTTACACATCTAACCCCTCAGTAAAAAGTCTGCATCTCCTTATCCTACTAAAGAACATAGTCCAATTTGCAACCAGTAGTCACAAACCTGGTATTTACAGCACAGGGAAGTGTCCCAGGGCTCAATACCTTGATTTTAGCTGCAAGTCAAATCTACAGCCCTTCCTCCCTTCATCTGACTTGTGACATCCACACATAGCACTCCAGGAACAGAAATATTTCAGTCTACCCAAGCAGGTGAACACAAGACAGCTCTAAACAAACCACACAGTTTCTATTAATGAAGCATGAATGGGAGCTAACAAGCACTGCTGAGACTCATAGCTCTGTATACAATAAGCCACGCTTATCAGTTCAGGTCTGCAGTTGAAAAACTAAGGCTACTTAGTGCTGATGCCTAAAGCAGTGGGCATGCATGGTACAGGGGATATACACATGGAAACAGGAATTACACAGTTCTGCACAGTAACTCATAAGCAGCAGGAGCTTGAACTAATAAAACAACTTTGCAATGGAGAATACAAAGTCATTTCCCCTTAAGACAAATATGATACATTGCTGTCCTGTAAAGTATGCTGCAAAGCTCAGGCGTGGCAGCAAATACCTTATGTACAATTTAAAACAACAACAACAACAAAAAACAAAAAACATAAAAAAAAACCACCACAAAACAAAACACAAACAAAAAAGAAAAAAAAAACAACCCTTGTGTGTGTGTGTATGTATGCAAAATCATACAGGGCAGTGGACAGACAGGACAGTTACACGAAAAAAGGGACACCTTGACCAGTCCTCCTTCAAGGCTAAGATCAAGCTGCAGGTGACAAATCCCAAGTTCTAAGCTTTCAGTGCCTCAAACCAATCAAGCAGGTCTGTCTTACATAAAAAACAACTCATCTCTCTGACAGGGGACCCAAATTCACAAATTAATAGAAGTAGACATTTCATAATTCATTATATATGTAGACGTATACACACATACACACATATATGTATGTGTGTGTGTGTATGTCTTAATGCCAGAGGAAACCATTTGTAGTCATTTATTCTACTTGCTGTTCTCCAGAATAGTCAAGACTTCCTGAAGACACTTCCAATCTATCAAGATATGATTCTGCTGTAAACCAAGCCTGAGGACAGCCTTTTTATATTCTACAGCTTTGACCAAACAACAATTTTTTCTTACAAAAATAACTACTCATGATACAAGGATTTCCAGTCTCTAATGAATACCTCAACATTAAAAAAAAAGGTCTGAAATTTGTTACTCTAAGGCTAGGGGATTATAAGTGATCATTGTATGTTTAATTGCTCATACAAGCCTTAAACTAGGTAGGAAGCCTGCATAATTCAATATAGCTAACTGCAATGGGTATGGTGTTCAGCATGGAACCCCATTTTGCTTGATAAATGAGAAGATCATCTTTCCTACACAAGAATAATACACTTTCAAAAGCCCTGTTTGTGTGAGAAGATGAAAAATAAGGAAGGATCACAAAAAATGTACTGAAAGAGAAAGGTATTTAAGTTACATTAATTTGATTACATAACTCTGGGAGGACAAACTTTAAGGGGATTAGATTCTTTTATTTAAAAGAATAATCAAGTTTAGAAAGGTTGATTCACAATAGTGTTGAGTAACCAAGTAGCCAACAGTCTAAAAAAGTAAGCTAAAACACAGAAAACAAGCTCTTTTAACAAACTCAGAGAAAATACTAGCTAAGTGCTACACCACACCTGTATAATGATTAGTGACACACTCCACATATATCTTCCATAGTCAGCCACAAGAAAACCTAAACTTCATCTTAAAAGCAAAGCAATGTAAACTCTCTCCCCTCAACTGAGTACTATATATTCAAGCAATATTGTAACAGTCTATCAAACATTCTTTACATAAAGTGATACAAAAAAATCTATTTCTGTAATATCCTAGTGCAGAAGACTGTCACCATCCAATTCAAAACAAAAGAAAACCACACACACACAAAACCTCATTCCATTAGGATTTAACCAGCATAAAATCCCAGAAAACAGCTATTTAAGTACATTTACTATTTTAAAAAGCATCTGTTCAACACTACTCCAGAATTGCCTCCATTCTCTGTTCCACTCCAGAAAACCAGCATGAGCTATCAAGATTTTAATCATTACAAGTGATCACATTTAAACAAAATATCACCAAAAATAAATTGCTGGTTTTTCCAAGTTTGTGTTGTAAGAATAAGTATCACAGCAGAAAAAAAAAAAAAAACCAAGCAATGAAGTACTAGAAAAAGATAACGTTTTACAAATCTGAAATCCTGATATGGTTTAAATAAGTTACAGCAATAGCATATTGTTAAGAAAACAAAACAAACAAACAAACAAAAACAAAAAAGCGAGACAAGACTTTCACTCCTTACTATAGCAGAGACTTGATTATGACGAAGGTTGAGCTCTGTGAGTGAATCCAGTCCATTAAGGTTTTCTACAATGGTCAGAAGGTTTCTGGCAAGGTTCAACACTCTCAGTTCACTCAAATGACTGATGTTTTCTATCTTAGTAATCTGTGAAAGAAGTATAAATATGCATATTGTGTTTATTACATATAAAATAAATACACGTAGCACGTTTTTGAAAGTACACATGAACAATCAACTTAATACAACAATGTGCTGCTTCTGCATTTTTCTCACCATGATAATCATGTCAAACTGCTACAGTCTGCTACAGATCAAGTACTAGCATTCACTTCACTAACACCTTTCTTCTCATATGACGGTTAAAAAAATAATAATAAAAATCACTAAACACTTTCTTCTTTATCACCAGAAATTAGCTGTGTTCTTCTGTAGCAGCAAGCTTGAAGACACCATAAAACTATGATGACACTGACAGTATCAACATTATGCCAAGAAATGGGGAAATTTTGTGCCAGGTCAATCCAACACTTGTCTGCAAAAGCTCTCCAGCAAGCACACACCCCTATCCCCTGGTATTTATGCTGCAAGAATTTATGACTTAATACCTTCCTACCGTCACAGGACTATGAACCAATTTTCCTTCATACCCTCTTAAAAAGCCAGAAACAGCATTCACAGCTCTATCTACAGGGGGCCCACAGAAAGACTTAGCAGCAATTCACAAGGACCAGAACCTGCTGTTAGTCAGGGGCAAAGAGAAGCCACAGCCCTCTGGAGAAGAAAGCAATTTATTCTGAAATTGGAACTTGTGAGGAAGTTTTATGAGCAGGTAATAGCTGTAATCAGTAAGATAACCTAAAAACTTAGAAAAGAAAGCAGCAGCAGCAGCCTTGGTTTGGATATATGGCACATTTGCTTGACAGTCTTCAGCACTTATTTGGCAACTCATGGATTCCTGTGATCAGAGAACAGTGGGATCAAAGTGACTAAACTACAGTGAACAGGTAGCTGCCCAAAGATTGGTTTTATATTTAATACTCTATTTTAAAAAATCAGGTTATATTAACAACAACAAAAAAAGTAAAAAGAGTAGCTACTGCCCCTTTTATTTTTGACTTCTAGAAATGCAACCATGTTTTGCAGAGACATTGTTAATACATTCTGGGTTCACCTTCTGCTGTTTGTATGTTTCAGAGCAATTCACTCAAGAATCTCTATCCAGGTATTTATTTCTTATAGTTGACTGGAATCCAGTCTCCAGCATCTATCCAGACATTTATGCAGGACTTGCATAGAGCAACATATCATGAAGATGAAGTACTGCCACTGACCAGGCAGTATTCCTATGATATTCACACTGAACCCCCATGCAATATGGCAGAAAGAAGGCAGCATGATTTCCTAGGGAAAAGACTCCAGCCTTCTACACTGTGTGTGCACTATATCCTTGGATGCATTACCAGAGCTACTAACAAGTGTAACGAGTTCCCTTTCAATTAGAATGATCATCCATTGGAGTGCTATAAGCTTCCTTCAACACCCTGTGCTCAGGCACAATACTCCTCCCTCAAAGATACCAACAGCAACTAGAGGAAGACAAGGGAGACTGTGACTGGTGTCACACATCTTCCCCAAAACAACAAACATTCAGATGCAGACCAGATGCATTTGTATTAGACCAGTACAAATCTGGCCACGCTGAGAGGAGTGGTGGACATGCCTGAATGCTTCACTGCCATTCAGTGGGACCTGGACAAGCTGGAGAGCTGGGCAGTGAGGGACCAGATGAGGTTCAATAACAACAAGTGTAGGGTCTTGCACCTGGGAAGGAACAACCACAGGTATCAGTACAGGCTGGGGGATGTCCTGCTGGAGAGGAGCTCTGTGGAGAAGGACCTGGAGGTCCTGGTGGATGACACGTTGGCCATGAGCCAGCCGTGGACCCTGGTGGTCAAGAAGGCCAATGGGATCCTGTGGTGCACTAAAAACGTAGCCAGCAGGTGGAAGGAGGTGATCCTCCCCCTCTATTCTGCCCTGGTCAGGCCTCTCCTGGAGTCCTGTGTCCAGTTCTGGGCTCCCCAGTACAAAAAAGACAGGGATCTCTCTCTAGGAGTCCAGCCAAGGGCCACAAAGGTGATTAAGGGCCTGGAGCATCTCCCCTGAGGAAAGGCTGAGTGAGCTGGGGTTGTTTGGCCTTAAGAAGAGAAGACTGAGAGGGGATCTCATCAATGTTTATCAATATCTGAAGTGCAGGTGACAAAGGGAGATGGCCAACCTCTTTTCAGTGGCCTGTGGGGACAGGACAAGGGGCAATAGCCACAAGTTGGACCACAGGAGGTTCTGCACAGATATGTGAAAGAACTTCATGATGAGAGTGAGAGAGCACTGGAACAGGCTGCCCAGGNGAGGTGACGTAACTGTTAATGATTTGAGAATGTGTTGTTGGTAATTTTCATGTGTATATATATATATATATATACACACACACACATATACATGAATACACATATACGTAATAGTCTATAACATCTCTTGAATCTGATGCTATAAAAATATTCAGCAGTTTTTACAATAAAAAAAGCATACAAAAGTAAATAACAAAACCAAAATTAAATAACATCTTTAGCTAATTAAACTAATTAAATGCATCTTCCACTCGTATGTGTATTTTAAAAAAAAAAAAGGTATCAGGAGACAAAAATATTACAGCAAAAGGATCAGAAAATCCCACCACTGAGAACAGTATTTTTGAACAGGAACACTTGTAAAAGAAAAGCCAGGAGCAGATGGTTAGCATGAAGAACAGTCTACCCAGGGAGGTGGTTGAGTCCCCATTTCTTGAGGTGTTTAAAAGACGGGTGGATGCGGTGCTTGAGGACTCGGTCTAAGAGTAGACTTGGTGGTGGTAGGTTAATGGTTGGACTGGATGATCTTAGGGGTCATTTCCAGCCTTAAAAAATTCTATGATTCTATGATTCTAAGAGCACAGACCTCTGCAGGTGTCTGCTTAGACAGAAGTATGGCATACCACAAAGCAAAATACTAATGCTGGCATGTTACTGCTATCACAAACATAATGTGCATACACATCAGCAATGTGTAGAGATACTCTTTATCACTCTGCTAAATTTTAAGATTAACTCTACTGGATTTTCTGTTTCAATTATACCTGCACACATAACTATACACCAGCTGTAGTAAGTACTATGTGGTGCAGATTAGGTAACAGGCCCAATATCTTTTTAAAGGATTCAAATAATATTTATTTTTTTGAAAAATAATTATATTCATGACCATTAATAATGAATAGAAAATGTAATGTTAAACCTTTTTTTTTTTTCAAATACGTATCTCAAAGACTATTTGTAAATATGGAACAAAAACATTACTGCAGTTTCTCACTTGCTTCTATGTTTCAATGCTTTACTATGAAGTAGCTTTAGTACAGAAACTACCGTTATACACCACAAAACTCAGCAAAAAACTACACAGGAGCTGCATCTTTTAACACACATTTCTGAGATTACTGAAAATAAGTTGATGCCTGAAAAATCAAGGGGGATTTTGTGGGTTTTTATTTTTCCTTCCACTTGTATCCTTGAAGTTTTTGCGAGGAAAATGATTCACAGAATAAAAGAGAGCACAAGAAATACATCTAATGAGTCTTTAATTTAACACATTACAGAATAAATTTCATTCTAAAAGTCAGAATTAAGATAAACTTGACTCAACTTTAACCATCTTCACTAGAAGACAAAGTAATGTCTATTGCAACCATACCTAAAATAAAAAGTTTAAGAGGTTTATATAGAACATATACCAAGTATGCTATTTGCTTTGACAGCAAAGACCAAGCAAACAATTGGCATTCTCTCCACAGACTGTTCTGAGTGCTAAGACCACACTACCTCAGAATTAATTGGTTTTGTTTAAAATTAGAGTCTCACATTAAATATACCACACACAATCACGTGCAGAGTCTCTAAATTATGTAGTATTATATGCCCTTATTAGGGTATTAATAACTACACAGAGTCTCCACATAAAAATCTAAGCAAATATTAAGATACTGCAATTTCTTACAAACTTTTACCAGGCAGTATTAAGAGTCTTACTAAATCACGTAGGAAAACAGAAAAAGAGTAGTAGATGATAAAGGGAATTCACATTTTGTCCTTTTTGCACAGACACTGAATGCAATATTTCACTGGGCACTTCATCAATTTTTTTTAACTTTCCTTTGGATATTTATTATACGAAGGGATTTTCTTTAAGTAGTAATGCTTGATTTGGAAAATGTTTTAAAGCACATCCAGTTCCCAGTACATTTCTCACTTGGGCAGGAGAAGTCTCAAAGTTCAGACCAAATCATATTATCCAAACAACCCAGCAGCCAAATAAATCAAAATATTTTCCTGAAAGTGAACAAAAATGAAATTTTCCTCCTTCTGTTTTTCCTCACCTCCAACCTCTTGGAAACATTCCAGCATCAAAAATTTCACAATCTGCATTCCATCTATGGGACTGATTTACAACCCAAGAGAGGGAGGGACTAAGACAGGAGTCTAGCTTTCTTCTTAACTGCTACTAATCCATGGACATGTTTCACAATTACACAACAATGGAAAATGGTGTCCTAAGGAAATCTCTCATTCACACAACACATTCAGATACTTATACTACACTGGCAAAGACACTGTTGCATACCAAAAGTCAATTACCTTTTCCATAATTCTAAAAAATGACAACATTTTGTGCATGTCATAAGAATGCTGTAACACCTTTTACCTGAAATAAGAACCATCCCGATAAAAGTTGCTGCCCATCACTTGTTCCAAATCATAAGACTATATTTGCTGTAGATTTCTTTTACTCTCTTGTGAGAGCTGGGTAAGGGATAACACTACAAGCAATCTAACTAAACAGATGTATCCAGAAATTATTAAAATAAAGCAAACCCTGTTTTCTACTATTTGTCACTATGTCTGACAAGCAGGACATTTTGCTTCTGCATGCTCGATTCTAATTGGTATGTTCCAAATTAAAGGAAACCGACCTAATATGTGTATGTTATGCACAGGATATTATATCAAATGATCAGAATCCACTATTTTGAATTACATACCAACACTCCATTATTAATTCTACTGATCTGTTTAAATTGCTACATTCTGGAATATTGGAATGTGTATTTTGGAGTTCTCAAAACCAATTCTGTAGTGGAAGTCTGTTCTTCAGAAATTTACGATGAGGAAGAAATACTGTTTAATATGGACTAGGAAGTTGTCATAAATCAAGATCCCAAAAAATAATAATAACAGAAAAGTGAAGTTAGAGCTCCTTATTCATTATCAAATAAGCAAGCAACAAGACACCCAGATATCAAAACAAGTACACCAATCTGATGTGTCTCAAACTCAGCATTTCTTCCTTTCTTCATTTCTTGCCTTATGCTTTCTGATTTAATATTTACTCCTGATACAGAATAATTTGTTACGTTCTCTGGACCAGAGCAGACCTATTATGAAGCTGACATAGCAGCAGACAGTTGGGTCCTATGCCCAAAAGTTCTATTGAAGTTCTAAATGATGTAAAGCAACTTGTTCAGACACTTGAAGGAAAACTAAAACCCAACACACAAAACAAACCACCCAGATCTACTTCACAAACATTTGTAAGAGTTTCATCTTGTTTCAGCAGGTTTCATCTCCATTAGTGATTCTCCACTTCAGCTACAGAATTGTGCTTACTGGCAGAGTTGCGTATCTCGTCTGCAAGTATTTTTTGTCAAAACCAAAACCACACCCCCAAACTTACAACAGCAATAAGAACCGTGACTACACACACAGAGTCACTCTAAGGCTCCAAGGGCAATGTCATCATCTGGTCTTAAACTTCCTCTCTGCACAACATTCATACTATTGGACTAGGATTATTCAGTCACAAATGTACTGCATCACATAAAACTGTAACTTATTATAGTGCAAACAACTTTTTTTCTTTTTTAAAAGAAAGCATTCCCATTCCCCACTGTCAAGCAATTGCATAACAAAACACACACATGGAAATCAGTAAGACATCAAAACATCAGAACAGGAATCAGAAAATTCACACACCATATAGTCACAATAACCAGATGTTCTTTTAAACAACTCAATTAAGGAACACTGTCACATGTGTTTCGAGTTGATTTTACAAAGAATACTCTATCCTTACCCTTAATACTCCATGCTGCTTCTAACATACGTATTAAACAAGAATCATCATCCTCTTCTATGTACTACAGCTAAAACTTTATGGACCACTTGAAACAAATGGCTGCTTAGTCTCCAGTTGGGGAAAATGAATAGGCATTGACTCACTTCCATTCAGAAGCTCAAGTCAGTCAAAAGCTTGGAAGCACTCTGCTTTTTCCTGTATAAATTTCAGTCTTCTACAGATATGCAAGAGTTCTTGTTTTGCAAGATAACCAACAGAACAAACACCACAACAGTCAATGTGACCTTAAATCATTCTAAATCTCTTACTTGAACTGCACAACTATTTATGCTAGATTACTATTCTGTAGGTGAATGCTATTAGACTCAGCTGACTCAGCTTTTTTATCATTGTAACTTTGCAAAGGTAAAATGTCAGAAGTACAAGAAACTAAATACCATAATTTAAGATAACCACTTTTTATTAATTTACAGACTTCTGTAATCTCAAGAATTGCAAAATTTGCTACTAATTCCTTTTAAAAAAGCAGTACTTTGGTAAAAAACACAGAAAATGCATGAAGTCTACACAAGAAATTTAAAGTTATTGTACTGTACCTGATTTCCATGAAGATCTAAAACATCAAGATTTTTTAGGTTCTCCAGATTTGTGATCTTCTTTATTCTGAAAGATTTAAATTATGACAAATTATTTTTGTATTAGATGAAAAGTATCTTTTGTTTTCCAGTTAATACACAACTTAGTTGTTTGTTCCTGCCTACCAAGAGTAGCAGGAGAATAACAAAATTTTGAACCACATTTATACAAAGCAAACAAACAGGAAAAATAAAATTAAAAACAAAAAAAAAGATTAGACTATCACCTTCCTGATTGAGCAATGGGATAACAGTAGTAGGTATGTGGCTCTTCTTCGAAGAGGGAAGGAATACTTGTATCATGAGAAAACAAAGTCAACAACCAAACTATACAGATACTTCAGTAATAAAAGAAAATTACTGGCAAATGCCTAATTCCAAAACAATTTAAAGAAAGACTGTAGTGACACAGACTTTTGTGAGCTTGTTAAAACAACACAGAATTAGCAAAACACCCAACCAAACATGAATGCCAGTGGCCCTTTCCAGATTATACAGATCTCCAGATGCAGCAGAATTTCTTCTCCTTCCCCTGTACAACTTCACTGTCCGAAAAATTTTCTTTACTATTTTCTCAGAATCCAAACTTAGGTCACTACATACTCGACAGCATCATCTACTGGCTGATGATATTAAACATCACGTATATTATAGATTTGCTTTGAAAATGATCAAAGATCACATATAGATCAAGCTGCAAATAAGCTGCTCCATATATCCTCCTATTAAATTATTAGGATTAAAGGCTACAGGATTTGATCTGTAATTTTAGAAAGTAATAGAACCAGCAAGATGCACCTCTGTACAAACTAGAACCCGTAAGTAAGCAATAAAATCCACAATTCATCCATGATTTTTTTCCTGGCTAAATACACCTGGCAGAAATACTTTGTGTAGGTTATGAAGAATCAATCAATACATGCTGTGAAAAGAGATTCCATCTGTCACACAAATCTAAGAACGTATATTTAATAGCCAATTGGAAAAGAAGATAAGATGGAAACATGTAAAATACTTCAGAAACTTTCTTTCATCTGTAAATTTTAGAAACAGTTCTGAAAAGCATTATGAGTGAAAACTGTGTGCTTCCTTGGTGGGATCCCTAATCCTCAGCGGGATTCCTAATCCTCAGATAGTCTTCAGGACCTCACATCCAACATCTCAATCTGAAAACTCTGTAAGTAAGAAACTCTGTAACAGAATGATAGATCACAATTGGTACACCATAAAGTAAGGTGCTTTAATATATTTTTAATATGTTACCTGTTTTTTCCCAACAAAAGAACTCTCAGGGATCTAAGAGTTGAAAGCCCACTTATTTCCTCTATCTGGTTATCATATAAATCTAAGAAAACCAGATGATGCAGATTAGAAATATTTTGGATCTGGGTAATAAAGTTATGCTGGAAATTCAGAAGACGAAGATGATCTTCCCCATCAATAATGGGGCATACTGTCAGTTTTTGCCTGGAAGATAAAAGGAAAACAAAAATTCCATCTAAGTAACAAACTGGTAATCCAGCTTTACACACCCACCCTAACTGAATTTAACATATTTTCTTGATTTATGTAATATTGAAGTAATTAGGTATGGTAATTAAACTTTGCAAATAATGCAGTAACTCCTTGTTGTTAAAAAGTTACCAAACACAGAAGTGCTACCAAAACTCTCTGAAACCCAGTCATCTTGATCACTTACTTGTTACATAGAAGCTACATAGAAGTTATGTGTTGTGACTACATTAAAATTTAAGCAGACACAGCCTGCCATTGTTTTCTCCAACATATACCACATAAACAACCCGCTTAGGTCAGAATTCAAAGTGCTCTATGCCTCTCTATTATTTTTGTGGTTTATGTAGCTTTACATTTTAAATAGATATATGAACTACTAAGTGTTAAAAGATACATGAAATTCTACTGAAAAATGCTTATTCTTACTTATTATTCCAAAGTGAAGTCTTACTGATCGAACAAATTTTTTTGGACTTGAATCTTATCCCTATTAAACAAATAAACAAAACAAAACCAAAAAAAAACAAAAAAAACCCAAACAATCCCTACAAAAAAAAAAAAGAAACCAAACAACAAAACAGAACTAAACATCTCTCAGATAAAACCTTAAGTTCTCATTACAAAAAAAAACAAAAAACAAAAAACCCACCCCTCAAAAAACCAAAAAAAACCCAAACCAAAACACACAAAACAATTCTACAGTAGAAGCATCTGATTAGAACTAATGGACACACAGCCTCTGTACAGCTTACTTGCATTCAACTCCTACGCTAGCTCCTTAGTTACAATGAAAAGCTCTAACTGCCTTAAGCAACTGCTGTATGGAGATATTAACCACAAGGACACTCATACAGAATTTATCCATGGGACGTAGTTCTCTCAAAAACACAGACACAAGAGTCACAAACTACTCCAGAACCATCTCACCTTTCCAGTGTAAGTCTATCTGAGTTCAGTATTTTTTCTTCAGCAGTGCGTTGCAACACAGGAAATGTTATTGATGAACTGCTCCCAAAATGTATGTTATCTATTAGAAAATTATACAGAAAAAAATCTATGAACTACTTCTTTGTAAAATTATTTCACTAACTACAGATAATAAAAGCAGAACTTCCCTTCTTATTAAAAAGTGAAGTTACAAATACGTGGCAGTTTGCCTCCATTCAGTACTCTGAGTTAGCAGCCTGCTTTCCTGCCATTTTTTGGTTTACAACTACATCTCTCTACATCCCCTTTCCAAAGTACATCAATTTGTTTAGTTTCACAGATTTTAACAACAATTTCTTGTAAGAAATTGTATTCTGTAGAAGCTTTTGTTTTTATTAGAATTACCCAGCATTTTTTAAGGTAAGGTTATATAACTGTTTCACAATTTCACTATCTGAACTGAAAGAATATAATCTAATTAAAGAATACAGACACAGATCAGGTAGATATACATAGAACTAGAGCACAAGAACACTGAAACAGCCCCACTGAGCCACAAACAAATGCAAAGTCTTTTATGCAGCATCTTATAACCACTGGCATTGTATTTCACTCCATTATCAAGACAGAACCATGCAGCCCTTTAAAACATGTTTTTGTTCTGCCAGCTCTGGCTTACTTGGAAAATGATGCACTGAAAAATATTGGTCAAAAATCAATTGCAGGAAAATTTGGCATGGAAAATCCTTGAAGATTGAGTACAACCACAAACTCATCAAGCATGCACACTAACACAAGTATATTAACATTATCTTTGTTTATTGAAGACTTAATTGCATTACTACAATAATGTAAGTTTGTTGCTGGCTTGAATATGACATTAGAAGAGATACCTACACAACCATTTGTTGTTTAAAGTCTTTTCAGTGCCACTCCCTAACATTTTATCACTAATTAAAACAGTTTAACAACCAACATTATCTATGTATTCATCACAGTGAAAAACAAAACAAAACAAAAAAAAACACTGCAAAGGGAAAAAAAACCCAACCACTGAGACAAAAAAATAATCAATTAACATTGCTGCAAAAGTCTTAAATTAGTTGCTTCTCAGGTTTTTAAGCTAATAAACCTTAGAACAGAGTCTTAAAAAAATCCATCTGAAATATGGTATGATGGTAGTATAGTGACTTTTCTTTCTAGTGTCATCCTCCTAAAGACACATGTGAAAGATACCTATTACCTTTTGTTAAAGAATAGTATATAAAATGCATATATTTCTGTGGAGGATTTTAACAGGTAACAGACATGAGAGCAATCCAGCATTTGCTGAGATGGCTGTTAGGGCCATAAACAAGATGGTTGTTTATCAAGCTAGAAGAAAAGAAGAATCTAAAGAACGTGGAAAAATATAATGAAGCACCAATCAGCAAGCAGGTCTCGCCACAATACTTAACCTATGAGAAGAGACTGTTAGGGGGTGTGCTTTGTGTACTGGGAAAAAGGAACATATAAATATTGGTTTGGAGTGAAATAAAGTTGGCATTAATTGATCACATTGATCTGAAGTGATGACCTGTTATTCCTCCGCAACGTATTTCAAAAAATATTTCTAGCTGTTCCCTGACCATGAACTGTTAACCTCCCAGTACCTGAAGGGAACAGTAGGCAACACTTGCTACACATTCATACACTCTGACAGTTAGGCACCACACATCTTACAGGTTATTTTTTTTTTTCTTAAAATGCATATCTTAATGAAACTGACCAGTGAGAGAACTTTTCACTTTTACCTAAAGTATTTGAACTAATACTGTGGCTGCTTTGTCGTGATCTGGATTTTGCAGTTGTTTGAATAGAAGCCTCACCAAATCCTGGTAAAGAACCTGTACTCTGCTTCATCTCCAAACCAGAAAGTTCTGTCAGACTAGATGGTACCGGAAGATATATCTGCTTATTACGCACCAGAGGACTTAATACTCTTTGCTCTCCTGTGGAGGGAACAAAACCAAACTGTAGACTTGCATTCACTCCATTATAAGGTTCATAACATCTCTAAAGATCAACACATTCTGAACAGCTGATGATCTTTATTATGGCAATCCTTTATTCATTATGATAAAAAACAAAACAAAAAACCCCAAAAAACCCCAAAAACCTCAAACCAATCAAACAACCACCTGACTTCCCAGCCTAACCAATCACTAATTTTATATGACAGGCAAAGAGTAGCATGGCAAGAAGTATCACATTTCAGGGCTCTCCCAGGCTTCACCACAATTCATAGAATCACAGAATATTAGGAGCTTGAGGAGACCTCGAAAGATCACCCAGTCAAACCCCCCTGCCCCAGCAGGATCATCTAGAGTAGATCACACAGGAATGTGTCCAGATTGGTCTTGAGTGTCTCCAGAGAAGGAGACTCCAAATCCGCTCTGGGCAGCCTGTTCCAGTGATCTGTCACCCTCACAGTGAAAAGGTTTTTCCTTATATTAAGATGGAATTTTCTATGTTCCAGTTTGGAACCATTTCCCCTTGTTCTATCACTGGCCATCACTGAGAAAAGCCTGGCTCCATCCTCCTGACACTCACCCTTTACAATTAGCAGTGATATCACCAGATATCCTGCTTTTCAAAACCAGGAGCACACAAACAAAATAGCAAAACTCTCTCTTCATATCAGGGTTCTGAATCAGAAACTCATTTTGACTAAATACATTAAAATGTAAAACGTCCAATAAAATGTTACAGTACAGAATCGTGTGGTTCCTGAGGGAATACAAACTGGGGCATTGGATAGATTATGGTTTTGTAGGTGAAAGAACACGTTTTTTTTCCACAGATAGAACATAAAACAAGCAGCAAAAAGCAAAACAAAAAGCCATATGCACTACCTAGTAGAAGGATAACAGTTTCAGGAAATAACGCAACAGTAACTACACTGAGCTACTGTAGCAGTAGCTACTACTGTAGTAGTTTTTCCTACTTGAAAAACTGTATGTCTTACATATCCTAATCATAACACCATCTTTACCATTCAGTTAATAAAATTATTAAAAAAGAAAAAAAAAACTCTATTAAATATTACCTTGCCTTCCTGCATAGTTTTTTTCCAGATCATGCTGCAGAAGTCTGGTGTGGAAAGATGACTGTTCCTTATTTAGCCGAAATTCAAACTGTAACACAATATTTAATAGAAGTGTTAAGGTTTTCAAACACAAATAATGCCCTTACACACACAAAAAGCAACTTAGTAACAATAACAGTTCTCGGGAAACTCTGAAAAAGCTTCAGAAAAATTATTGTTCTAACAAAAGGAATATTCATTCTACTAATATACTGCAACTGAAAAGTTTCACTATTGGAAACCAAAATAAAAATATGGAAGTTATCAGCACATTCATCTGCAGTTGACTAAATAAAGGGAAAAAAATGACCCACCCTATAAGGATTACCTCAATTACAGGAAGAAAAGATGTACAGACAGAAGCATAAAAAGTCCTGCATAAATTTACATAAAGTTTATTGCAGACTATAGTACATCTCCAAATTTTTACTTTATGTCTTGAATAGGATGGAATAAATTACCAAAAGACTATCAGCTACATCGGATAGTACCTTAAAAGTCAACATATTACTGCTGAAAAGGCAATTCCTATCTGAAAAAAGGCTATATCATACAAATACATGAATTAACAGAACTACTAAAGAAAAGGTAATAATTACTGGTTTGCTTTTATCTGTTATTGATGTGGTCTGGATGACCAACTGCAGACCACAGTTGTTGACCTGCAAGTTGGAAGAAAGAGAAATGTAACTTTACATTAAAAAAAAAAAAAACCAAACACAATACAAAAAGCTGAATGTAAGTGTGTTTTAAAACAACGGGAGTATTTTCAGTACTCAATACAGCAAGATCCGCCACACCAGGAACTGCTGTGCAAAGCTGTTATAAAGAATATACCACAGCACCAAGCAACACAGTCTTTTTTTCTCCTCACTTTAACACATACCCCTAGTTTTAAAAATACACTTGAAATCTGACTTTCACGGGGAAATTATCCTCATCATGAAGTGTTTATATTTAAACTAAAATTTCTAGTTTTATGGCAAAATATGATGGCCTTTTAAATGGATTTAGATGACAAAAGGTAACACCCGCTAAACCGAAACGCTTTGCAGAATCGTTTAACCAAACGGTTTCTACGGCCGCTTCCCAGCACATAACTGAAGGCACACTACGGGAAGCTTCCTCACGCCAGTCACGGCACGGGGAAGGCAGAGCCCCCTCACCCGCTCTTGCCGCGAAGCGCCTACCCGCGCAAGGCCCGCCCTCCTCCGCGCCCTCAGCCCTAACGCGGCCGGTCACACACAGCCTCGCGGCAAGGCCGCGTCCTCAGAGGCACCACCCCACCCCGGGACGGCCCTTCTGAGGAGCGGCAGGACTGAGCCGAGCGACGGGGTTCCTGAGCGGCACCGCGCCAAGACGCGGAGGAATTCCACTAGTCCTCCCTGCGCGTCCTACACACCGACGGCTGAATGCGGCCGCTAC
Source organism: Heliornis fulica (assembly GCA_013399135.1). Classification (NCBI taxonomy): domain Eukaryota; kingdom Metazoa; phylum Chordata; class Aves; order Gruiformes; family Heliornithidae; genus Heliornis; species Heliornis fulica. The sequence goes on from VXBZ01006714.1 coordinate 496,411, forward strand.
CCGCCACGGCAGCACCTACCGGGCCGGGTGTGGCCCGAGGGCCCCTGCCGGGGCGGCACTTGCTGGGCACCATGTAAACCGGCTCTCTCAGCGGCTCACAACGCCTTCAGCCCAGCCGCCGCCCCTGTCGGAAATCGCTCTGCCGTTACTGGGGCAACCGCCACTTCCGCCCCGCTCCCGCCAAGCCACGCCTGCCGGCTGAGGTGGGGCCGAATGGCGGGAAGCTCTGAGGTGATGTCGTGCTGTGCTGCCGTTCTGTTGTTCCCCGGTGCCCGCTTCGGTAGCGATACTCGCCGCCTGCTGCCTGGTGAGGCGGCCTCAGGTAGGGGCCGGGTGTAGGACTCATAGAGGTGCGGGAGGAGGCCTCGCAAGTGCTCTGTCTGCCCGCCTGTCTGCCCCCACTGTGGTAAAAAATACTCTTGCGATTGTATTTGTCTGAATTCCTCTTGTTCTGCCTCAAGAAGTTGCCCTGAGGGCATACTCCTATCACAGAATGTGAGAATCTGGCTCGGAGAGCTTGGCACAGAGGTGCAGAACTGAGACCCACCCCTTACCTGGTCTGTACCTCAGCCTGGTGCCAGCTCTTGCTGCTGGCAGGTCAGTATCTGCTAACCCCAAGCAGCTCTTGGAGCCCAAAAGCCTCACAGATAGTTCCGGGATGTTTAACACACATATGGAGAACTTGTTTAGTGGCCAGAAACACAACGGCCTGTGCGTGGAAAAGCTGTGACTTGACTCACAGTGCTTCCTCCATCCCTGTCCCAGGTTAAGCTTTGAGCATTGTTGGGTTTGTTACTGTTTGCTGAAAGGCTGACATAAGAATAATATAATTATGACTTACTTTGTGATGAATATTAAAAATGGGGCTATTTTTTATGGTATGTAGACAATACTATGCCAACAATAGAATGATTAGAGTTGGAAGGGGCTGTCATAAAGAACAGCTTTGCATCTGTGAAATCTTTGCACAGTTGAGGTGCATGGGATTATAATCATAACTGGGTATTATGAGCTCATCTGAGATATGGATTCCTCTCTGTCTACATTATTCATTTAATTTCAGGTTATCCTATGGTTACAAATACTGCTTAATCTCTGCTGGAAGTTGAGCATATAGAACACTGCTATGTTAACAAAACAAAAACACTAGCCTGGAAATTTCAGTGGAGACCTAATCAACATGGTGTTTGAAATAGCACCGCTTTTCATCTGCATTAATGCTGTCAACATTATTAATGTATTTGTAGCAAAGTGGATTATAACAGTAGTAGGACTCCTCAAGAAATGAGCTAAACGTTGATAAGGCCAAAGGCCAGTTCTGTGCTGTGACCACTGGTAAAGCAGAAAAACAAATCTAGTGTCCTTCCCTATAAAATCAAATTCAATTAACCAACAGCCTTGACAGAAGAAACCCTCAGATAAACTGAAATGTCCCTCAAACATAATTTTGGTTTGGTGTAGTACAAAATAGTTCTTTGCTCATACTGGTACTGAAGTTGTTCCTACTCAGGGAGGTAAACAGCTCACATGAACTCAAATACAAGAGCAGACCCGCGTTCCCTGTACATACTGTCTCCTAGAACGTGTGTTTTCCGTTTGTATTTCTGCTCCCACTGATATCAATAGCAAAGTGATACACTACCCAAAACTTACTACAAAATGCTGTTCCACTAGCAGAGAAGTAGCAGCTGGGTCAGTGATGCATGTATGTGTATTTCATAAACAAATATTTCATTGCTTAAGGCTAGCTACATTCAAGTAAATTCAGATTAGCTGTACAGACAAAACCAGGGATTCCACAGATGGAAGGGGTGGCCTGAAGATCCTACCTCTGTTTAGCTGTTTGGGTTTAGATCATCCTGAAAGAAAGATCTCCCTATCTGAAGAATGAACACTTACACAGTAAATTGAAACGCTTTATATTCTAATCCTGAAAACATGAATGTTAACTTCATTTAATAGCTGAAACAGTCCACTGAAATATAAAATAAGTCAATGCATAAGTGTTTAGAGAAGGGGCCTCTGTTTCACCAAGGTCTTAGGGGGGGATGCATTAATTCTGTTTTAAGTAGTACTATGCAGAGTTACAGAGAATTATTCTACAGAAGTAACATGTGTTCAATCACATCCATGTTCACTCAGTTTTCTTATTTCCAAATCCCGTTCTCTGGATTTAAAACCACACTTACCCCAGCATAACCTTTTAGAGCAACACGCTCTAGTCCAGTCACAGCAGCGCAGCCCCAAGGCTATACATGGAGAAGAGAACCGGGGGCATGACCCACCGGTGAGGAGGCAGTTAGGTGTTGTTCACACACAGGCAGTCCCAACACAATCTTCAACGGGAAAGAAAGTTTAACGGGCCCGCTGGCCCGGGGTCCTGCAGGCGTCCTGCCGGGCCTCCGCCTTGGGGGCAGCATCGCTGGAGGAGAAATGCCGGGTCCCGCCCGGGGGAGGGGAGCTGTCAGCGCCGCCCGCCCCGCGTCGCCACCGCCGTAGCGGGAGGGGAGCGGAGGCGGGCGGC
>VXBZ01006714.1:498958-514873 GCA_013399135.1 Heliornis fulica
CGGGGCATCGCTGCTGTCTCGGCGGCGGCGGGCTGAGCCCGGCCGGCGGCACAGCGCGCTCTGCCGCCGAGCGCCATGGCCCAGCGGCAGCCGGACACCCCTGGGCAACCCGAGGCGGAGGAGCCCGCGGCCGGGGCCGCTGGCCCGGAGCTGACGGCGGGGAGCGGCCCCGTACAGATCCGAGTGGCCGTCCAGGCGGCCGCGGAGGACGAGGAGGAGGAGGGCAGCAGCGGCGCGCCGTACCCGGCGGAGCGGGGCNGGGACGCCGGGCAGGGAGCTGCCCGCGCTGACAGTGACTCCACCCGCGCTGCGTGTTTCCCCCCTCGGCCGCAGCCCCGCCGGACGTGCGGAGCGGGGCGTTGCTCCCCGCGGAGAGGAGCGCCGGGCTGTGGTGCCCCCGACATTTGTATTTCATTGCCTGTTAGAGAAAGGGCTTTAGGCTTGGTTGGTGTGGTTTCTTGGGTGTTTTGTGGCTTTCTTTTTCCGTTTTGTTCTTATTACATAGAACCACAGAGATTCTCTAGGCATGGACAGGCAGACCTAGTCTATCTCTGTCTTTGTAAACAAGTTGACCAGACATGAAATCAAGACCAGTTTAAATGAAAAAGAACCAACCACTTTATAATAATCTCCTCTGCACTTTACTGTTTGATAATGCCAGTAGTGTTGTGTGTTTTGTGGTAAATTGCAGAAACGACTACTGATGCCCAAAGTTGCTTTGATGCCTACTGGAATCTTTTACTTGTAAAAGGATCAGCCAGGGTTTTTTCTGCCAGAAAATCCAAGAGAGTCAAAGATCACTAGTTGGTAGTTTATCTTGTGTTTTGTGCTAAAGCTGCAGATGCAGTAATGAATTTAGTCACATAGAGACTTAGGTACAGTAGCATGAAGTTCAGCATTCTGTTTGAAGATCAACTGTTTCTAATCTGTTCTCTAACTTCATATGCTAGCATTGAGTCAATGAACTGCAGTGCATTGTTTTAGATTACAGAGGAGTACTTGGGGAGGGGAAATTTTCTGCAGCTGCCTAAGTTGTCAACCGTGCACCACAGAGACGGGAAGCAGGCATAGCTAGACAAGCACAATGTTCAGACTGAGTCTGCTTAGTCTCCGCAATCATATGTGACTGCTGTATTTTTATAAATCAAATATTACAGTAGTCTACAGTGTTGCATTCCAATTACTGATTTCTTACAGTCAGAATATTTTTTTACATTTGTTTTTTTTGACAGTGGTAATTGTGTAAGAGCTTCTAGCCCTGGCCTTGACTAGGAAAAAGGTGGTTATTTTTTCAAGCTTTGTAACACTTGGTAACTAAATCTTAAATGCACCTTATTTAATCCTGTGCAGTAGATGCGATCTTCAGAAATGTTTGCTGGCAGTGCTGGTGCGTATTCAGATCTTATAGAGGTTGCCGTTTTGCAAATGGCCTCTTCCCGATCCAGGAGAGGCCAGAGGTATTGCCATGGAGAGAAGTATAAAGACATCAGAAGTGGGTAGTTCAGAAGTAGTGGAGTTCACACGTGCTTTTGTCATTTACATGTAACCTTAGCTGAGGATTTATTTTTGGGAATGCAACATCTGATAGGACATTATTTACTCAAACATTTGGAAAAACTGTCAGTGATGGTAAAAAAGTGCTGGGAATGAGCTGTTTCACTCTCCAGATAAGTTAACAGACAATTCGTATTTTTTCATCAGTTTCCAGGTTTTACAGCCTCAGAAATTAAAACCATTTCGTCATCATCAAGATACTACAGTTCTTTGAGAGATTTCTGAGTATTTGTTGCCATCACTTCTCAGCCATTTAGCTGCCAGGTGCTTCAAAAAGACCTTCAGGCTGTTTATAACAAACACATGGGTTTCCTATTCATAAAGTAAAGCTATTCTTGCTCAACTTAAGTTTATTTTGGATGCAGACAGATTGAGGAAGAATCTGAGCTTGATAGGTGAATGTTTTTATAATGTTGTCAGTATAAAAAAATACAAGTTTCACAATAGGCATTTAATGTTTGCTGCAGCTACTGGTCCCATTAGTAGGGATCTAGTGTTGTAGTACTAGTTTTTGTTAATAGACTTGCACTGCCTTTGGGTGATTGACTGCACTGTCAGAACTTATTGCTGTAAATTGTATTGCCACATAATGCTTATTAACACAATACCTAATTATTTTTTTAAGATGCAGCAAAAAGATGCCAAAAGGTTAGACTTTATCCAATTTAATATATTTTTGTAAGTTTCTATATTTAAAACCCAAAATCTATTCTTTGTGAAGATATGTGTCTAGTTTCTTGTGTGACTAAAGCCAGCTGAGTCATCCTGTTAAAGGTTGTTTTTCAGTCTGTCCTAACTGTTTTGACAAGCATATCCGTCACAAAGCTCTGAATAAAGTAGTAAGTAAATGAAAGTTGTGAATAAATAGTTTGCTTTCTTTTGGTCAATGCTGATTGATGTTATCAAATACCTTCATAGTAGAGTTGCTACCCTAGAAGTATTACCAGTTGATCATTAGTAGGGAGCTAGTTACAAATCTCTGCATTTGCTGTAGGTAGAATTTCCATACACTACTTAGTGAGGGATGTTTAAGAGCCCTAAATATTTTGTAAAACCTGTACCATCAGCCAGATATTAAAATGGTGTATAGTTCAGATTGTGACCAGTAATTAATTTAGAAAGGTGAAATGAGACCTGTTTTGTGATAGACACTACGATAACACTGTAAGGATGGTACTAATCTTTGCAAACATGTAGTTTGGTTTTATTTCTTTCCAAACATGGGGCTCCATTTTCTTTTCCAAGTATTTCTGACACAAAGGCAAAGTGATTGAGTAGCCTGCAACCTCCCTGACAGATTGCCCTCGGAAGACTTCAGTATGATGCCTGCTCCCTTGCTAAATGATTTCACAAGCTCTGCAAAAGCCACTTAAGACAATTTTGGGAAAACGTGTGGTGATTCTTTTTTGTTGCTGAAATACATGTGACAGAATTTATAGGTGTTTTATAGGGTCTAGGGACCTTATGGTCCCACAGCAAAACTAAACTGCTACCAGCTTGGGAAAATGGCTCTGGTGTAAGACAGCCTTGTGCTTTATGGTTTTTAGAGCAACCTCTGTGGCTGTAGTCTGTGGGAGATCTGTTTGCCTCAATCTAGATAATTTATGTGGTTGGTGATATTTCAGCAACAAACATGTTGCTGTAACCCTATGGGGCAAGAATTTTATTTCAAATCCACGGTTGCAATATCTTTTGGGGGAGAGGATGCTCAGCAGTGCTCTGTTTTACACAGATGAGAGGGACAGAGAAAAAGAGAGTACAGCGTCGTAGCAACCTGCACCTGAGTACATATACAGCTGTTCCTGAGGTACATGAACTGCTGCTGCACCAAAATCCTTAATCTGATACATAGAATGTAAGCCCCTTGGTAAACTGCTAGTTAAGTCACTCTGTCATGTTGGAAGTGACATGTAAAAGGCATGATAGTCTTGTCAGTCTTTCTTACTCCCTGGATACTAGCTCCTTTATTCATGTAGCAACAAAACTTGAGAAATCATGATTGTGTCAAGTCAGAATATTGATACCCTGGAACATGATAGTACTCATGAAGCACAAACACCAAGCCTGTGTTTAACAGCTTCCTACTGGAAAACAAAACACTGCCACTGGAGGAACTTTGTATACTGCCAAGTACTGTGCACCTGCATGTCATGTTTTGGTGTGGGATTTGAGCTGCAGAGCACTTTGAAGCTGGTAGTGTACATGTCTCATTGCTCTACCCTGAGATCAGCTTTTGGGATGAGCTCAGGAACTTGACTGCTTATGATGACTGGAAAGCTTCACCCTCTTGGCCAGCCTTCTGCCTCAGATGGGTAGGGTGATACCTGTGCAGTGCCTACAGATACAGTAAGTTGGCATCAGTGCTGTGGTTACATCTTTTCATTTTGAAAGACTGTTTGAATCCATTAATGTCAGATGAAGATGAGTTTATAAAGTGATTTAACTGTTTTCCAGTGGTGGGGAAAATGACGATGACTGTGACCAGAACTGGAAACCACCTGAAAATGACCTGATTCAGAAGTTAATAGCACAGATTGAATATTACTTCTCAGATGAAAACCTTGAGAAAGATGCCTTTCTTCTAAAGCATGTGAGAAGAAATAAGATGGGCTATGTCAGTGTTAAACTCCTCACTTCTTTTAAGAAGGTAAGCTAAATTCTTAAGACTTGAAGTGCCTTGTGTAAGCCTGATGAATCTAAGGATGTTAGGAGACATTAGATTAAAATAACTTATTTTACAGAGGCAGTTTTAGAGCCTTCATCTTCATCTTCATCTCAGGGGCTGATGCAGATTTTATGGTGAGGTTTGTTGTCATCCAGAACTTCAGTTGCTGAACTTGATCATGATTGGCTAAGAAAATAATAGGCTTTTAGAACTACACTTTTAAATTACCACTCTGGGAGAGGGTAGGGCATAGTTAATGGATCATTGGATAAAATGAATTTCTAGATCAGCTACTCATGAGTAGCTGTGTAGTCCTAGCAAAGTTACTTATTTGTCTATGAGAAGGGATGGTGAATCTGATCTTAGGAAATGTATGTAGATTCAAAAATTCAGGAGTAGTAGAAAGTGTATGGCAACTGAAGTCACTTAAGGGTGAGGTGGTTGGGGGTTTTTTATTTGGTTTTTTTTTGTTTGTTCTTACATTGGGATCTCCTATGTTAATGTGTATGTATCTGCATTCTAAAATTACACCAGAAACGCTTTGTCAGGATTCTAAGTGACAGTTTTGCAGAGCTCTTCAGTCTAGAACTTAAGGCATTCCCTGTTTCTTCAGATCACTTTAAACAGGTTATACTGATAATGCGAAGTCTTAGAAAAAATTCCTTAGAAATGAAAAACTTTGGATGGGGTTTTTTTAAACTAAGATTTTTGAGAGAGGAAAAAAATCAGTTCAATAAAATTAAGTAATAAATTTGGCAAAACTACTTGTTTTTATTTAACAAAATAAAACCTATGGAACATGCATTTTGTCATGGTTCAGACCTTGATATGGAATGACTGAACATCAGTTGAGCAGGCTTTAAACTAAAGATTTTCAGTTTGAGACTTGGTGTCAGTTCCTATTTTTAGTAGATTCACCAGGACATGGACTTTACAGGAGCTCACTGTACCCATTATACCAGGAAAACAGTTTACTTTTTTACTCAAGTCAGCTAACATGAAACTTAATTTGAGGTTTCTGTTTGTAGATTGGAGCCTGCATCTGCCTTACACTTTCTTTAATTAGTTTGAGGGGGTTTGATTGGTTGTGCTGCCTAACCTGTGTCTGTCTTCAAGGTGAAACACCTTACCCGTGACTGGAGAACCACAGCCTATGCACTGAAGTACTCAGACACTCTTGAGCTCAACGATGACAACAAAAAGGTTAGAAGAAATACTCCAGTTCCACTGTTTCCAAGTGAGAACCTCCCTACCAGGATGTTACTGGTGTACGATATACACTTGATTTCTGAGCTGCAGGCTCTTACCAAGCAACAAGAAAATGGATGTATGCAGGAAAGGATAATGGAGCATCTCCTCAAAGCCTTTGTGGCTTTTGGTGCAATATCATCCGTTCGTATTCTCAAGCCTGGTAGGGATCTGCCACCTGATATCCGGAGGGTCAGCCATCGGTACACCCAACTGGGAACTCAGGAATGTGCAGTTGTAGAATTTGAGGAGGTAGATGCTGCTGTACGCGCTCATGACTTCATGTGTGCTGACCAGAGAGAGACCGGCATGAAAGTTGTCCTAATAGGCATGAAACCTCCAAAGAAAAAGGTTCCCAAAGACAAGAACCACGATGAAGATACCGGCAAGAGTCATAAGAAGGCTAAGTCCCTTAATAAGAGAGTTGAGGAACTTCAGTTTGTTGGTGATGAATCTTCAGCAAACAGCTCTTCTGATCCAGAGAGTAATCCTACATCACCCTTATCAGGACGCAAAAGTACTGCAACAAATACTGCAAGTAACTTGAGCCCTGTCATTCACCCAAACAACCACCTAAGTCCCAAAGTGTCACCAAGATCAAGTCCTTGGAACAGTCCATCTTCACTAAGAAAAGTAACCAGAAAGTCTCCACTGGCTGAAGACAGCAAGCTTAACCCCACCACTAGCCCTGAAATTCCAAGGAAGTGTACAGATTATTCCTCAGACAGCAGTATCACTCCTTCTGGTAGCCCCTGGGTACAGAGGAGAAAAGCTCAAAGTGTAAAGCAAGAGAAGAGTCCTGTCAGCAGCCCCATGCTAACTCGGAAAATACAAAACGCAGACGGCCTACCTGTGGGTGTGCTGCGGCTGCCCAGAGGTCCTGATGGCACCAGAGGCTTCCACAACGGATGTGAAAGAAGGAAGGCTATCAAGAATTAAGAAAAAGTCATTCTGTAAAAGCACTCTCACAAGTCAACTGCTTTTGTTCAAGCCTGGTGAAAAAACAGCGCTTGGAGCGACCGAGTTAAGTCAGTATTTAATTTTAAAAGATTTTGTATTCAGATAGAGACTTTATCATTTGTATATTTGTATATTCACTTTCCAGAGTCACAGAATAGTTGAGGTTGGAATGCATCTCTGGAGATGTCCAGTCCACCTCCTTTGCTCAAGCAGGGTCCACTACAGCAGGTCACTTAGGATTTTAAGTATCTGCAAGGACAGAGACTACCTGTCTGGGCACCGCGTCCCCATGGTCAGCCATCCATGCAGTAAGAAGTGGTTCCTGACTCCCAGGTGGAATTTCCTGTGTTTCAGTTCATGCGCCTTTGCCTGTTCCTGGGTATCACCGAGAAAAGCCTAGCCCCATCTTTACTCCTCCCCTTCAGGTGTTTAAAAACAGGGAGGAGATCTGCCCCCCTGAAACTCCTCCATTCTAAAAAGCTCCAGGTCTCCAGGCCTCTCATATGAGAGGTGCTGCAGTCTTAATCATCTTGTGCACTTACCTAATGCAGTCAGTGCCCTTATCTGCATTATTATTTTTAATGTATTAGTTTAAAACAGGCATATAAAGAATTCATGTCACGATATTATTTGCAAAGCTACGATCCCGAAGAGCAGCATATAGATACTTACAGTTTAGTGGCTGTATTAGGAAAAGCTGCGGTACGTTACCAGCCTAATACTCATAAGGATTATAGGTTCTGAAGACACACTCTGCTTGTCTGAAAAGGAATTCTGAGAACGTTACAGTGAGCATTTGCTCTCTGCTTGCATCTATCTCCAAAGACAGTGTTGTTCAGTAGGACCAAAGCGTGTATTTTCACATTATGTGAAAGACTGAGCATTGAAGACTGTTCTGTAGAGTTTATTTTATGTAAACAAATGGAAATAAACAAAAATATTAACAGTGTCTAACCTGTGTTGTCTACTTGAAAAATAAGTTGAGCTGCACTTGAATAGATACTTAAACCTCATCATATACCATATAAAATTGTAGAAATAGCTACTTAGAATTTTCCACTGTATTTGAGGTGGGAAGAAAAAAAAAAGTCCCCTGCTCCATTATTCATGGTTACTTCAGTGATGCTTCACTCTGTCACAGTGATTTTTGTATTTCTATAGATCTGGTACATGTATATGCACACACTTGCAAAACCACAGAGATTGAAGATATTTTTATTGCCTTTATAAAGGAAACAAAGAGCAATTCTAAAAGGCATTTTAGGATTTTGAGTGTTTCCCCCAGCAGCTCAGTTTGCTAAGGCATTCACGATTCTCGCTTTGTCTGAACACCACCAGTAGCCAGCGCCACACACACTCCACACTCCACAGCAGGTTTCAGGCATACATGTACACCAATAAAAATATGCAATATTTCATTCCTTTGGGACAAACACTTCTCTTCCCTGAGTGCTTCTGTCTTCACATTCCATCAAGGTCTCAAAACTCCTGTTTAAAAACAGTACAAAACCCAAATACACATACAAACTGCTTGTAAATATTGCCAGGAGAGACATTATAAACTCTGACAGCTGTGCCTTAACTCTGTTCTGAAATGTCTGTAGTATAATGACATATGTCAACTATTTTTTTTTTCAATTTTGCATAATTGGAGGGAAGCTACATGACAACATATTTGGAATTTTAGTCTGGTTGAAAACCCTTCCCAACTACAGGAAAACATCTTTTTCTGCCCCCGCTTCCAAAGGGCACATTCCAGTCATCTACATTTTGAACAGGCACAGTTTATGAGCTGGACTTACAAACCTGAAGTCTGGATAAAGCTCAGGACTTCATCAAAAAGTGCTTATTAGCTAAGCTAATCCACCCAAGCTGTTCAGAGCACCAGTCTGGTTAATTAAACAGCGCTGGCTTCAGCTGGCACCACTGTTCCCGCAGCTGTGCTTGTACTCCATTTGAAGCAAAGATGTAGTTAATCGATTCATAGGAAAGATCCCACATCTGTGATCGAGTCAGATTAAATGTTTTTGCGACCAGCTCGTACTCTTGTGATAGATCTGTTGCAAAGACACCTTTATCATCAGTCTGGAGTTACATGGAAAGAAAAAAAAAAAAATTAGTTCCTCTACCTCAAAAAGGCTTTTTTCTAGTAAAACCCCCAGTTTTTCTATCTCATGGTTTATTCCACAGTTATTTCATCTGTTGTCCTGTTTTCATTCAAAATTAAGACATTATTCAAGCATAAAACTTCTTAAAACGATGGGTTAATTTCTCAAGAAAATAGGATTTCCTATTAAATTTCCCATTCGGATTGCTAGAAAGATGGCTATAAAATGGTGCCTACATACAAGTTATGTCACTATATGCAGGTCTCCTTTTCACTCTTTTCCCTCTCCTCAGATCTGGTAACTGGAGCATACTGTGTCCTTTCATCTTCAGGGAAGGAACTGGCTCACGCTCCCCACCCAGTGCCAGCCAGAACAGCCTCTGGATGCTGACTGAAGCACTAGGCCAGCAGCAAAACCACAACTGAAACCCACTAGAGATTATTCATCTCACAGGAGCAAGTTAGGGATATTTAGGGGTTAATGGAGTTATTTAGGGGTTAATTTAGGTTATTTAGGGTTAATGAGATTACCTGTCTGAAGCTCTGGGGTGCCTGTGCCCTCCTAAGAAGAATGCTAACTATATCCTGTTAAACTGGAGAAAGTTGTACCTCCCTCTGGCACTAGTCTTGTTTCTACAGGCCTCTGTGGGTAAACATCTTTCTGACCAGTGTCACTGGTCAGCGAGGCTTTTCACAATCGAAAATGTCAGAGACAATCTCTAGTCATGAATCATTTTTCACCTAATACAACAAAGTTCAAACTCAGCAATAAATACTTTGTACAGAAAACAACTGAGGACTTTAATAGTAAGCACAACACTAATATATGTGTGTGTATACACACACACACACACACTACAGATTGTGGGGGTTAAACCAACAGGCTGGTAGTAAATTCCTGCCAATGCCAGCAAGAGTTCTTGGCACCTCATCATTTAAGGACCTTAATTAGCTTTCAAGAGAAGTCAAGAGCTGATGCAGTGCTGCAAACACCCAGATAAGCACAGGCTGATGTGCAGCCATCGGACCAATATGCCCAAGAGCAATGTGTCAGTATGCCAGCAGTTATAAACTTCATTGCACACACAGCTGATCAGTGTATCTATACAGAAGAAAAAGTCTTTACAGTAAATCCAAGAGAAACACTAAAACTTCACATTTGTATGGCAAGTGTTTCTCAAACGGACTCCCTACTGCTACAAGGCCACAAATTGTTAGTAAGTCAGCTTTCCCATAAAAGGAGATCTATACCTCTGATTTTACTTTTTTGACTCTTTGCCTAAAGACATGGATAAAATGAAAACACTCACACAAAGCACTGCAGGGTGGCCCATGTTGTACCAATACCCAAAGTGGTGTTTGTCACAGGAAGGCACTGTCTGAGTTTTGATGTTTGATGTCATGCAAAGTTCTAAGGGGAAAATAAAGAAACAAGGTCTCAAAACAAAAGTTAAGTTTTTGACACATTCATTGACTTATTTCTTTTCCTGAATGAAAATTCAAATCAGCTATTCTTGTCGCCTTGATTTTCTATGCTTCAAGCACTCAGTAGTATCTTCTAAGGAAGGCTGGGTAATCAATTTCTTCTTAACTACTGGCTGGATATAAATTCAGGGACTTTACAAGCCAGGAAGAGAAACACCACACAGCCTTGCTCAGAAACTCAACAGTGACAATTTACTTATGTGTTCACCTGAGATGTCTGTTAGTGTCTGCTGCCACAAAGATGACAGCAGTGTTACCCGAGTACCTGTACTGCAGCTCATGGATTGCCACGTCCCTAAGTGCCCCCTGGTGTGTGATGCTCTGGAATCGAGAGATCGCTGAGTAACTCTTTAACCATTCCTCTTACCAATAGGTATATGATTCTGTCGAACAAGCGGCACTAACTCTCTGGAACCCACAGTTGCAGAGTTGAGGAATGTTCCATGCCCAATTCTGTCAGGAGGCAGGCCCAGGAGAATTTTGGTCTCCTCTTCTTGATTTGGAATCTAAACAGGATGTGTTTTACATTTTGTCAAGGCAGCATTAAATAATTATGACACACTTCAAGTTCTGTTTTCACAAAATCTCTTGTCTAAAAGAAATCGTTAGTGAGACTAAGTATCTGCATTACTACCCTGTAAGGAAAGAAGTGGTGCAAAGTGACTCTCAATTGCGTACTACAAACCAGAGGCCTCAACACCAACCCGGTATGCAAAACCAGACCACTGCTATTTGCAGTTCTGGGTACCTTCAGTTGGAGGCCTCAGATCAGCTGTGTATACAAAAAAAGGTCAATACCACCTTTAATGCCTGTTTTATACAGGGATTTTTAAAAAGTGGCACATCAGAGAGTCACAGAACACTAGGAATTTGAAGGGACCTTGAAAATTCATCCAGTGCAACGCCCCTGCCCGAGCAGGATCACCTAGATTAGATCCCACAGAAACATGTCCAGATTGGTCTTGAGTGTCTTCAGAGGAGACTCCACAACCTCTCTGGGCAGCCTGTCCCAGTGCTCCATCACCCTCACAGTGAAAAAGTTTTTCCTTATATTCACGTGGAATTTCCTATGCTCCAGCTTGGACCCATTGCCCCTTGTCCTATCACTGGCCATCACTGAGAAGAGCCTGGCTCCATCCTCCTGACACGCACCCTTTACATATTTATAAACATTAATGAGGTCACCCCTCATTCTCCTCTTCTCCAAGCTAAAGAGACCCAGCTCCCTCAGCCTGTCCTGGTAAGGAATGTGTTCCATTCCCTTAAAAAGAAGAATTTAAACTGGCCAAACTAACCAAGAAAAAAAACCAAAAAACCAAAAAACCAAAACAAAACCAAATGAAAAGAAACAAACTCAAAAGATCAGTGAGATATTAAGGAATAAATTTTTAGAGAAGTGTGCAAGATTGTCCTGTAAAAGCCTCCTTAGTGCAATAAACAAGTGTAAATAGGCTTGTGACACCCCATATCATGCTTAATCTCCTCCAGAAATATTTTCAGTATTGATCAGACTTATCAACTTCAGCCACCAGTTCAACAGACTGTACAAACCCCACCTCTCTACCAATACAAGCAGAACTAAAGGAACTGCTCAAGAAAATATGTGAGTTCTACTACACATGACTTCTGACAAATACTAGGAAGAAATGGGGGAAGCTAATATTAGTTTCATCAAGGTTTTTTTAAGATAGGAATTACAAAAAGGGACCAAAATAAGAAAGCATTTACCTCTGAAAGATGCAGTGCCAGCTTCAGACCTGCTTTCTTGGCTTCTGAAAGTGGCTCCAAAAAATCTTGACCATGTCCTGCCTTGCAGACAGAAAGACATCACCGTTCTACAGCTTGTTTTACAGAATTCTTCCTTTTAGAGTAATTAAGAAGTCCAGCAATATTCAAATACTTATGCACATGCAGTTACATTGAATTATTTTCCTTTCCCTGTTATTTCAGTTTTGAATGGCTCAGCAAGTCACAGAATGTATTGACACTTGGGCACAATTTATGCAAATTGGTCAAAGGTCAGTAGTCCGGAAGACGCCTGACCCTGACAAGCCAACTGTCTCAATTTTGGTATCCTTTCTACAGCTGTCACCTAGAGCTGGTTCCTTTCAACTTGCTGTCATGCCACCCTCAAACATTTTTGCTTCCTCAGTAGACAGGAAACGTTTGGTGCATCTAAACAAGCTCAAACTAGAGTTAACTTGCAGTGCTAGTTAACTCGCCCCAATCCAGCCAATCCAAGCAGGACATGCACTAACAGGCACCTCCCAGATAAATGCTACTGTTCTGTGGCTCCTTTCCCAGTGTCACACACTATCCACTGGTTCTTCCTTACAGTATCCCTCCCCCAGGGCAACCAGATTAGCCTGGTACCAAGATTAGGAGCAACCCAGGCAAACCAGCGACAGATGCTGTACAAAGACTTGTAAGAACAGAGTACGATTAGAACCCCCTGCACAACAGGATTCAGACATCTTCAACAACAGACCAAAATAAAGCAAAAACTTACAGTGGGATCACCGCTGAGGTCGAGTCCTACTACAACGCCGTCGGTGGAAAGCCGGAACTCCTCAGCGAGTTTAACAGTCTGCTTCGCAACCACCGGGCCACCTCTTCTGTTTATTGCTATCAGCAGCCTAGGGGGGACGTGCACACAGTGAGTTACAGACAGGCTGTAGCATCAGGAGACCAACAAATCAGATGCCAGCAAAAATGGCACTTCACATCCTTCATGGCTGAGCATAAAGAGTATTTGTACAGACAACTGTTCACGGCACGAGCGTACCGTAGCACAGCAGGACACAAGTATGTTGGCCTGAGGAGCAATTGCCCCACGAGAGAGAGGGCAGGGAATGACACACCACTTGTTTGCTGTACTCTCAGGTGAGAGACCAATCAGAGGCGCCCCTGTGAGCAGTGGCAGTTCTTCAGCTTCCACAAATCATAGGAATGGTGTTGCTACACTGAGGGTATCAGACGGGCGATGGGCTGCCTCAAGCAGCCACAGACATCTTCTGAAACTTTCCCTTGCTGGGGACTCTCTCCTCTAGAGCAGGCTGCTGTGCAGCTAGTCAAGCAACAGCTTTGCAACGAATCTAGGCTGTGAGTCAAAACCACCGATTCTCCTGAAAGTGTTCAGAGAATGGGAAGTCTTAGAGCTGAAAAGCTTCACCCAGTTTCATGATCAGTAAAAAGGAAGGTGGAAATTCGGGTTTCCTTATGATTTACCTGTTTCTGTTCCATGCAACCTAGCACAAGTGTAATTTTATTTCCTACAATGATGTTTATAAACCTCCTTGCAAACCATGACCGAGCATCAGACTACACAAAACCTTTAAACAGAGGTACTCCATGGGCTTTATTTACCTTACATCTATATCCAAGCCTTCTTCTTTACACTGCTTTATACCCTCAAGTACAGTTTCAACATACATCCTTTTGGTCATACCTACAAACACATGCACACATTTGGAATAAACATTTGAATAACTTCATTATGTCGCAGACCCAGCTCTCCTAGCCACCTATGTTTCTTCTGCACCTGATTTCAGTCCACAGACTCCTAATCTATATAGTTCTAACTCTGGTTACAAAGACAGCTTTACTTTGAAGTGTACATTTGAACTAAGCCTCCTCCTAGGCCTCTGCAAGAAGGAAAATAACTGTGTGAAGTAACAAAAATAAAATATATCAGCTATTAAAAAAACATTAGCAGACTCAGATGTCATACTGAATTCCTGGGTAGCAGAGTTATAGCTGACACGTTTTTGTCCTCTCAAATCCAATAGTACCATGATGTGCTTTTACATGGTTAAATCTTTGCTTTTATATTTCAAGTATATTTTTATCTAACCAATGACATTTGATTTTACTTGTTATTAACCTAATTCCTAACTAAGTTTCATAGCACACCAGACTTACAAAGTAAAAACCAGAACAGACTGTACCTGTGGACTTTTCTTCTCTAGGAGTGCTCCTCAATTCCAGGTACTTGACACCATCATCAGCAAATTCTCTAATAACATCTTTAGTTATCTGAGTAAGAAACGGCATATTCAACACAGTGAAAGTAACAGTTGCAATAGAAACACTGATAGGATTTTCAGGCCCCATATGGACTGAAGAAGCTCCATCTATGGAAGTACCACTCCACAAAGGGAACCTTCTGTTCCCTCAAATATACTGGAGACAGTTAGAAGAAATGAGAATATCCTCCCTCAGCTGGTGGAGTCACAACCCCTTTCCTTGACACAAGTTTAACAGGCAGACTAAAAGCCCCGGTTCACAGTTCAACAGAGGCCTAGAAGCCCCCTTCCAGGCAGAAAGGCGAGGACTCTGCACCGTGTTCTGCTCCTGGTTTTGATCACACGACGCTTTTCACAGGGGACCAGGGAGCAAAGCTGGTTCTGTAGTTTTGATATGTAACGAACCACAGCAGAAACATGAGGCCAGGGTAAATCAAGGCTTTGGGAACAGTGAACAGACATCACATTTCAAGACGTCAGCTGAGCGGTCATGATGACGACTGTATTGGAAGCTCATGGCTTTCACAAAACCGAAACGTAACAGCTATATATAAAATCCCAGGATTCTAAATTAATGCAATTTATGACATAAACTCAGACGTCTAACAGAAGGGACCACTGTGGATACTGGCACTTGGAACCCAACGCTGTTAACCTAACTAGTCCTGACTGCGCGCATTGCTTGTTTGTTTTAAGTGACCTTTTAATTAATTTACCAGTAGAATATCTTCTGTCCTAGTGGTTATCTGATAGATGATCTGAAACATCTGAAAACATCTAAAATAGAAAGTTAAAAAATTAATTGGGCAAAGGCTGAACAGTATAACAAGTGTTTAAAACCAAATAATCTGCTCGCTATGCTCAATCACCCCACTTGTAGTTAAAACCAGAGACCATTGGAATGGCGATTTCCGGTTTTCAATGCTAACAGTGTATTTGCAGCACAAGTAACGATTGATTACTGTCACTGCTATCAGCATTGCAAAGCTCTCGGAAGCACACGGGAAAACAGGCAGTTTCCCTAAAGGAAACCACGTGAGTCAATCTTCTATGAAGGACATCCACTAGAAGTAGAAACTGTCCATTCTTTCAAAAGGGAAAGAATCAACACGAGCTTTTCGGTTAATCTGCAGACATCTAAGGAGTTACTCTGTAGATACAGCTAGCAACAAGTCTGACCGATTGGGTGTAACTAATGCTGGAAAGTAGCTCCCGCAGGCAGTGTACAAGGCCTCACGGTTCTCTGGTTTTACGTTAACTGAAACGCACCCAGTAAACGCCCATCTGGAACACCCCTGGATACTCACTCCTCTAAGGTTCTTTTCTTTCCTTTGTCAATCACAGTCATCCCGTTCTGGATCTGGAGGGACGGCTTCTGGGCCATTAGTTTCCTCATAGTAGCAGAGCTGATACAGCCATTCAGATGGGCATGAAGTTCCTAGAGGAATAAAATCCCGGGGGTTTGTGTCCTGTGCAAAGGACGGCTCCTGCGTCCCACCTTACTGTTGAGCTCCACACCTGCGGTCGAGGTGACAGCCACCGCCGTGCTTGGGCAGCAACAGCTTCATCGCGGTTTTGCGGCAGCAGCGGCTCCCCCGAGACTGCCCTGGGCGGTCCTGCCCGCTCGGGGGGAGCCCAGCCCGCTTGGGGCTCAGTCCGGCGCTAAGCACAGCCCCGGGCCGGCCGCACGCCCCCAGACCCGCCATTTCCAGCGCCCCGGAGCGCAGCCCGCCGTCACGCACCAGCCCCGCCGTCACGCACCAGCCCCGCCGAGGCGCACGGCAACCCCGGGAGCGCGGCTCGGTGGCGCCGGCTACCGCTACGCGATAAGCGGGCAGGCGCGCCCTGGGGCGCGGAGCGCAGCGCTTTAT